>CM060243.1:31079391-31443793 GCA_030555515.1 Acutogordius australiensis
AATTTGCTTTTTCTTAAAAGCACTTATAAAATTGGTAAGAGATTTTATGCTCTTATGTCATTTTTTTTGAGCCAATTAAAATTTGAGATCTTATATTACAGGTTTAAATTTCTGAGTTATAAACTAACTTCAGAGAGCAGACCTGCCATTTTATGGATTTTTAAACCCGCACGTTCTTCTAATCAAACTTTGTAAGCCAGCTAATATTAAAAATTTTTGAAAAAATGTCAAATAAAAAAAAAAGATTCAAATATAAAAAAATAATGAAAATCATTATTATATTAAAAACATTTAACTTTCAAACTTCAAATAATAATTTTTTTTGTATTATAACGTCTCCAGGTATGAAACGCAAAATCTTAAAACGCAAAAAGCGGAAGTCATAAATCATTTTTAATGAGTTTTTGCGTTTCATACCTAGAGTTTTTGCGTTTCATACCATTTTGGTATGAAAAGCCTAAAATGCAAAAAGCGGATGTAATTAATCAATTTTTTTTTACGAGTTTTTGCGTTTTAAGTTTTTGCGTTTCATACTAAAAAATTTTTTTTCGAGTTTTAGGCTTAAATGAGTTTCTAATGGTTTATAATGGGGAAATTAATAATTTTTTTCCGCGCGTTTTTGCGTTTTAAGATTTTGCGTTTCATACCAAAAAAATTTTTTTTCGGGTTTTCGACTTAAATGAGTTCCTAATGGTTTATAATGGGAAAATTAATAATTTTTTTCCGCGTTTTTGCGTTTTAAGATTTTGCGTTTCATACCAAAAAAATTTTTTTTTTAGATTCGACTTAAATGGGTTCCTAATGCATTATTATGGACCGAATACCCGTTTTTTCCGCGTTTTTGCGTTTCATACCAAATTTTTTCCGAGTTTTTGCGTTTCATACCAAAAAAATTTTTTTTTTAGATTCGACTTAAATGGGTTCCTAATGCATTATTATGGACCGAATACCCGTTTTTTCCGCGTTTTTGCGTTTCATACCAAATTTTTTCCGAGTTTTTGCGTTTCATACCAAAAAAATTTTTTTTTAGATTCGACTTAAATGGGTTCCTAATGCATTATTATGGACCGAATACCCGTTTTTTCCGCGTTTTTGCGTTTCATACCAAATTTTTTCCGAGTTTTTGCGTTTCATACCAAAAAATTTTTTTTTTAGATTCGACTTAAATGGGTTCCTAATGCATTATTATGGACCGAATACCCGTTTTTTCCGCGTTTTTGCGTTTCATAACAAATTTTTTACGAGTTTTTGCGTTTCATACCAAAAAAATTTTTTTTTTAGATTCGACTTAAATGGGTTCCTAATGCATTATTATGGACCGAATACCCGTTTTTTCCGCGTTTTTGCGTTTCATACCAAATTTTTTCCGAGTTTTTGCGTTTCATACCAAAAAAATTTTTTTTTTAGATTTGACTTAAATGAGTTCCTAATGCATTTATATGGACCGAATACCCGTTTTTTCCGCGTTTTTGCGTTTCATACCAAATTTTTTCCGAGTTTTTGCGTTTCATACCAAAAAAATTTTTTTTTTAGATTCGACTTAAATGGGTTCCTAATGCATTATTATGGACCGAATACCCGTTTTTTCCGCGTTTTTGCGTTTCATACCAAATTTTTTCCGAGTTTTTGCGTTTCATACCAAAAAAATTTTTTTTTTAGATTCGACTTAAATGGGTTCCTAATGCATTATTATGGACCGAATACCCGTTTTTTCCGCGTTTTTGCGTTTCATAACAAATTTTTTACGAGTTTTTGCGTTTCATACCAAAAAATTTTTTTTTCGGGTTTTCGACTTAAATGAGTTCCTAATGGTTTATAATGGGAAAATTAATAATTTTTTTCCGCGTTTTTGCGTTTTAAGATTTTGCGTTTCATACCAAAAAATTTTTTTTTTTAGATTCGACTTAAATGGGTTCCTAATGCATTATTATGGACCGAATACCCGTTTTTTCCGCGTTTTTGCGTTTCATACCAAATTTTTTCCGAGTTTTTGCGTTTCATACCAAAAAATTTTTTTTTTAGATTCGACTTAAATGGGTTCCTAATGCATTATTATGGACCGAATACCCGTTTTTTCCGCGTTTTTGCGTTTCATACCAAATTTTTTCCGAGTTTTTGCGTTTCATACCAAAAAATTTTTTTTTTAGATTCGACTTAAATGGGTTCCTAATGCATTATTATGGACCGAATACCCGTTTTTTCCGCGTTTTTGCGTTTCATACCAAATTTTTTCCGAGTTTTTGCGTTTCATACCAAAAAAATTTTTTTTTTAGATTCGACTTAAATGGGTTCCTAATGCATTATTATGGACCGAATACCCGTTTTTTCCGCGTTTTTGCGTTTCATACCAAATTTTTTACGAGTTTTTGCGTTTCATACCAAAAAATTTTTTTTTTTAGATTCGACTTAAATGGGTTCCTAATGCATTATTATGGACCGAATACCCGTTTTTTCCGCGTTTTTGCGTTTCATACCAAATTTTTTACGAGTTTTTGCGTTTCATACCAAAAAATTTTTTTTTTTAGATTCGACTTAAATGGGTTCCTAATGCATTATTATGGACCGAATACCCGTTTTTTCCGCGTTTTTGCGTTTCATACCAAATTTTTTCCGAGTTTTTGCGTTTCATACCAAAAAAATTTTTTTTTTAGATTTGACTTAAATGAGTTCCTAATGCATTTATATGGACCGAATACCCGTTTTTTCCGCGTTTTTGCGTTTCATACCAAATTTTTTACGAGTTTTTGCGTTTCATACCAAAAAAATTTTTTTTTTAGATTCGACTTAAATGGGTTCCTAATGCATTATTATGGACCGAATACCCGTTTTTTCCGCGTTTTTGCGTTTCATACCAAATTTTTTCCGAGTTTTTGCGTTTCATACCAAAAAAATTTTTTTTTTAGATTCGAGTTAAATGGGTTCCTAATGCATTATTATGGACCGAATACCCGTTTTTTCCGCGTTTTTGCGTTTCATACCAAATTTTTTACGAGTTTTTGCGTTTCATACCAAAAAATTTTTTTTTTTAGATTCGACTTAAATGGGTTCCTAATGCATTATTATGGACCGAATACCCGTTTTTTCCGCGTTTTTGCGTTTCATACCAAATTTTTTACGAGTTTTTGCGTTTCATACCAAAAAAATTTTTTTTTTAGATTCGACTTAAATGGGTTCCTAATGCATTATTATGGACCGAATACCCGTTTTTTCCGCGTTTTTGCGTTTCATACCAAATTTTTTCCGAGTTTTTGCGTTTCATACCAAAAAAATTTTTTTTTTAGATTCGACTTAAATGGGTTCCTAATGCATTATTATGGACCGAATACCCGTTTTTTCCGCGTTTTTGCGTTTCATACCAAATTTTTTACGAGTTTTTGCGTTTTATACCAAAAAATTTTTTTTTCGGGTTTTCGACTTAAATGAGTTCCTAATGGTTTATAATGGGAAAATTAATAATTTTTTCCGCGTTTTTGCGTTTTAAGATTTTGCGTTTCATACCAAAAAATTTTTTTTTTTAGATTCGACTTAAATGGGTTCCTAATGCATTATTATGGACCGAATACCCGTTTTTTCCGCGTTTTTGCGTTTCATACCAAATTTTTTCCGAGTTTTTGCGTTTCATACCAAAAAAATTTTTTTTTAGATTCGACTTAAATGGGTTCCTAATGCATTATTATGGACCGAATACCAGTTTTTTCCGCGTTTTTGCGTTTCATACCAAATTTTTTCCGAGTTTTTGCGTTTCATACCAAAAAAATTTTTTTTTAGATTCGACTTAAATGGGTTCCTAATGCATTATTATGGACCGAATACCCGTTTTTTCCGCGTTTTTGCGTTTCATACCAAATTTTTTCCGAGTTTTTGCGTTTCATACCAAAAAATTTTTTTTTAGATTCGACTTAAATGGGTTCCTAATGCATTATTATGGACCGAATACCCGTTTTTTCCGCGTTTTTGCGTTTCATACCAAATTTTTTACGAGTTTTTGCGTTTCATACCAAAAAATTTTTTTTTTTAGATTCGACTTAAATGGGTTCCTAATGCATTATTATGGACCGAATACCCGTTTTTTCCGCGTTTTTGCGTTTCATACCAAATTTTTTACGAGTTTTTGCGTTTCATACCAAAAAAAATTTTTTTTTAGATTCGACTTAAATGGGTTCCTAATGCATTATTATGGACCGAATACCCGTTTTTTCCGCGTTTTTGCGTTTCATACCAAATTTTTTCCGAGTTTTTGCGTTTCATACCAAAAAAAATTTTTTTTTAGATTTGACTTAAATGAGTTCCTAATGCATTTATATGGACCGAATACCCGTTTTTTCCGCGTTTTTGCGTTTCATACCAAATTTTTTACGAGTTTTTGCGTTTCATACCAAAAAATTTTTTTTTTAGATTCGACTTAAATGGGTTCCTAATGCATTATTATGGACTGAGTGGCCTTTTCGCGCCGAAGTTCCTAATGCAAGCTCGGTCTCCAAAAAAAATACATTGGATATACAAGGTAGTAACAATTGCCCACCCCGAGCCGACGCCCTTTAAAGCTTATTTAGTAACCGTTCTTGTCCTAAGGTAAAATAGTTGGGCCGGATTGGGCAGAACCTGCCAAGCCTATGCATTTTCAAATCCGCCATTTTTTAATTAATCAATGTAAATATATATACAATATTATTTATGCTTAAATAATCTGGAATATAAACATTTAAATGGTAGGAAAAAGTAATTTTACAGCCTACATTTATTTAATATAGAAATATATTCTATCAATAGATTTATGTTACAAACAATAAAATCTATTATTTTGAATCAGTAAAATTATTTATTCATTGTAATAGGTCTATAATAGGTCTAACAAATCATATTGAAAAATATTCATTAATGTTGGGTCGGGCTACTGAGTTTAAAAAAAATAAATTTAAATTATGGTTGGGCTGATTTCTATTTTTTAATTGCCTTTTTGTATCTAATTATTAACTTAAGAATTAATTTGCATATAGCGATGATCATTTTGATACCATTGAATTGAAAAGGTTTCCAACAAGGCTAATTGGGCTAACCCTAACTATATTATACCTGATTTTTGGAACCATTTTTTTTAAATATATTGAATTAGTAATCGGTTTCTAAAATAATATGGATTACGATATTTTTACAATTGTATTAATGGTTTACATCAAAATACCAAATTAAGAGAACCAAATTAATACATTTTCCCTTAATTCATATTTATATTTGCCTAGGTTTAAGATATTGGAACAAATTTTTTTAATATTTTAAGTTATAGCGTATAATAATATGAGTTGCTTTATTTTAATTAAAATGAGTTTAAAAATAGTAATTTTGAAATATAATTTTTTTATACCTACAAATTTTATAATGTGACAGTGCTTTCATTGCTAAGCAATTTTTTTAATATACATTGTTAGACCTATTATTAAGATAGATATATAATTATGTTAATTCAAAATAATACATTTTATACACACAATTTACATAATTTATATATTTTATATTAAATAAATGTAGACATTACACTCTAATGACGTGAATTAACGATTCCCTACCAAATAAACATTTTATTAAAGCATAAATCATTTTCTATATAAGTCATTGATGAATTAAAAAATGGCGAAAGTATTTGAAAATGCATAGGCTTGGCATATTCGGCCCAACCCGGCTTTTTGGGTGAGGCAACATCGAGCCGGGCGGGCCTTAGTTTTTGATTTTGATAACTATTTTACCTTAGGGCAAGCCACAACGACGCTTTTAATAGCGTCGGCTCGGAGTGGTGTGTTACTACATCAGATATCCAATGTAAATTTTTTTTTTGGAAAAGCGTGATATTAGGACAAGCCAGAACGGTGACCGAGCTTGCATTAGGAACGTCGGCGCGGAGTGGCCACTTGTTAATACCATGTCAGATATCCAAATTGTAAAATTTTTATTTGCATAAATGCGGAAAAAACGGGTATTTGTTAAAAAATTTTTTGGTATGAAACGCAAAAACTCGTAAACATTTTGGTATGAAACGCAAAAACGCGGAAAAAACGGGTATTCGGTCCATATAAATGCATTAGGAACTCATTTAAGTCAAATCTAAAAAAAAAATTTTTTTGGTATGAAACGCAAAAACTCGTAAAAAATTTGGTATGAAACGCAAAAACGCGGAAAAAACGGGTATTCGGTCCATAATAATGCATTAGGAACCCATTTGAGTCGAATCTAAAAAAAAAATTTTTTTGGTATGAAACGCAAAAACTCGGAAAAAATTTGGTATGAAACGCAAAAACGCGGAAAAAACGGGTATTCGGTCCATAATAATGCATTAGGAACCCATTTAAGTCGAATCTAAAAAAAAAATTTTTTGGTATGAAACGCAAAAACTCGGAAAAAATTTGGTATGAAACGCAAAAACGCGGAAAAAACGGGTATTCGGTCCATAATAATGCATTAGGAACCCATTTAAGTCGAATCTAAAAAAAAAATTTTTTTGGTATGAAACGCAAAAACTCGGAAAAAATTTGGTATGAAACGCAAAAACGCGGAAAAAACGGGTATTCGGTCCATAATAATGCATTAGGAACCCATTTAAGTCGAATCTAAAAAAAAAATTTTTTTGGTATGAAACGCAAAATCTTAAAACGCAAAAACGCGGAAAAAAATTATTAATTTTCCCATTATAAACCATTAGGAACTCATTTAAGTCGAAAACCCGAAAAAAAAATTTTTTGGTATGAAACGCAAAAACTCGTAAAAAATTTGGTATGAAACGCAAAAACGCGGAAAAAACGGGTATTCGGTCCATAATAATGCATTAGGAACCCATTTAAGTCGAATCTAAAAAAAAAATTTTTTTGGTATGAAACGCAAAAACTCGGAAAAAATTTGGTATGAAACGCAAAAACGCGGAAAAAACGGGTATTCGGTCCATAATAATGCATTAGGAACCCATTTAAGTCGAATCTAAAAAAAAAATTTTTTTGGTATGAAACGCAAAAACTCGGAAAAAATTTGGTATGAAACGCAAAAACGCGGAAAAAACGGGTATTCGGTCCATAATAATGCATTAGGAACCCATTTAAGTCGAATCTAAAAAAAAAATTTTTTTGGTATGAAACGCAAAATCTTAAAACGCAAAAACGCGGAAAAAAATTATTAATTTTCCCATTATAAACCATTAGGAACTCATTTAAGTCGAAAACCCGAAAAAAAAATTTTTTGGTATGAAACGCAAAAACTCGTAAAAAATTTGGTATGAAACGCAAAAACGCGGAAAAAACGGGTATTCGGTCCATAATAATGCATTAGGAACCCATTTAAGTCGAATCTAAAAAAAAATTTTTTTTGGTATGAAACGCAAAAACTCGGAAAAAATTTGGTATGAAACGCAAAAACGCGGAAAAAACGGGTATTCGGTCCATAATAATGCATTAGGAACCCATTTAAGTCGAATCTAAAAAAAAAATTTTTTTGGTATGAAACGCAAAAACTCGGAAAAAATTTGGTATGAAACGCAAAAACGCGGAAAAAACGGGTATTCGGTCCATAATAATGCATTAGGAACCCATTTAAGTCGAATCTAAAAAAAAAAATTTTTTTGGTATGAAACGCAAAAACTCGGAAAAAATTTGGTATGAAACGCAAAAACGCGGAAAAAACGGGTATTCGGTCCATAATAATGCATTAGGAACCCATTTAAGTCGAATCTAAAAAAAAAAATTTTTTTTGGTAAAACGCAAAATCTTAAAACGCAAAAACGCGGAAAAAAATTATTAATTTTCCCATTATAAACCATTAGGAACTCATTTAAGTCGAAAACCCGAAAAAAAATTTTTTTGGTATGAAACGCAAAATCTTAAAACGCAAAAACGCGGAAAAAAATTATTAATTTCCCCATTATAAACCATTAGGAACTCATTTAAGCCTAAAACTCGAAAAAAAATTTTTTAGTATGAAACGCAAAAACTCGTAAAAAATTTGGTATGAAACGCAAAAACGCGGAAAAAACGGGTATTCGGTCCATAATAATGCATTAGGAACCCATTTAAGCCTAAAACTAAAAAAAAATTTTTTTGGTATGAAACGCAAAAACTCGTAAAAAATTTGGTATGAAACGCAAAAACGCGGAAAAAACGGGTATTCGGTCCATAATAATGCATTAGGAACCCATTTAAGTCGAATCTTAAAAAAAAATTTATTTTTTTGGTATGAAACGCAAAAACTCGGAAAAAATTTGGTATGAAACGCAAAAACGCGGAAAAAACGGGTATTCGGTCCATAATAATGCATTAGGAACCCATTTAAGTCGAATCTAAAAAAAAAATTTTTTTTGGTATGAAACGCAAAAATTCGTAAAAATGACGACAAAAACGCGGAAAAAACGGGTATTAGGTCCATTATAATCCATTAGGAACTCATTTAAGTCGAAACTCGAAAAAAAATTTTTTTTTGGTATGAAACGCAAAAACTCGTAAAAAATTTGGTATGAAACGCAAAAACGCGGAAAAAACGGGTATTCGGTCCATAATAATGCATTAGGAACTCATTTAAGTCGAATCTAAAAAAAATTTTTTTGGTATGAAACGCAAAATCTTAAAACGCAAAAACGCGGAAAAAAATTATTAATTTCCCCATTATAAACCATTAGGAACTTATTTAAGTCGAAAACCCGAAAAAAAAATTTTTTGGTATGAAACGCAAAAACTCGGAAAAAATTTGGTATGAAACGCAAAAACGCGGAAAAAACGGGTATTCGGTCCATAATAATGCATTAGGAACTCATTTAAGTCGAATCTAAAAAAAAAATTTTTTTGGTATGAAACGCAAAATCTTAAAACGCAAAAACGCGGAAAAAAATTATTAATTTCCCCATTATAAACCATTAGGAACTCATTTAAGTCGAAAACCCGAAAAAAAAAATTTTTGGTATGAAACGCAAAATCTTAAAACGCAAAAACGCGGAAAAAAATTATTAATTTCCCCATTATATACCATTAGAAACTCATTTAAGCCTAAAACTCGAAAAAAAATTTTTTAGTATGAAACGCAAAAACTTAAAACGCAAAAACTCGTAAAAAAAAATTGATTAATTACATCCGCTTTTTGCATTTTAGGCTTTTCATACCAAAATGGTATGAAACGCAAAAACTCTAGGTATGAAACGCAAAAACTCATTAAAAATGATTTATGACTTCCGCTTTTTGCGTTTTAAGATTTTGCGTTTCATACCTACCCGGAGTTTTTATATAGGCTCAATTTTTATTGCATTTTAAACAATTTAAAAGAATTTTTTACAAGGAAAGAGGGGGGGGGGGGGTCGTACCATGTTTTCTCCTCGCTATGCTGGGTATGTCAATTTTACTTTTAAAATACACATGAATTAAATGAAATCAATTTTTTTAAGTATTTTAATTTATAATATAATTTTTTGTTTTTTGATTAAGAAGTATCTTTTACCTACATAATGGTTAAATACAAATAATATTAAAATATATTCATATGGCATTATTTAAATGCCATACACGTTTAATAATTACAAAATATTGTTTTTTGTTAGTATTAATTTTAAACAAGACGTCTTATATTTAACGAATGTTAATAGTGACATGTGACTGGTTAAACATATGAAAATTAAAGTGAGATTATTTAGAGTTATATATTAATATAGCCCTGATTTTTTTTATTTAATGCTTAGGCTTATAAATTAATACGAAGCCTCCACAAACATGTTTTTGATAGCACATGTAATTTTGAAATTGTAAAACCTTGTCAAAATCCTTTGCCAATGTTTAAAATATTAGATGAGAAAGGTGACATAGGAAGCGATTTATATAAGAATATGGTTAACTTATTTTTATTATTTAAGTATCTATAATTACTACATTTATATGCTTTTAATATAATTATTTATATGTAAAGAGCATAAAATAAATTACATAAAATTCATTATGGGATATAATTTTTTAGATATAATTTATAATTTTTTTTTATGTTATTATTAGGATCTATCATTTTTTTAATTATATTTAGGCTAGCATTAATTTTTTTGTTTTTGATACAAAAAATTTTTGTTTCACAATCAGTTTTTTGACCCATTTTTTGTTTTGAATAACATTAAAATGTTGTTTTATGTATCTGATATAAATATGTTTATTAACTTTACCCAATTAAAACCTTTAAAAGAACTAATTTTGATTAACTCTCATACTTCTTTCACATACAAAGCTGATGATCCTAATTGCATAATCTGTATGGTTGAAAATTTTGGCAAAAAATATTATTTTAAATTTTATAACAACAAACTATTAATTTATCTACAAAAATAGCCTACAGCATAAGAAAATTTTAAAAACAGTAAATTTATTTGAGATAAGGCCATAATTGGATATTTTTCCCTATTGTAATATCTCTTTTAACATATTGATTTTTATTGAATATAAGAAAAATTGTTTAATCTTAATTTTACAAAATTAGAATAGCATTTATTTTTGCTTAGGTGTTTTTGTATTTGTTTTGTAAAAACTATTTATTTTGTTTATGTGCAGAGTTCTAGATACATATTGCACAGGTCAACAAATATCAATGACACAACCGTGAATAATATGAAAATATAAAAGAATTTATCCCCATGATGGCCTTATGGCCTTGGCACATCTGTCCATCTCAAAAAAATGGCCTTTTTTGACCATGACAAATCGAGAAAACCCTTTAAAGAAAAAATTTAAGAATCTTTTTTTCATATAAAAATCCTTTGTAACTTATATTTATCATATCAAATAATGAGAAATAAATTTTTTTAGAATATCAAGCCAGGCCCGATTCTAGCTTTTCCATTTTAGGGGGGCAAAAAAAACTCGTGGGGGGGCAGAAGGCAAAAATTATACATGTACAACAAATCCAAGTTCAAAATTTTTTAACAAATTAATAGTAATTTATTATATTCTTAATTAAAAAAATGAGTTTATAAATTGAATATTTGAATTAAAATTAATTGTTTACACTAAAATCAATTGCTTAAAAAGATATGAGATTTGAATAGTAAGTATAATTTTATCATTTGGATTGCGCATGAAAATTAAAAATATGATATATAAGAATAATAAAAATGAATTATATAAAACTTTGGATTTTAGAAAATGAAGAGTGAAATAAGATTGATTATCATGAAAACAAAATGTATAAGTATGCTAATTTGGAAGAATATATATGAAAAAACACTGGTTATATATAACTAGTTATTAATATTAGGGTAAAAAATTTAATAAAACATGGACATAAACGTTAAATGCGCATAAAAAAAGTTTGCAACCATGTTAAAATAGTAAGCAATAATTAACTGATTATGAGCAGTGTATTGTATTGATCAAACTATTTTTTCTTAGAGGATTTTAATTAAATTACAATATTCATAAAAATTCAACGCCCCTAGTTAATGGTTTTTCGTGTTCTAAAAGAACCAAATCACCTTTAAGCAGAACTACTTGTCAGCCGTTATTATTAAAGAAGAAAATGTGGCCTCACAACTCGACGTTGAAGAGCCAATTAACAAACTTATAGGAAAAATGTTAAATAGATTAGAAAACGCATCTATGTAATTCTTTGTAATTATTAAGTTTCTTATTAAAAAAATTTTTGGCTACGTCAATTTCTTTAGATAATGAATTTTTATCAATATTACTTATTTTTGAAAGAGGCTCTAATTTATTTATATCTAAAATAAAGGTTAATCAAATTTATAAAGGGAATCTAAAGATTTTAAACAACTATTATCGGTAAAAAATTATCAAAATATAAATAAATCAATAATATTAAAAGAAATACTTTTTACTTCATCATTAATATTTAAAATATTTTCAAACTTATGAGTAGAAAATAAATAAAAATCAGAAAAATCTTTAGGTTTAGTTTTTCTTTTATCCATAGATAAATTATTGTCATTTAAAAAAATATTAATATCAAAACAATTTTTGAATAAATCTTTAAATGTATTTTTATTTCTTAATTGTTTAATTTCTAATAAACAATGGTGTATTAAATCAGAAGTTTTAGAAACATAATTCGTTCTGCATTGAAATTGATCTATAATTATTTTTTTCAATTAAATACAAAAAAATAAATAGATGATTATAAATATGGTCAAAAAACCCCGATTCGGCCCTGTGACCTGAAGATATAAAAGTTTTTTATTTTTAATTTTTAAAAGAGTATTAAATATTTTTGTGCAATTTAAAAAAAAAAACAATGGGCAGGTAGTGACCACACCACCAATAAGGCAACAGCCGGTATGGTCCCATTCACTAACTACCTTGATTGCATCATGTTGAAAAAATTTATGAAGGGAAGAATTTATCAAAAAAATCTTTCCCTCACTTAAAATAAGACAATCTTTTACAACAAGATGCAATCGGTGGTTAAAGCAGTGAATATATGGGACATGGTGTCCAGCTAATTTGCTTAGAAATACTTGAACACCATTTTTTTCGCGGGCATTACGTTCGCCCCATCGTAGCATTGTGCGATCAGGTTCTTTGGTTCTAGATTATATTCTATCAAAAGATTGTTGTTAACTGAGAAAATTTTTTAGGCATTAGATTTATGAATTGGTTTCACAAATATAAAGCTTTCTGTAAAATCAAATTTTTCTATATATATCTGTTAGTTTGATCTCTCTTGCGGATGAGAAGTATTAATGAATAAAAACAATTAAAAAAAGTAAATATTTTTAAGATAATATTTTTTAGATATTTTTGACGGAGCAAATTTAATTATATTATGTGGAAAAAATAAAATTACTATGTATTTTTGGGGGGGCAAATTCAATTTTTTTGGGGGGCAAACATAAAATTACTATGTATTTTTTTTTGGGGGGGGGGGGGGGCAAATTCAATTATTTTTTTTTTTTTTTTGGGGGGGGGGGGGGGCAATCAAAAACTTTTGGGGGGGCACTGCCCCCCCCCCCAAAAGGGGTCTAGAATCGTGCCTGTATCAAGCTCTTACATCAGCATTTAGATAATACAAAATATTTTGCGTCCAAACTATATGACACAATATATTATTAGTATTTAATAAAAGTTTTATTTAAAGTTAATTTAACAGTTTAGCTGTTGTAAATATGCGAAAAAATAATTTTAATTTATTTTTGTTTTTGAATCATTGGCATTTTTTTCTAAAATTTTCTATGTTTAAAGCTGATTAACTAATTTTATAATTAGAAAAAACGGTAAATGGATTTGTAAATCCCTAAGATGGCAGGTTTGATCTCTGTAGTTAGCTCATAACTCTCAAAAATTTGTTGACCTGTTTTATTAAAAAAATTTGTAAAAATAGTACTTATTTTTTATCAATTACTTAAAAATTTTTGATAACAAAATTTTGGAAGGTAATGATATCTTAAGACTTCTTGTTAATGATTAAAAAAATTACCCAAACATGTGTCTCCTAGCAATAATTGCCATTATTTAATGAAGGTTCTAGGAGAATATAGTATTTTTAGCAATATTTATTATAATTTTTATAATGTTTTTAACATATTTTAGTTTGACAAGGGTACATTACTAAAAATGTATGAGGGCATGGTTACCTTAAACGTGATGGATAAAATATTGTATGAAAGTCAAAGACAAGGTAGGATTTCATTTTACATGACAAATTATGGAGAAGAGGCTTGTCAAATTGGGAGTGCAGCTGGACTGGATCCTTTAGATATGATCTATGCACAATATAGAGAAGCTGGTTAAAAATAAATATTTTAAAAAAACATTGATAAATTTAAAATTTAGTTGGATTTTTTTATATGTTTATATTTATTCTAATGTTAGACACTATTATTTCACATTATCATTCTGGAATGACTGTTATGATTTTTTTCACTTTTTAGGTGTTTTATTGTGGCGTGGATACAAAATGGATCAATTCATGAATCAATGTTATTCAAACAGCCTAGATCCTGGGAAAGGAAAGCAAATGCCCGTTCATTATGGGGCAAAGGAATTGAATTTTGTGACAATTTCTTCACCTGTTGCTACTCAGGTGCCTCAAGGTTGAATCTTCTTTGTTATTTTTATCTTAGCATTTAAGTGATATTGCAAAATATTATTGCTTAAAACATTTCAACAATTTTTTATGTATCAATAAATTTATTTATCACATGAGTAAGGCAGAAAAAGTTGTGTTTTTTTAATAGATGCGACTTTATATATCACAACAAATTATATATAATCAAATTATTGATACAAGCTTTAATGCCTTTAAAATGACAATGTGTGCATTGCGGTTTAACATTTTTTAAAGTATAATTTAGAGCTATTATTTAAAAAAATATAAAGATATATTTTGAAAGTTGGTTAGGATTAAATCAAAAAATTCGACTGTTTAGTCTGTATTAAACAAGTTTTTTTGTAAATAAAAATTTTAAAATTACCAAGGTTTTTTTAATTTTATATATCAATGAATTATTTTATAATTATGTATTGTTTGTTAGCGGCTGGGTCTGCTTACGCCTATAAGATAGCTGGTAAAAAGCAATGCGTTGCCTGTTATTTCGGAGACGGGTCCGCCAGTGAAGGTGATGCCTTTGTCGGCATGCATTTCGCTACCACGCTCAAATGTCCCGTCATTTATATATGGTAATATAGATCCTGATCTGCTTAAATTAGGTAAAATTCCCCAGGAAATTCTATAGCCGCTTTTTTAGCGTCCTATATGCATATTTTGGCTTAGAAGCAATACATGATATCTGATATAATACTAACCCTAATCTAACCTAACCTAGCACCTAAACTTAATCCTGACATTAATAATCCTAACCTAATTAACTTTATTTTAAGTTAGGACACGTGCAAAGTGAGTTTTTATTTTCGTAAGATTTTAAAAATTTTATTTTTTTAAAAATTAAAAAAAAAAAAATTTTTGTTTCAAAAAAAGCATTTTATGTGCATAAAATAAATTTGGCCTCTTAAAATTTGCGTTTTATTACAAAATAAAATTTTTCAAAATTTTAAAAATTTCACATATATTAAAACTCTCTTTGCACTCCTTACTTCAATCACCCCCAAACTTTATGCTAATGTATAAATTAACACTTTAAACGCAAGATTATTGCATTTTGCATGTGACAGGGCTTATGTAATAGATGACGCCTCTTTAGGGGAAAAGCATTAGAAACATTTGTTTAGCAGTTGAATGACTATATCCTTTTGTTTTTGTTGAAAATCCAATTTTTTTGCATGCTACAACAACACGAAAATGTTCTAGCGCTTCATTCCTTAAAAAAAATCATATAGCAATTGGTTGTGCCCATTCGTGTAATCTTTGTTTCATCAAATTTAGTCGAAATAACGCGTACGCTATATCAACCTACATCGGCGACCAATACGGTAGTGACGGGATAGCTGGTCGAGCTTTGGGCATAGGGATGCCTACCATCCGCGTTGATGGAAACGATGTTCTCGCCACGCTCGTTGCCACCCGCGAGGCTAGGCAATATGCCCTAGCCCATAACTCACCTGTTTTTATTGAGGCAATGACTTACAGGTATTACTAGCCACATTAAATCATAAATGATGCCTTTAGAAACTAAACATTTGTAACATTCATTAGTTTTTTGCAAATATGTATATTCTAACAATAGTCACCTTTGCGAGCAATGATTTTAAATTATAACAAATTTTATTTAAGTTAAATTAAAGTTTAAGCAACAAAAAACCAAAAACTCAGGTGAACTTATTTGATAATACCACTTTACCTCATATTCAACAAATGTTTTACATATTTAAACTAAATAATCAGTAGGGCATGTCAAAACTCTGGAATGGGGAGGGAGTCCATAAACTCCGGAGTTTTTTTTTTAAATTTGATAGTTAATATATATAATTACTACATAATTAGCTGCTCTTTCCTTTGTTTACAACTTTCATTAAATATGAGTTTGGACTATAAAAGTACAAATTCCAATATTTTCAATAATAACCAGAAAATTCCATCGGAACTCCGGAGTTTATGGACTTCTTACCGGCTCCCGGAATTTTGACATGCCCTAATAATCAGATTTAAGCTACTTCCATTCAGATTTCTAATATTTTGTACCATTTCTAATTTAATTTTTATAATCCATCTGTAAATAACAATTGAGATTCACAACCTAAATTAATAAAAAATTATTATACATAACATGGCAATTGTTAATTTTAAATTTTAATAATATTTTTTGATTTATCCTAGTATATAATTGTTGAATTTAAAGTTTGGGGTTTAAAATATTTTGTGTAACTTAAACATGGATTGAGCTTAATTAATATCCAATTGTTTTAAATGAAAACGAAGGTAGATGATTTTAATATAAAATTTTTTCTTTTATTTTTTAACATTAAGTCTTAAGGTTGCAAAATCAGTCGCTTTTGCCATTTATTTAACTTACTCAAAGGTGCCGGTATTTTGAAAATTGAAAAAACATAAGAGTTTAGGCCTTATGGTAGATCACTGCAGTTTTTTAAATATCCTTAAATCTTCATAATTTTATTAAGATGTATGTTATATAAAAGAACGTACCCCTCGTTTAATACTAATAATTTATTATTATATTAATTCATCTTAACATTATCTTAAAACAAATTTTTTAATTTTAGGTTATATGAACAATTAAAGGATGATTTAATTTAAATTATTGTGGACCGAGACTGTCCCCGTAAATTGTAAGGTTATTAATTCAAATTTTAGGGTGAGCCACCACAGTACTTCAGATGATAGCTCAATGTACCGTAGTAAGGAAGAACTTGATCATTGGGCCCAATATAATCCTGTTACGCGACTCAAGAGTCTCCTCGTCAAAAAAGGCTGGTGGACTGACGGAGATGATCAATTACTCGCCGATAAATCTAAAAAAGAAGTTGCAAATTCCATTTGAAACATATTAATTTTATCATACATGAATTTAATTAATGTAATCTAAATTGATAATTATTTCCATAAGGAGTAGGTTAATTCTTAACATTGTGTTATTTATGTTGGTTATATAAATTATAATTCTTTTTATAAATGTCAATTTCAGGTCATGACGGCATTTGCTCAGGCTGAAAAACAACTTAAACCACCTATCAGTGAAATGTTTGAAGATGTTTTTGACGAATTAACGCCTGACCTCGTTAAACAAAAGGCCGATTTGATGGAGCACTTGAAAAAACATGGCGCTCATTACCCCATAAAACAATATGCAACAATTAAATAGAAATGTTCCAATGTTAGTATCATAATTGTAAATATATGGCAATTTTAGAAATGTTAGAGTAGCAGTATTAAAATTATAAATTAGGCTATATATTATTTGTGAATAATGTTATCATTAACGATATTATTAGAGACCAGAATAAATTTTTGCAAAATATAGTCACGATATACAGACTTTATTTAAACAAGTTATCTGGGATATTTTTTTAACAACCAGAAAGTATAATTTTAAAAAATTATTTGAACATTCTACTATAAAAATATGTGTTTCATTTTGTAAGGAGGTGGGAAAATTTGCTCATTTAATCCAAAAGCTAGACTGTTTAGACCTGGAAAAAAAAGAAATGATTTTTTAAAAAAAACTTTTTAAGTTTTTATCCAAAATGCCCACAAGGTTGTGGGCATCAAGAAAAATTCCCTTTTTTTGCTTAAAGAAAAGGGGCATATTTAAGAAAACTTTTTTCTTCAAAAGTAATTTCTAAGAGCTTTCAGAAAGAAAAACTCATCCGTTAATTTTTACAATAGAATTTAAGCTTTGTCTAGTTTGCTTTTATTTATCCGTTGTAATGTATTCTTAGTGACTAAGGTTGAGGTTGATATTATTATTGATTTTGATACCATATTTTGAACAAATATATAATATGGTTTCCTTAATTGCGCGGTTGAAAGGATATCTAATGTTTGAATGCAAATTTTCATTTACAAATTGAATATAGACACCAAAAACTCTTACGAATTTTGAGGCTTCATTCATTTTTATCGAAATAAATTTGATAATCGTATTAATAAAAAATAATAGCCAATCAAGATGGTCTGGTTTATAAGCTACATTAGACAAAATTATATTAATTTCGAATTGTTAATTAAGGGGTTGGATAATATATAAAAAATTTATAATTTAAAAAAATTACTGGACAGGGCTGAAGGGACTAGAAATCAAAGTCAAGACCCAAAAGCCCATCGGCGATGACAGCTTGCCCAAAAAAAAAGCCGGGCCCGGCCTCACTGATTAAAACGGGTCGGGCCCTTTTTTATTTTGCCATATGTTTTTACTAAAAACAAGAAAAAATGATATACTGTGTATTTTATCGATATTTTAAAAAAATAGCCTGCGATATAATATCGAGTCGTATTTTTATATTTGGGGCTGGGCCTAAAATGAAAAACTAGCTTAAGTTGAATAACATGTCGAATGGGCCAGGCCATGATATCACGTCTCGGTTTAAACTCTTGAAGGGGCCTAACATAAAAATCAAAAGGCAGCATTTATTAATGACCTGAGTCAATCGAACTTTGCCAATATAATCCTTAAAGACCTTGTCTGGTAAAACATGTAAGTTAACTTATATATAGTTCGACCAATTAATTTTAATTATGATCGGCCGACCCCACGCATTCTAAGAATGATTTAAGTTAAAAGATTATTTCAAAATATATTTTGAATTCCATTAGTTCGGTAATACAAATTTCCCTAGAGTTTTTTTTTATAGCTTTTCGGGGTTAGAGCCACCTTTTTTGAAATTTTTTGCCCCCTCTTTTTTTTGAGAGCTTTTTATAAATTCTTGTTTTAGCCCTTTATTTGTGATCTTTCTTCCCCTAAGTTTTGGGGGAAAAAATGAGCCAGAGTTTTATTGTTACTGTTTTCCCAGCACTGAGTCAAATAATAGACAAGGTTTTGTGTATCATGTACACCAGAAAATGCCAAGAAGAACAGATGAATGAATGTATGTGAATAAATATAATAAAATGAGGAGTAAATGTTCGCCCAGATGTCCGGAATTTATGAAAATTAAATAGCGTTTGCAAGGCAAGGAGTACCTAGATCCTCGTCTTCGTGAGGACACTATGCCCATTAAGGCTTTAACTCATTTTATCACAAACGCTACGGCAATTATTACCTGTAGAGAAATTAAAGTTGCCTGTAAAGGTTGATTAAATTATTTGAATCTTTATTTGTATTAGGAGAAAGTAAGTCTGGTGTAGATACATGAGAATAAGGTAACCTGCATTAAAACTTGCATAAATACGCTCAATTTTTATTTTAAAGATTTTAAAGATTGAAACATTCGATTTTCATAAATACTCCTTGTCAATATTAATAAACGATGGGAAATATGTTATCTAAAAATATACCTATTTTATTCCTTTCTTCAAATTCTCATACAATCAAAAAGAACGCTGCTTTATATTTTTTTTGATCAGTTTTCATATATCCTCTTTTAAGTTGTTCGAACTTGTGTTTAAAAATAGTCTGAATGGCTAAAATGATTTAAAATATATTTAATCGGGTAAAATTTAATTTTGCTAAAAGCATATGGAATCTTGCATTAAGAAACGACAAAGAGTTGGAAATAGGATGTATATTATTGTTAAAATCTGGTAATGTTCTGTTTTGTAAAATTTTTTGTTTAGGGCACGTGCAAAGTGAGTTTTTATGTTCGTAAAATTTTAAAAATTCTAAAATTTTTAAAAATTTAATTTTTTTTCAAAATTTTTTGAAAATTTTTTTATTTCAGAAAAAGCATTTTATGTGCATAAAATAAATTTGGCAACTTTTAAAAAATTTGCGTTTTTTTTTTCAAAATAAAATTTCTCAAAATTTTAAAATTTTCACAAAAATAAAAACTCACTTTGCACGTGCCCTTACATGTGTATTTATTTATGTACATTAAAAAGCGAGCCGCGTAATGCAAAATCCTATACACTTTTGGCAAAATTGATTTCTACCCGATAAAATATATTTTAATTTGATTGTATGAGAATTTGAAGAAAGGAATAAAAAAGGTATTTTTATAAATAACATATTTCCAACCGTTCATTAACATTCAGGAATCTTTAATAAAGCAGAGTTCATCTATTTTGTAAAAAATTAAATTTTAAAAATGTATTTTTTCTATTAAGCTAATAATCAAGATCGGCGAGTTTTTGTAAAAATTTGCTTTTGCTGAGAGAAAAAATTTTAAAATATATAACTGAATAAATGTTAAACGCGCCCATAGCCATTTGTTAATAGCTGTATGCATGCTTAGCTCACAAGCGTACCGAAAAAATTCTTACCCCCTTATGAAATTACCCTAAACCTAACCATGCCCGTTAAAACCCTGAGTATTCAATAATTTCAAACATAATAGTCATTAATATGCATGGTTCAAGCATACAAGAGCATTTAATTATATTTTAGTTTAATATTTATTAATATAGACCCATGATTTTGCATCAATCAAAAGCATGTTTAAATGCTAAGAAAAGCAAATAGTTTAAAAAATAAATCATATGTCTTACTCATTTATCAAAATATGTGTTTTTCTATGAGCAATATACACGCATTTAGAATCAACGTTTTGACTTGGAAAATTTTTAATACAAAGGCCTAATAAATTTAAAAAAAAAAAGAATATAATACGGCTTATTTAACGATTAAAAAATTCTGACACTTAATAAAAAAATTAATAGAACATAAAAACTAGATAAATATTTTAATTGCCTGCATTTTTAAATTTTTGATTGGAGTGTCGCTATTAAAACCAAAATGGCGCATGAAATAAATATTCATAATACCGCAATATTATCCTTAACCAAATCAATTACATATTTCATATATATGATGATGGTATATGATATTAAAATAATTTTAAAGGGTGATAGTTCTACAAGAAAAAGCACAGAAATCGTACGCACAGAAATTGTACAAAATGGCGTCATTTTATAAGAGAGTTCCGAGTACCAAATTTTTAGCTAATCCTATTATAATTCAAAACTAAAAAAAAGCCCTAACTCTAGTATGACTTATTAAGAATTTAAACTAATCTTAACCTAAACGTAATCTGATTACATCACACTATAGCTTTTGCAGATTTAAATAGTTTTATAGATTTATTTTTGTTAGGGTCCATACAAGGTTGTAACGAAATATTATCAATTTGTCTCACATGTCTAAGGTAGTATATTATTTGATCTTATAAACTTAATTACCCATTATTAAAACCTAATCCTAATTTTAAAATAACTTCAGCCTAACATTTCTTTATCTTTAACCTAATCTCAAACAAAAACGTTTTTAATTTAAATTGAATGGTTGATGTGATATCAATAAAAATGTAAGGTAAGCCACATTTCTATAACTTTAAAAATAATCTCAAACAAAAACAATTCTAATTCAAATTGAAATTTTTGATGTAATATAAGTTAAAATGCAAGGTAGGTGCATTTTTGCGCAGCGCTAATACTAATTTTAATTGTAAATTAAAAAAAATTTTTACTGCTCAACTTTTTTTTGAATTTATAATTTCTCATTTTTCAATACTGGCCGTTATATTTTTTTAAATTTAAAATTTTTTTTACACTAGCCATATTAGTTAATTAAACGCGTTTTATCATTATTTTTTTAAATTTTTTTTACTAGCTGCAGTCAAGGATAGACTATGATTATGAATGAATGTGCTATTTATACCATGTGCATTACACATGTTTTTCTTAAAATATATTAGGAAATGTCATGACTGATTTAACTATTAATGTTCCTTTAGCCAAATTTGAATCAGAAGAATGGCTGGATAACTCAAATGAGCGTCTAAATCTTAATAAAGAAATTGCGCATCCTGATATTAAAAATGAGGGAAGAATTTCAAAATTGAATGACATGTTTTTTTCAGAAAAATTTTCACATTCTCTTGAAGATTTGGTCAGCTCATTTGATGATAAAGTTATTCAATGTTTTAAAAACTACAAAGAAAATGTTAGTGAAATTGCGCCTACACAAGTTAGAGAGGATCAACCACTTGAAGAATACCCGTAATATTTTTTATAAAATTACTTATTACTGCTAAATCTTCTCATTTAGTAAATTAATTTGCTTTAATTAATTAGATATTTTCTTAATAAAGTTATTTAAGTATTAACAAGTTGACTTTAGAATTGTTCTTTTGAAACATGACATTTAGTTTTAAAGATATGACAAAATGTTAATTTTTTTTTGTTCAATCCTTAATTAGAACCGTGTTAATAAAAATTTGATCTTTTGAAATAAAATAAATGACAAATTCATTTAACAAGAAACACAATATTTTGTTTTTTTTGTAGAACAAATTTTTTTTATTAAGCCAGTTAGATAACCATAAGTTAACAACACGAAACCTATATGGTTTGAAGATCTCTAAGCCTTAAAAAAATTGTGTTGAATAAAACTTTAATTGATAAATATAATTATTACAGCTTAAAATAGTTTGTTTGAATTTTACATCCTTACAAACAGCTATAAAATCTATTCTTTTACTCCTCTATATTTTGTCATGACTTTGTTAAGTTTTTAGATGTCTTTTTGTTTTAATTGATCTGTTTGTTTGAACAACATCTAGATTATTACTATAAGCCATAGCCTGCTTTGAAAAAAAATTATACGCACTTTTATAAAGTTTTCTTCACATCTGAAGTCCCATGTAATTTGTGGGAAAACAAATCTATAAAATTTTTATTGGGCTATTTCAAGAGTATTGTTTTCACAATTATTCTCAAGTGCCCAAAAAAAGGTACAAGGCTATTATTGTGAAATAAACCAAATCAAGTTGTAATTAGGCTATCTAATTTATATACAAAATTAATTGTATATATCTAATCCATTAATGGTACCATTTAGCTTAAACGTTGTAGGCTAGTTAGACAGTTATTCTAACTTTAAACTGTCAATACTTAACCTACATAGTTTAAAGGAAAGTTAAAACCGGGCCTTGAAATTCTGGCCCCACACGCTCGACGTAAATGTAGGTACGGCCCGAAATTTGGTCAATTTTAGACTAGCCCAACCCGGCCCTGCCCAAAATTTAATATAAGCTCGAAAATTTTTATTGCAAACTTAAAATTTTTGTTTTAAAATTATTCATAAAACCCGGAAAGAACAAGTATTACCATCTATCGATTAATAATAAATTTATCATTTTTAGGTCTTGTTAATAACGTCAGTAAATTTTTAAGAGTTATGAGCTAACTTTAGAGACCAGACCTGCCATCATAAGGATTTTCAAATCATTTAATCGTTTTTTTAAATTAAGTACGCCAGCTATAAACATTAAAGAATGTTTGAAAAAATATAAAAAAAAACAAAAAAGACCCAAAACAGAAAATATTGAAAAAATATTTTTAACATTTTTTTTAAAAAGCTTCACTACTAAATTTATGAATAGATCGTGTCCATAGATTTAATAAAACATAGATTGCTACCGCCATAAAATAGCACTACGAAAAGCTGCGGCTAATACTAATTTCAAATTGTATAAAAAAAAATTCAAAAAAAAAATTTTAACGGCCAATATAAAAAAAGGAAATTTATATTTTTTGGCGTTTTAGGATAAGCCTAGCAAAAAATATTTAAAAAAAAATTAAAAAATAAATTTGTAATTTCTTAAATTTTTTTTGCATTAGGCAGCTGAATGTTAATCAAATGCGCTTGATTTTTTTACTTCAAAACTTTTTTACCCCAAAAGTAAAAAACATTTGGTGGGCAAATTGCAAATTTTATTTTAAAAAGTCGTACTTATATAGAGTCTAAACCCTACTAGTGGATTTAAATAAGTTTTTCAATTTTATATTCATAAAAAAATGTTTTCTTTTGAAAGTTAAAAACTTATTTTCCAGAAAATTTTTTTTCATATCAAAAAATATCAAAATACCATAGTTAATTTAAACTTTAAAAGCTTTAAATAGCCCGCAATTCGCAAAAATCCTATCCCACTGAGTCATTGTTATTTGACAAAAATCATCCATATCGAAGGCCGCATTTTTTGGACAAAATGCCATCTTTGTCTTTTAAAAATTATGGTGTCCTATTTAGGTTGGGGTGCCAAATATTTAACCTAAATTTTGATATAAAAAAATTCGTATCTTATTATTTGAGATAAAGTTTTAAGTGATTTTAATATTATCTCGGGGTCGCAAAATCTGTCAATTTGGTCAAGTTTTGCCATAATCTGTTAATTTGGTCAAGCATTTTTTCTGTTTAAACTTAAGAAATAGCCGAACTTAAGTAACTTTGGAAAATGGAACATATATATGAGATAAGACCATCGAGTGGACTTAACCTTAGTGCATAATTTTCTCTTTTTAAATCATTGTTTTTTTCGACTGAGTAATAATTAAATCAAAATAGGGCAGTGTGAGAAATAAAACCTCAACCCTACCCGGTCGTAATTCCATTTTTAAATTCAAACTCGGCTGGTCCATTTTTTGGGCGGGTCGGCACCCGCCCGGGGCTTTCTGGTCCCGATTTTATACTTTAGGTTAAAGATCTTTAATCCTTAAACACGTTGTGCTAGATAATAATTTTATAATCATTACAGCTAAATACATTTATCTGTTTGAATTTTACATCCCCATAAACGGCTATCCTTTCTTCTAATCCTCTATATTTTGTCATGACTTTTTTAAATATTAAATGCCCTTATGTTTTAATCGATCTATATGTTTGAACAACAACAAGATTTAGGCATATAAGCCTGCTTTAAAGAAATAAATTGCACTCACCTTTGTAAAATTATAAACATAAATGAAATTCCCCTGAGATTTGTGTGAAAACAAAGATTAATCCATAAAATTTGTATTCTAGGCTTAAAATTTAAGAGAATGGTTTTCATAAATTTTCCCAAGTATATAATTATAAAATGCCTAAAAATTTATTTTACTAGGCTAAGATTGTTTTAATAAACCAAATCAAGTCTTAATTAGTAGGCTATCGGGTTTTCAATCAAAATTCATTTTATCACATCAGTCAACTATACCAATTAGTTTATACGTTGTATTCATGGTAATGCTTGCCATCATTTTTAATCTAAAATTTTATCATGCCCTTTCTTTTTAACAAGCCAGACGGCATTTTTTATCCATTCTCTAAACCTATATTTTCCGATGTTCACCATTTACGCCACATTGTCACCCATTCCATCGTGGATGTTAGAGTCAACGTGTCTGAGGCATGCCATATTTTTTGTTATTATCATAAATGTCCCAGTGTGTATATGTAAAGCTTCCCCCATGGGTCAACGATAGATTTTTTTCTTCTACCATTAGCAGCCCAAATGGAAAATACAATATTTAGTCGTAGTGCTATCATGCCAATATTGTCAATGTAGCTTAAAAAAATGTTTTGTTCAATTTACAATACATAAGCCCTTAAAGGATATTTTGGGATGCTTGATCGCCAAGGAAAAAAATGTTATTAAAAATTGTAAATTTTGTTTTAAAATTTTTTTATTTCTCCTATTAGACATTATGGCCTAAATTGTTGCACACATGATACCATTAGAAAATCGATATACCAAATAAGTTTTTAATGACAACATTGTAAATAGGCTCTATTTTTTTATTCACTGCTGATCGAAATATGACCATTTTTCTAGCCTAAGTGTCGGCCTCATCTTTTTTAGTTTAGATAAAGCTCTGATAAATCCCTTTATCCAACATCGCAATAAAAACAGCTCAATTTTTCCAAGATTTATAAATATATGTAGTTTTTTTCTTATTTCTGGGTTTTCATCCCTAAAATAATATATTAGTTATTCTGTCGACGTAGTCAATCTGAAAGCTGTCCTTTCTAGAACCCATTTTTTCTATTTAATTAATTCAGTGGTGACAGATATTAACTCTGTATGTAAGTATTATTATCCAAGTTCGCGGAACATCCTTGGTTTTAACATTATTTTAATATTTCAGTTTTTCCATTTTAAAAAACTATATTAAGCATGGCCTATACCTTAGAATAACCTGGTTTGACTTGAATTAAATTTAAATTTAATTTATAAGTAAATTAAAAGTTCACTTATTTTGTTGAAATAGCGAACAAAGTATTTTTTATCTCCTTACAACTTTTACGAATTTAAACGGTTTATTAATTAAATTTGTTCAAGAGTAAAGTCTAGATTAATAAAATCTACTAGGCGTTATGACAAGTGTTATTTTTGAAAATTTTACAAATTCTTCGACGAAAGTATTTTATTTTGTGTTTATAATTAAGATCGATAATATAATATTAAAACAATTTTAATTGTAAAAATAAGATTTTCATTTTTAAAAAAAGAAACTTAACATACATGACTCGACTTAACTTTATTTGCAAAATTTTTACAAATTCAAAGAATAAGCCTTTTTAAAAACGTTAGTGCTTAATAAATTACACTCTAAATAATAAAAGCTTAGGTAGTAAGTTTAATTGGGTTTTTCATATCATTTTTAGGACATGGTGGACCCTGACAGGAAATTATGGTCCGTTTTTACCTATCGATTGGAACAAAACGTTAGCTCGGAAGGTGTGCCTTTCTTCATCACCTAAAATACATGTAACTTTCTTTAAATGATATGTTTTCAATAAACCCACTTCTCTTAGTATTTATGATAGCAATTCTGATATATCAATACCTAAAGATAACGTCTTATTTTGAATTATTTTTTTGACAAATTTTAATATTTTTGACGCCATAATGAAATGTTGCCAATCATAAGCAGGTATACAAAGTTTGCTCATTTTTTTTCGTAAAATTCAAAAATTCTAAATTTGTGAAATTTGATTTTACATCGAAATTCTAAACAATGTTTTATTACGATACTCTTTTTACCCATGATGCAATTGCTTCACTTATATTTAGGAATTTTATTTTATTTATATCTAAAATAATCATTACTACATGACTCCTATAAAATTTCTACCACATAAATAAATCAAACTTTAAATGTTTTCTACATAAACAGTTTTAATGTTGTAAATTTTTTTTAAGCAGTAGACTATTTATTAGTCATGTTGAAATGATTACACTGGACAACAAAAACAACATAAACGATTTTTTGAGGGTTTTGTAGAGAATTTTCTTGCAATAACGATCACGGGTTTAGTTTTTTTTCCAACGCCTCCAATTTTTTTTAAATCGCGTCCAAAGTTCAGAAAAAAATCACAAAATTTCTTTTACTATTAATTCTACAAAAATCTATTGGCATATTCAGATTCCTTATAAAAAACATATCTAAAAAAGGTTATTACCTAAAATTATTAGCAATTTACTTTCAAGTTATTTAGGATCAAAGAACGGATTTTATGACGAAAACCACTAATTTTATAAAAATAAAAAAATTAAATATTTAAAAAAATATAAACCCCTTACGTTAATAATGAATGTTTTCGCTATCTATATATATTTTTAACTTTTTTAACTACCCATAGGTTTTATGATATAGAAGCCCAAAATACCCCAAAAATTGAAAAATCTCAACTTTGACACCAAATAACTAAAAATCTGAGGCAATGGCTAAATTTCTAATTTCATATTCGTTATCAGCGCCAAAAACTTGACCAAAAACCATAGTTGCCATAAATGATGCTTAGGGTCGTCCAAATTTTGTTGTCCAGTGTTATAAGCTATGTTTATAGGTTAAATAAATTTTATAAAGTTTCTGAATGTAATTAGAGCAATTCCACCAAGTGTAAGAAAATGTTATAAATAACAATAGTTAATATTTTTGACGGAAAATCCAAATTTAGTTTAAAAAAAAATGAATATACTTTGAACACACCGATACCTGGACGACGACCCCTTAATTAAATTAAAACACAGAAAATACTTTTGCTGACACAAAAGATTTTAAGAAACGATATTTTTAAAAAAATTTGTGAATATAAACATGACATAAGATATGTATGAAGGCCATGTCTCATTTCGTCTTCATTTTTCTAAAAAGTGAGTCTACAAACGCATGGTTTATGGTAAAATCAAGCTGTATTACCATTTCGGCACCATTGGAAGAATGCTTTTTGATAGACCATAACTTTGAGAAAAACCAAAATACAACACGGCCTTTAGCCTTTCAACTCCTATTACGCCTTGTTCACTCAGGTGCGCACTCATTTTTCCCATTACAAAATTTACCCGCAACCCATTTACTAATTTTTTTTACACTGATCCACTCCAAACCTATCTAAATATACGTTTATGTGGGAGAGAGTTCCATGGTTAATGTTATACAACAATTTTTACATTATTTGAGGACGAAAGAGCTTCTGTCAAACTATTCCACTCTCGCTAGCTCGTTCCAAATTTGGATATGTGTTAAAATAAAATTTTTAAATTTTCAACCTGGATAATTTAACAAACATTGCGAATTTTTGTAAATTATTGCCTGATATTGTTAAATGTTGTTTTTCAGTGATCCTAATATTTTTATACCCAATTTAGGCAATGGTAAAAGACTAAAGATTGCATTTTTAAGGACCCTAACCTAAAAATACTATTGTAAAATCTTAGTTTTTTTTTTAAACTTTTTTTTTAGCTTATACCTTTTTTTTAATGTTTTTTTTGGAGAATTAGGATACTAAAACAACAATTTTGTTATACTATCCAGAGTTTCTTCTTTGTCGAAATCAAGATTTGAATTCATGAAGCTTTGAATTTTTATGAGTAGATTCTCGTTTGTTCTGTAGGCAGTGGCTAGTGTAAAATATTTTTGTAGAAAAAAAAATTGAAAGCAATTGATAAACAAGCCAATTCAATGTTATTAATTGCGTTCAATTTTTTTTACAAAATTAATTTCACTAGCCACAGCCATAGTAATAAGAGTAGTGCCACATTACCCATTCATTTACAAGTGAATAATTAAGGAATTTAAATATCAAATCTTTTTACTGACGCCACATTTAGGCTCATTACATTACAATAATATAGCGACGTCTGAGAGCCATTTCCTAATGGTACAACAACATAAGTGCAGCGTGAATTCCATTTTTTTCCCCTATTTTTCTCTGATTCCTTAACTTGATTTATTTATGATATGGGAAGTCCTAACTTTAAGGTGTTGAAAGGTGTACGCGAATAAATGTCCCCGTCACAGTGTATATCTTTTAAAGAGTCGCCACTAAGCTGCTTTTGCAATTTATGTCCCCCCTACTTTCATACTTTGTATTTTCTATTATTCTTAATACTTGTTTGCTTTCCTCTCTATTTTCATCTATTTCTACTCTTGTCTATTGATTTTTTTTCCCCTTTAACACTTCTTAAAAACCTTTTTTTCTCTCTCTCTCCTGTTTTCGATGGTCAATTATTGGGAAATGTTAATTTTCACCTTACACAATAAAATATTGTCACCACTACCAAATATATAATTATTTTGCTATTTAACAAGGCCTATTATTATATCGTTGCTAAGATTTGTTTTGTGGCTTTCCTCTAGGAAAATCACGTAAATATTCTTAACCTGCATATTAATCCTTTCAAATTACTTTATAATTTTTAAACCTTTTAAGTGTTGCCATTTCTGTAATTTACTATTTATATGAGGGCAATTTAATAGGAGTAATTTCACATAATATTTATGTACGTTTTAATGATAGAGATTAAATACAATGAAAGATTTTGAAATATAGTAAAAATCTAAGTTGTCAAAAAGTTTTATCTTATATTTAAAAATAATAAAATTTACCTAAGGGTGCGTTCAGACTCGTTTTCTTTCTTTGAAAAATTTTAAAAACTTTGAATTTTTTTAAAATTTTATTTTTTTTTTCAAAATTTTTTTCAAAACTTTTCTCTCAGAAAAACTATTATAATGATAATAGCCAAAATTGGCGACTTTTTGTAAAAAAACGTTCAATGTCAAAAGGTAAAAATTTTAAAATTTTTCAAAAAACGAACTGAGTCTGAACGCGCCCTAACTTCCAATATAAAAAAAGTTATCAAGCAGCCAACCTTGGTATGCAAAATGGAAAAACATACTATATGTTTTTTTATAGAAGTAAAGCATTTAACATGTTTAAAATGACATAGTAGCTTAACCACTGAGCTATTTCGCTTAAAGTGTCAAAAATTTTATCGAAATATAATTTATTCTGGATATATATTGGTTTGTTTTTCAGGGAAACGAGGTCCCCCGAAAAACGTTCTGTAAGGGTCGTGGAGCGACGAATCTCGATGGATCCTCAACTAATAACGATCGGTAATATTTTTGATCCTAAGGCTGCAAATAAACTTCTATATTTTCTTGATTTTTTTGCTAAACGTTTGGTTAAACAAATTTTATCTCTGATAATATTGAATTGAAATATATAGTTTTTATTTGATTTTTGTATAAATTTTTTTTAGCACATTAAGATTTGTTTTGTAAGTATTTAGTCCAATTAATTTTTGTTACACTATGATATAAAATAGTTGGAATTTATGATGGGACCCAAGAGCCACTAGTCTCCGCTCAAAATTGGGCCGTAAATTATAACGTGCCTGACGGGCACATCCATATTTAGTAAAAAAAGAATAACGGATCGGGGGCTTATTTGTCCTATCTTATAATTGCCTCAAACCTCGTTTTAGTTAGGCTGCTTTTGCTTTAATGCATTATGCGCTAGCGTTTCGACACCATTAAGTTAAAAGCCATTGCTCTCATGCGATTTATAATTAAAAAAAAACAAAAAATGTAATAAGACACGTCCCTTTTTAGGTCACCCTTTTCTACGCAAAGTAACGTGAGTGAGGGCAGCGATTCAACCGCATCTTACGGCACCAATCCCGCCCTGTTGCGTGGTGGGAAACGTTATGAGGGCGGAAAATGCTGCAGATATGACCCAAACGAGAATGGCGTTTCATCTGCCGATGAAATCCAGATTGAAACGGCGGATGAGGTGATCAAGCAAATTAATCGCATGATGAAGGTACTCTTAGTTTTACATACAACCATGGTCGTCTAATATGATATTAAAGCGTTCTGCTTGAAATATTTTTTCCTAATTAGTATACTTGACAGTGCTGCACCTATTTGACCTCAGCAGAACTCTCTTAGGTTGGATAAAATTAACGCACACTTGCAAACTAAAACTTAGGCTTAGAAACGTCTATTTATTACCCAGGCATTTCAGTCACAATAAGGCGCGCAAAATAGAGCCCAAAAGGATGCTAAAACCCGTGCCCGGCCAAATTTTATAAATAATGGCAGAGAAACTATGGTTATAAACGTGAGAAATTTTTAAAAAATTGTTTGTCATAGCTTCTAAGCATTGTTGTATTTGCAACGCAATAATGCTTTGAGGTCTTATCAGCACGCCAATTTATTTTAGAATATTTTTTTTTTCATTAACCGTGGATTTAAAATATCATAGGGCTTCGGAATGAATAACTGATAAAATCTTGTCGAAGGCCATTATTTGAATTTGGTGTTCTACAAAATAAATTGGGTTATTTAATTGTTTGGGGACCGCCCTATGGAATATTTTTCCAATATGTTAGTTTCAAGTGTTTTTTTTTGATCCCTCTATCCCAGCCTGCCCGTTTTTTATGACTTTATGTCTGGGTTTGGAAAAACGAGTTAATGAGGCGTGAATTTTTTATTTTGTAAAACATTAAACAAGATGGGGAATATTTACGTTTTTCTCGTTTTATGCACTTAATATACGGTAAACTGAGACATATTTTATTGCTATTTTCAAAATTTTATTTTTGGACTTTAAATTCATATTTTGCACTAAAATAAGTATCGTAAAAAATTGAAAAAATTTATTATTTTACTTAACAAAAATCATATTTTTATTGTTAGGTTAGGGGAGATTGGTGGTACTAATGTCTTATTTTATTTCACCAATAGCCTTTAAAGGAGTGTTAACCTTTGAAATTCCTGCATAAAATTTATTATTTTATAAATTATGAGCCGGTGGTAGGGGTTACCAAAATTTAATTTTTTCTAAATGATCTTATTTACCCATTTTGGTCATGTGTTTTGTGTTATATTATACACAGGTCAACAAATATCAATGTCAGAAACGTGAATTTTATGAAAACATAAAAGAATGCATCCCCATGATGGCCTAATCTCATATATATTTTTCGTTTTCTTCCGTCTTTGACTCCTTAGATCTGTTTATAACGAAAAATGGCCTTTTTTGACCAAATTGACAGATCTAAATATACCCTAAAAAGAAAAAATTAAAAAATCTTTTTTGCATGTAAAAATTCCTTTTAACTTATATTTTTTATCACAAATAATGAAAAATAAATTTTATTAATTTATCAAGCTTTTACATCGGCATATAGATAATACAAAATATTTTGCCTCCAAACTTAAATACACACAATCACAGGTCAACAAATATTTATGTCAGAAACGAGATTATTATGAAAACATAAAAGAATGCATCCCCATGATGGCCTAATCTCATATATGTTTTTAGTTTTTATTAGTCTTCCGTCTTTGGCCCCTTAGATCCGGCTATAACGAAAAATGGCCTTTTTGACCATATTGACAGATCTAAATATACCCTATAAAAAATTTAAAATTTTTTTTTGCATATTAAAATCCCTTGTAACTTATATTTTTAATCACAAATAATGGAAATTTTTTTTTATTAATATATCAAGCTCTTAAATCGGCATTTAGATAATACAAAATATTCGCGTCCAAACTTAAATACGACACGATATATTATCGGTTTTTAATTAAAATATTATTTGAAGTTTGAATTTAACAGTTTAACTATTGTAAATATGCAAAAATAAAATTTCAATATATTTTTGTTTTTGAATCTTTTTGGTTTTTTAACCGTTTTTTTTTAAAATATTCAATGTTTATAACTGAATAACTAAGTTTGATTAGGAAAAACGGTAAACGGATTTGATATTCCCTAAGATGGCAGGTTTGATCTCTGTAGTTAACTCAAAACTCTCAAAAAATTGTTGACCTGCCTGTGATATTTTAACGGGTTTAAATGAAAATATTATTTGAAGTTTGAATTTAAGAGTTTAACTATTGTGAATATGCAAAAATAAAATTTAATTTATTTTTGTTTTTGAATCTTTTTTGTTTTTTGACCTCTTTTTCTAAAATTTTCAATGTTTATAACTGACTAAGTTTGATTAGGAAAAACGGTATACGGATTTGATATTCCCTAAGATGGCAGGTTTGATCTCTATTGTTAACTCATAACTCTCAAAAAATTGTTGACTTGTGATATATGTCAAAATTGCCCTTTTTTTAATGACTCAGAAACTAGAAATAAAAACATTTTAATTTTAAAATATTTATCTAATCTTTATTTTTTAAACATTAGACATTTTAACAATAAAGGAATTTGTATAACACTTGCACCTGTAAATAGGCTTATCACACATTTAAAAATGCAGTTTTATTTTGTTATCTGCTTTATAAAATTATAAAATCAAAAAATGTAAAAAAAATTTGAAGGTTAAATTTCACTCTTCTTTCATAAAATCTCGGTTTTTTAATTATTAAAAATCTAAAATGAGTCTAAATTTGAATTATGAGGCAGAATAATTCTGGAAAGGGGTACTTGACTTTTGTTTATGATATTTTTTTTTTTTTGAAATTATTTAAAACCAATGAATTATAATTAGATATTGAAACTATTCAAAATTTTTTGATATTCAATTACACAGCTTTTATCAAAAATAATATAAAAAATTTGTTGAGAGGGTAAAAATTCTAAAAAAGATCGGACATATTCTAAAAATTAACTAATTTAGATCTTGTTTTTAGCTTTTCGGGGCCTCTTAAGCGGATGCCATCCTTAAATGCTATTTATTAAGGTATCTCAAATATATATTTACTTAAATATACAAAAAATAGGAAAGTCCGACTACGTCTCAAGACAGTGGCGTTACCCCCGAACTATTTACCTCCGCAAATACGGCCGCCACATTTGAAAACGATTCGGCTAAATATTCTTCGTTTCTTGAACCCTTTATTCCTTACAACCGGGAAGGTATTATTATCTCAATAATTAAGTTTATGGCAATGATGTGTATAAAATTTTATTATTTATAATATTTTTCTGGTTTTTGGCATGATATTTAATTAGTTTGAGATAATCAAAAATTTTTCTAATTGCTATTTTAGCTTTCGTAATATATAAACTTTAATTTGGTCGAAAAATTTGTTTTAAATCATATTAGATTTATTTTATGGTCTCCTCATAGCATTTTCATCTCATTATTATGTGAAGATTTAGAAAACCTACCGAATTTACGGCTCGAAGAAGTGAACCGTCAACTTGCAACATACATCGAAGAACAATCCGAAACTTTGGTTGCTGAGCTTGCCCACCGCGACGATCTGGAATTCCACAAGGAACTTGTTACCACATTTATATCACTCTTGTTAGCGCTGCAAAATAGAAAGTTACGCTTTGCTTCAACCACCACGCATAACAACGAGAACGTTTTTGATGACTCTACTTCTAACGCTAGCTCACCCCCATCTGATTTAACTTCGAGATTTGCTAAAAACGTCGTGACCTCTCCCATGTGTCTCCTGAACAAACTACAAAGTCTAGTTAATGGAATTAACATGAGGCACCTTAGACAACAGCCTGCGTCGCAAACCAGCCCAGTCAATTCATCTTCCTTGACCACGTCGGTAGCCTCTAGCCCCCAAACGGACGCTCTTCATCAAGCCCAACAAGGGGTTGTGGAAAATTTGAATTTGGAAACGACTTACGTAGCTGGATCACGGAACGCGTGGTCCGATGAGAGTCGACATAACACGCTAACAGCTGTCCAGGAGGATCTCGCAGCTAAATCTATAAATAATACGGTGTTTGCTAAAGATAACAACATCGCAATTGTATACGGACAAGAAATGAATATGGCCGAGACTGATAAAAGTGTCAATTTTGATGAAATTTTTGTCGATACAACGACCGACAAAGGAGCAATGCTTACTTCTACGAATAATAATAAACGATTTTTTACAAAAATCAGGGATGATTGTGTGCTCAAAGAGGCTCATCATCATCATCAAGATATCAATGATGCAGAGCATGAGAATAGTCTTAAGAGCGATGGTGACGGAAGTACCCAAGGCTCAAGTAGCCCCTTCTCTGACGTTTCCTCGCCCCCGCCACCACCCCCGCCCTTGTCTATGGTCGAATCCGTATTCAAAGAACTTTCGATTGGTTCCCAAAAAGTAAGCTCAAACGCAGGCTTGGCCCTCAATTTTTTGGCAGATTTTGCTCGGAGTGATTCAGTCGAAGGGCAGCAAGGGACAAAACACATTTCAGTTCAATCATCACTTTCACTCCAATCAAATTCTTTGAACAGTTCTGAAACCACATCATCGGGCGCCCCTTCCCCCTTCTCACCTGTCACAGCAGTTTCTCACTCAAAGAAACTCGAGGTTGACGATTTTTTTGGTTCCGAAAAATCAACAAATTTCGGCGCTGAATACCAAAAAAACGCAACAAAGAACTTATATCACAATAATTCTAATAACATGGAATCATCTACAACACACCAAGACATCTCTGAAGCCTTTGTAGGGGAATCAAAATTTGGTCATTCCCATAAAAATGCTAACGTAGATAGATCTTTTAGGTTAGCTGAAGGTATAACTCAATCTAATCAAACGTATATTTCTAGCTGCGATGGGACCAGTCTAACCAAATCTTTATGCGACACGCGGGCAAACATCGATAAAGATTCGACATTGGAGGATGCCAAATCCATAGATCCTTTTTTGATTAAAACGTCGCATCGCGTCAACTCGTCCGTAACTTCACTTTCGTCTTCGTTCACGGGGTTTCTACCGCTCGCAAACTCAGCCAAACGGTTCATCAAAAATGAAAATATCCAAAGCTTGCGAGATAATTTGGCATTTATTCACCGATACTCACCATCAGCTAAACCAAGGCTGATTAATCAACCCGGTCTTAACATAGAAATCACTTCTTCGGCTGCCAGCAAGTTGGAAATGACCAAGGCTAAAAAGTTCAAGGGAACGGTAATTATTTCAAATAAATATTCGAATTGTTTTAAACAGTTTAGTACAAGTTTTTAATAAGTTAAGGCAAATTTTTAATTTATGCACGGTTATAGCTATGAAAAAAGAACAACCTTAATTTTTTTTCGTTTTTTTTTAACTTTGAAAATGTTTTTTTATTTGTTTAATCATATACAAAAAATTACCTAATTAGCTGAAAAAATTGTTATATTTATGCACCAATAGACTGTAGATAAATAATGAATTAAAGATAATTTCTTTTTGGCAACGTGCAAAGTGAGTTCTTATTTTCGTAAAATTTAAAAAAATCTGAAGATTTTATTTTTCTCATATAGAAAACTTATTAGGGCACGTGCAAAGTGAGTTTTTATTTTCGTGAAATTTTCAAAATCTTAAAAAATTTTATTTTGTAATCAAATTTTTTAAAAGTTGCCAAATTTTATGCACATAAAATGCTTTTTTTAGAATAATAGGTTTTTTTTTAAAATTTTTTAAAATAAATAAAATTTTGGAAAATTTTACGAAAATAAAAACTCATGTGCTCAAACTAAATTTGGCAACTTAAAAAATGTGTTCAATTACCAAATTAAATTTTGGAAATTTTTAACAAAAGTCACGTTGCACGTGGCCTAACAATTTCCGCTTCATTTTTTTTCCTAAATACAATACATGGCGGACAATTTAAGCTACTGCAAAAAAATTTTAAAATATTTTAATTTTTTGAAATGTTTTTTCTAGTTTTTGACTACCATAATTCCATACAATTACGAGAACGGACCACCGACTACGCACACCTTGCAAATATTAATCAAGCGTAAGTTTTTACTATCATATATACTCTCAAATAATAAAGAATTACATCAATTTCTTTTTTAAATATAGACAATATTCATAATTAATAAAACTTATTTGCCAAACTTTATTTTTTTTAGATAGACACGACCCTACATTGTTTAAATTATTTTACATTTATGGTGAATTATTATTTGAATTAATTTAATATAAATTTGCCAAAGAGAGTATTTTATATTATCTGTTAATTCAAAATTTATGTTATTTTTCACCATAGTTTTAACGGCTATTCTTGATGACGACGAACAAGTTCCTAGCCTCCTAACTGATTATATCTTAAAAAGTATGATTTTGTTTTTAATTAACATTTAAAATTTATATTAAAAACAAATATATTTTTAACATATATTTAGTTATTTGTCCGGCAGAAAAATAACGTTCGATAGAAGGTGACAAACCATCTAGTTTTTTCCGTGTTTAATTCAAGATTTTTTACCGTTAACTATGCATCTAAAAATGTACAAAGATATAGTTGCTTTTAAAACTCAAACCGAAGGATTTCTAACACACATCTAATAATACTTATTTCAATACTTAGATTTATAAAGAAAGAAAGTTAGGTTGTTTTAAGTTTGGAAATTGCTTATGGCCAAGCTTTATTTTTGCCTTTAAATTCTCATTTTTCGGATGTTTAAGCATTTACATGTCAAAACTTTTTATAATTCTAGCAGTGCAATATTCATTTAACTTTGCTTTTTATTATTTTCTTTATTTATATTTCATTTGTTTGAATATATTTTTTTGAACTATAACTATGGCAGCTTTGTACCCAAAACTTTTGGAACTAATAAATATTTATAATATGTATTTTATATATATTTGATTTTAGAAATGAGGTTGTTGGATAAACGAGCGGCAAAAATTTGTTGACTAACATAAAAAATTATTATTTTTTGCATCTCTGAGAATCGAATTGAGAAATGCGTCAATAAATATATCTTTCAATTTTTTTCTAATACTAAATGTAATATAAACAAAATTGAGCTTGATTAAGCAAATATTGCAATTTATTAAGTTTTTAATAGAGGGGCTTGTCAACTTAATTTATCAATTTCAGTTATCCATTTTTGACATTTTTCCATTAGAATGTTAATTGATTCGAGAAAAAGGGCATCTGGTTCTAAACATCCAGTGGATTCGATATTAACTAAATCACATAAAAAAAACATGATAGGAATATAAAAAGAAAAACGACAATTATGATTAAGTAAAATGAACCAAAAAAGTGAAATATAAATAATGTCAACAATACAATGATATTTACAAATAAAATGATTGGGGATTTTGTTTAGCTCAATTTTGCTACTAAGTTCGGGAAAACGAAATACATTTCGACTGCACTGGTCGTAACGGGCATCTTTGACCTTGGCTATTCTGTTACCTTTATGTACAAATCAAAACTAAAATAAAAATTGATAACTATAAAATTAACATTTTTGCACAATCACAACGGTTTTGTTTAACGGTCAAAGTGGGGTTGTAAATTAAAAATTTCAAAACATATGTTCCGTTTATAATTTAAATAGGCAACTTTTTGTAAAAAATAAAAATATTAAATTAAAAAAAAAATTCATTTGTGCCCTTAGCAACATTTTATTCATCGAAATTCATGCAAAACAATAATAATTTTTTTTTTGTAAAAAATAGCATTCTTGAATAAACATCACGTGAAATAACAAAATCCAGTAAAATTACTCTACCCTTTTTATCTGTAACAACATCAATTACGCCTTTGGTGAAGCATTCTTGCAATTTGAGGGCATCATCGTTTAAAATAGGCTCTTTCAATATTATTTCAGGCATAAACCTGTATAAGGCGGAAGCTATAAATTAGTGTATATGAATAATATTTTAATAAATGTTATTTAATGATTTATAAAAATTATGAATGTAGTTTATTTTTAATGGGGCCTCAAATTAAAGTTTTGTTATTCTATGAATAGATTGGAAGGAGAAAATTACACTCAAAGTCGTTTTACATTTTTAACAAAAAGCCTTTTCAAATACATGATATATAAAGAAATAATAATTTATAAATTATTCATTTAATTAAATTGTTTTTTCATATAAATATCTTGAACAAGGCAAACAAAATATTTCCAGGCCTCTATTTACACAAATTTTTATTAAACTGGCTTGTCCAGATTACCATCACACTAACATAGAAATTGAAAATAGGCTATCATAAATTTAAGTAATAATAATTTAAATTAAAGTCCTTGTTTTTGACATTTGTTAAAAAGTTAAGAAAAAATTGAATAACTGCAAGGCTCAAATATTATATTAAAAATTTTAGCTAGTCTTAAAAAAAATAAATTTATTTAAATTTAAATCAACATTTACAAATAAAATTATTTGTTATACTTCTATAGCTATATTATTAAATTTCTTAACCTAAATACTAATTCTAGCATTTTTGTTTTAAACTGGATGAATAAGTATGAAATTACAAAGAACCAAAAGTATAATTAAGATGTTATAAAAATTAATCAATCAGTTTAAATATAATATGTAAGAAATTTATTTCAATAAATTTTCATCATAGATTTAGACTGTAAAATAGCAATGCATTCATAAAAATACTCCTTTATTTTTTGACTTAAGAATAGTAATCTAAATAAAATATTACCTACAGGTGAAAATTTTGCATGATCCTGACCAATACCTTTAACTGCAATCAGTTTGCAATGAATAACTTGTCCTGGAATAAGTTTAGCAATCAAAATGTCAGGTAAAACAGGTTTTGGATAATTTTCTTCACTTTCAAACATGTCTGTTTGTGCTTCTAGGGGAAGCCATTTCAAGTCCTTGCTAAATACTAAACATTTAAAATTTGGCAATATTACCTTTGTTATTCAAATATAAAAGATCTGGGTTGTTTGTGTTCAAAGGAGCAGAGAAGTTTTTTGTGCACTTTATATTTAATTCAAATTCTAGTGAATTACTAGAATTAAATTCAGAATTTTCATCTATTATAAAACACATTGATAAAAATGTTAAATTAAACTATAACTGCACACTTAAGTATTTTAACTACCTGATAACTTATATTCAAATATTCTTGGATCAACCTTCAATGGAATTAAGCCTAACCTATGACATAGAACTTCATCTTGAATAACAGAAGTATTTAAATACATATGAACTTTTTCAATAGCAATAGCTGGTACCTTAATTATGTAAAATTTTTTAAATACTTCCGATATTAGTATTCTACGAAACGAATTTACAATAGAAACATCACAATCTACAATATCAAACTCAAGATCTTCAGAAGTTTTATGAATAACTTTAATTGTCAGCTCCTAAAAGATTTAGTAGATAAATTTGATTTAAAAACTTGTTTAAACTTCTCAAAATTCCAATAATCCTCTTTATCTCCATCATGAGGCTATAAAATAAATAAAAAATTTGAACAATATTTTCTAAATGTATCAATTAATATCACTTTCAAAATCCCTTCTTCTTGTAATTTTATGCGTGTAGGCATAAAACAGATTTTTCGACAAAGTAATATTTTTGAAGCACATGAGTTCTGATGAAGAATTTTATGACGATATTGATAAATTTCACATCAATGTATATAAATTTTAATTTTAAAGATGTAACTTATGTTTTTAATTATTATGATTATATATAGAATCAAAAGAGTTTAATTAATTTGGATGAGTTTGATGATAAAGATGATCCCCATGTCAATGTAAAGTCAGTCTTCCCTGTACTCAGTTCGGATGAAGAAATGGAGGAGGAAGACAAAGTTATGGGTATTTGAATTTTAGTTAATTTATTGAACATTAGTTTATTATATTTTACAGTAATATGCTTTATAGAAGCTTGTTGCATATGTTTTCTCACTAAGATTACTTTATTAATCAATTTTAACAATATGTACTATATCATATATTCCTAAATTTTTCATGCAACTTAGATTTATTTGTCTTTAGTCTGTTAAATTTTTTAAATAGTTTTAATCAAGTAAGATTTGATAAAAAATTAGTTTGAGTATTCAATGGAGGATGTTGCAAAAAAAACATAATATATTGCAATAAAGATATTAAGAATAGTATTGTACTGCTAATAATTAGAAACAAGATATATTGTTATATATTAAGTTAAAAAAACGTGATTTATTTCCTGTTCACAGCTCTTTTATTTTCAAATATAATTTAAATAATTTTTGAAATTTGATTATTTGCATAAAGATTATTAACAAACTTTGATTGCTTATTGTATATTTAGAATTTTATTAAATTTATAATCAATATATAGATATTAATCATTTCAAAATAACATTTTAATAAATTTTACCATTAAAAATGATCATTTTTTCTTACAAAAATTTAACAAAAAAATGAATGAACTCTGAATGCACCCTTTTATAATTGTTAAGGTGTTTTTTTCAAAGTTAAAATATATTTTTTTGGATTGTATTACACAGGTCAACAATTTTTTGATAGTTATGAGTTAACTACAGAGATCAAACCTGCCATCTAAGGGAATATCAAATCCGTTTACCGTTTATCCTAATCAAACTTAGTTAGTCAGTTATAAACATTAAAAATTTTAGAAAAAAAGGTCAAAAAACCAAAAAAGATTTAAAAATAAAAATAAATTGAAATTTTATTTTTGCATATTTACAATATAACTGTTAAATTTAAACTTCAAATAATATTTTCATTAAAAACCGATAATATATCGTGTCGTATTTAAGATTGGACGCGAAATTTTTTGTATTATCTAAATGCCGATGTAAAAGCTTGATATATTAAATAAATTATTTTTTTCATTATTTGTGATTAAAAATATGAGTTACAAAAAATTTTTTCTCTTTCTTTAGGGTATTATATTTGTCAGTTTGGTCAAAAAAGGTTATTTTTGTTATAGACGGATCTAAGGAGCCAAAGAGGGAAGAAACTAAGAAAAACGAAAAATATATATGAGATTAGGCCATCATGGGGGTGCAGTGCATTCTTTTATGTTTTCATAAAATTCACGTTTATGACATTGTGATGACCTGTGTTGTTTAACATTTAATTTTATACACCAAAAAATTACTACTTTGGAAAAATTTTGACTTTTTTAGAAATGTAAATCATGAATTTTTAGATTGATTACAATTCTTACAGTTTAATGTGGTTTTGTTATTGCAGATACTTTTATTTATAAAATTGTATTAAAGTACAACGATTTGTAAAATATTTTAAAGGTAAGTGGCAAAAATTTATGGAACAGGAAGATATTAATCAACAAGATGATTTTGAAGAGAGTGGGGATGATAATTTGGAGGAAGGAGATGGAGTTACAAGGGAAAATTGGGGCACCAAAAAAGCCCTTTATTACAGCTCTGATACTGCTTATGCCAGGAGCCAGCAACAATCAAGGCACAAAAGTGGTATGGTGGATAAGGTTAGATTGAGCAAAGTTGAGCGCGAACATGAAAGAAAAGAGGTTTGTTTTTATGAACTTAAATTTTATAACTTTAAATTTTTAATTGTTATAACTATATTTAAATTCAGAATTGGGTTTTACTAAATGTTACATTTTATGTTAGCTTTTGAAAATGGAGGAAGAAGAAGCACTTATCTTACAAAAACAAATGATGCAGGAGCTGAAAGATGAAGATTTTGGTTTGGATTTTGTGAACGTAATTGTTTTTTTATATATATATATTTTGATTTATATTTGTCATATTAAATATCAATATGTATTTTTTATCAATCACTTTTAAATACATATAAGCAAAATTAATACATATATTAAATATAACTGGTAACATCGTGTTTTATATATAGAACATGGCTCAAAAGCTAGATGCAAGCCAATCAACTTCTTTAGGGATTCATGAAAAGGATTCAACAAAAGATTTTTTGGGTAGTGGTACTTCCTTCCTTCACCGCGATCTCACCAAATTAAGTGTTAAAGAAAAGGCTGCGATACTCAAACGAGAATCACCCGAATTTCTTCCTTGGTGTCGAGAAGCTCTCGCCTTTGCCAAAGAACTATTTAAAAATCTACATCCAACCCTTAACGCATACCTTTTTTTTAAACTAACCCATACTGAAAGCCCCTATAAAACTATATGCAGAATTACTAATTTAACTGATTTTGCTGCGATCGATAAGGAACTATTGACTAATACGTTTACACGTATAAATCCTCAGGTCATAACGCTACTGAGTCTTAAACGACAACTCATATCCCTGTACCTAGTCAATTTTACCTTTTACCTTTATGGAAAGGCTGAGGCTTCAAACAAAAAACCTTCTAACTTGAATGGAAAACAGGCATCCACCTTCAATCTCTACTCCCATCCCGTAATTCTACGGTTACAAATGTACCGTAAACTTTTAGATTCTCTCAATAATTACATAGATTCGGCTAATCCCTCTTTATGTAATCAAATTCAAGAACTCCCGATCGATGCCATATTCACTGATCGAAACGTGGAATTTGTTGTGTCCCCTTCCAAACGATCCAAGAGAACTTTGAACGACATTTATTTTCAAATTTTTGGACATCATCCTACAATGCCGACAATAGCTAATTTCGAGCACCCCGCAATCGTTAACTTGTCACAGGTCAAAGATGAAAATATCGATTTGCCTAAGGAAGTTATGTCATTTGCACCACACCATACAAATCACTTTGCCCAAAAAGGGATTCTAAACAAAAAATCTGGCCATAAAAACAAATTACAAGGGGTTAGATTTGCTCATCAAACGAATGAACAACCTCCGAATAATACAGGTGTGGTGGAAACGGGCCCAGATCAAGAGGGTAGCGGAAAACGGCCTATTAATTACACCATAGCCAAGAATAAAGGACTCACGCCCAAACGTAAGAAAGAGTATAAAAACCCACGGGTCAAACATAAATTGAGGTATCGAAAAGCCCTCATCAAGCGTAAAAGTCAGGTCCGGGTCCCTAGGAAAGAAATCCATAAATATACCGGTGAACGGACAGGTATCAAAGTCGGCCTTAAACGCAGCACAAAGATTAAATAAAATCAAACATGTATTTTATTATTGTTGTATATTATAATATTCATTGAAAAAAATAATAAATACTGTAAAATATAAAAAGTGTAATTACATTAAATTAACAATTTTTTAAACTGCCCGTTTAAATTTTGAAATCCGGCTATTATAATTAGTTGGGCAGGTGTATACACCTAGTTTATTACTATTACAAGTATAACAAATATTAAGGGCAAAATGATTTGCAGGCAGGAATATTATATTATTATCTGTCCTCGCTTCCAATTTCTCTGTTTTTTGAGATCAATTTTTATTAATTAATTAATTCAATTTAAAAAAAATGACAATACTTATAGGCGACCTTTAGATTCCAAAGAAATATCAATCAAATTATTTTGAAATATATTAATAACAATACGAATGCCTTATATTTTTTTTATTAAGCTTTTAGGTTTATTGTCAATATTTGAGAACAAATATTTTGCTTTGAGGTTAATTGGTAATTTTTTTAAAAAATTATTTAATTTAAGGTGAAAATTTTTACAGTATTTTTCAATATGTATGTCTAATTTGTGTTGTTTTTTTTAGATAGTTTTCAATGCTTAGAGAAGGCTAACCAAAATTCTCCGAATTAGGCATTCAGGAAAATGTAACACCTTTTGAATTGGTTGATTTATTTTTCTAGCGATGTTTAAAAATAATTGAATTTTAATCATCATCTTCTGCCCCTTCTCGTGCAAGTCCTGCAAAAATGTATGGTTCCATTTGAGAAAAAACTTTGCGCCAAACTTTTTCTTCCTCTATTCCAAATTCAGTTCCGAAGGCTTCACGACACGTATCGATAAAGACGTCCCATAAATCCTATTTTAAATTGACAATTTTTTTATTGTTCAACTTGTTTGTTAAATTTGAATTTTCATTTGAGTTTAACTATACATATTACCTCAACATGAAGTTCATATTTTAAAACTTTGAGTAGTGAGCTCGCTCATCTTGAGTAAAAGCCACTCATTGATATTAAATTGGGACGCTTGTGAATTTTTTAAAAACAAAATCTTAAACGAATCTAAAAAAATCTATTTTACAACTTTTCATAGAATTGACTAAAGATTGTAAGCTTACCTCATTTTAACGCCAAAAAAACAACCACTTTACGATATCCTAAACTTATCAAAATGTGAGAAATTAAAATTGAAGCGTACTTTGTAATGTCGAGGAGTCAAGCCAAACCTAGCATGCGTAGCACCATTATTGATTAACAGCTCCTCCAAACAATCCGGGTCATCAACGCTTTGAACGATGCCATTTAGAGCGTTCATAACCTTCAAAATAAGTGTACATTTACTGTTTTTATATTTATAAAATTAGCCAAATTAAAATCAAGGTGTGTCAAATTCTTTGGCTCTTCAGTGGCTCATTGCTCGCTATTACAGCTAAATATTGACGATATTCAAAGGTTTGTGATAAATTTAGTGAGAACACCCAAAAAAATTTGTAAGACCTAGTAAGGACGATTAATAACTAACTTGCTGAACTGAGAGCCAAGCAAATGAAGAAAAGTATTGCCGGCGTTCTCTGTCTTATTGCATTAGCAGTGCCATTTTATCACAAAAATTTCAGCTTTAAAAAATAGACAAACACAACGTCGTTAAATCAGAGATTTTTACAGCAATTATATTTTTAGTTTGGGCAAGTATACGGCCAACGGTTAAAACTCTCATGGCATCCGCAGGATTGATTAAGTCCTTATCTCTGCTTATGCCATAGTATTTAAACGACGCCGCGCTTCTCTTTTAGCAAGCCGGGGTTTAGCCTGGCAATACAACACCGCCACCTTCAATTTTCTCGAAATTGATGCCCCACCTTCCAGTTTAGTAGATCAAGTTGTGTCAGAATATTTATTCAACGTTTAACCATATGTTTCCAAGATTTTTGGGAATTTTTTTGAAATTAGAACATTTAATCAAATGAACATGCATCACAAATGAAAAAGGTTAGGGCTAAAAAACAGCCAAGTAAATATTGTTTAAACACTCTTTATTCTAATTTCAGCTCCTACAATATTTTATATAAAAACACTTACTACAGTCCCGTGAGCTTTCATTTGTCGCGCATTTCCTAGTGATTCCATTGGAATTTTTTCCAATTTTCGGAAAAGGTTTTTGTATTCGGGATGAGCTTTGAACAAACTAGCAAATATAAAACATGGTTAACATTATTATTATGTTTCATTGGAACGTGAATTATTAATTTGAGAAAAAAATATATTATATTTGAAACTTTATAAAGAGTGTGACACCGGTTTGCTTGGGATCTGCCATCAATTTGCTCCATGTAGATTTTATAATTTTAGCTTCATTCTCCGTCAGTTTCTCGATGATCATTTAAAACTTTCTTTACTTATGGAAATTGTCTCGAGACATTAGTACTAATTGTTATAGCATTTTTATACAATAAAATCCAAATACAGATACGGCAAATAAGATGGATACGTGAATAGCCTTAGGACAGGTAAAATGACGTTGTACAAAACATATGGATTATCATTTTCATTTATTATTACAGGTGGGGGGGGGGGGGTGGGTGATGATATTTAAAGGTGGGTTTTAAGAGCAAGGAAGTATTTTTTGGTTAAAAACCGGCCATAAAATTAAATTTATATACTCTCTTTCTCTCCCTGTTAAATTTTTTGTGTTTAATTAATTGAAAAGTTAAATTTTTTGCTAACTAACAAATCCATTTCATATACTTTTACAGCGAATCATCATATTTTGTTTATTTGTCAATACAATCAATTCTATACAAAATGTTGGCCTTTTTGCCCTACGTCCTAGTATTTTTTTACGTTGTTATCGTCATTGTTTGCGCTACGACTTTATACTGCAACAGGATGTGATGTAATTTTACCTGGACAACTAAACCAGGTGAACGATGTACTTGGTAGGTGTGAATTTGAAAGTGACGTCTTCACATTTCCCGGTAAACACAATGATATATTTTGAAAAAGGATATTTTTTTGCTAAATCATACTTATCATATCTATTTCTTTTCCATCTATTAATTATTGTATATGAATTTTTGTTATCTAATTTAATCAATTAACATTTTAGTATTCCAATTATTTGAAAAATTATATTTTGGGTAAGCCTTTTATTTTAAATATATAAGGCAAAAGCTCCTTACATTTTTTCAAGATATATATGGGTAGCTAGGACTCTATAACTTTAAATAGAGAAAATCTTAAAATACAATTAAGCTAGTAGATAATTTTTATTAATTTAATAGCACCTATTTTACCTCCTCTGCCTCATATTTTATTTATATTATTAAAATACACCGACAAAGTTATAAATTGAAGCGCTTTAAAAAAGGTTTTTGCCAAGTCGAGCGAACTTTTTTACCTCTATAAATATATACTAATTACCTTTATTACAATTTAAATTGGCCATTTTTCACGCATATTTGTACTACAATTATATCTGACCTGTTCATATCTTAGTTGCCTACATCTTTCTCAATATATTTTTTTACTTAATGTCATTTCTGTTTTCATAAATTTAGGTGAGCATAAATTTTTTTGTATCCGGCGAAACAAAATTGAAAATTTTTTATATCATTTGAAACAAAATCAAATCAATTGTATAGACCACAATATGGCATTAACAGCCCCAGAAAAGATGGAAATTAATAAGGTGTGGAAAGTTGTCATGAAAGATCCTAAGGCGGCTTCCTTGCAATTATTTATCAAGTATTGATTTCATTTAAACTGATAAAATTCAATTTGCCACACAAATACATTGCTTTTAGAGCCCATTTTCAGTGTTTTTTCTTTCACACTCTTTCTTAAATTAAATAATCTAATTATGCGGGTTCATAGGTCTTGTTATTAATTAAACGATATAGTCTATTAAGATTATCTCGTATTATTTATTGACGCAAACGTAAATATAAACGTCTAGCACCGACTGTCAAATTGCCATGCTCGAGTTAAATACGATAGAATAGGGCGATAGTAAGGAGCTAATAATTAGGGCTTATCCATCAATGAGTTTAGTAGGAACGTCCCTGTTGAAAAACCAGGTGATCTGGTGTTCAATTACGTGTATAGGCGGCTTTTCTCTCGAAAAATAGAACACACGTTACAACCACTTTAAGCTGCTGAGTAGATTTTGGTCCTAAACTATAAGCCTACCTAAAGTGAGAGTCTTGGCGAACAAATCTTACTTAAACTGGCAGCAATATTATTTAGCTAGGGAGAGTCAAAACCCTTAGTACTTCTATTTGGAATAGGCATGGAAACCCCTAATTCAATCATTTAATTTATTTCAAAAAATAGTTTTCGTTATTATATAAACACTCACTATTTTAATTGACCAAAATTATGAAATAACGTGTAGTTTTGTAACACATATAGCTTCTTCAATGATTTTCCGGAATACAAAAATCTGTTCAAAAAGTTCGAGCGCATCTCCTTAGAAGATCTTCCTAAATCGCGACAACTTAAAGCACACGCCGTGGCGGTATATTTATTGTAGCGCATATAGCAATTTAGGACAGGTTATTGGCCCCTAATCCAAATGTCAGGGTTTTACCACTGTTTCACCTAGCAATTGCTTCAAAATACCTAAATAAATGACCTAAAACCTTGAAAAAAAAACATTTAAATGTCTACTACAGGTATAAAAACCAATTTATTTAAAAATATTTAATTACATCGCAAAATATGGAATGATGATGTCCCAAAACGCTTACTAAAACATATTAAAAAATATAAATATATCAAAAAAAAAAATTAAAAATAATGCTTTTATCCGGAGAAAAGAAATCTGGTGTTTTGTGACCAATAAATTTAAAGAGTTAGCATATAGGGACAGGAAAAAAAATCTAGAAACATAGATACCCAAAACATTGAAGTCCAAGGGGTATTCTATTTTAATTTTTTCAACTATTTTTTATTAAATAAAAATAACAAATAAATTTCAAATATGTGCTAATTTTGACTAAATATGACTGATCTAACATAAAAATGTCGAGTGAAGCAAAAATTCGTAGTTGATTTGGGCAGTGATGTTTTATAAATATAATATAGGTATATACCTCCGTAGGTCGTTTAATATACATTATTTTGGCACAAACAGGTAATCAATAGTTTAAACGGTATGATTGAAAACATCGATGACCCGGAATGCCTGGAAGAGTTATTGAAGCAAAATGGCAAACAACACGCTCATTTCGGAACCACAATGCAACATTATCACGTAAAACACGAGTTTTTTTAAAATAAATTAGTATCTTACTGGCAATTTAAACTTCTTAATAAACTTTTTTTACAGAGGATCATATTTTTGAGCTCAATCATTTTGAGAATTTAAGCAACTCATATCAGAATGATTGGGCTTTTTTTTGATCCTGTAAGACGAATAAAGCACAAAATTCTAAATGAGTCAGAAAAAATTAAATAATTTACGATTGACAAAATCAGTATATAATATTGGTAAAAATTCGATTTTAATTAATGAGTAGTTTAAGCTCACAGCAAAAAAACAACAACTGAGTTTAAACTTTTAGATTGTAACCTCTGCCTTTTTTTTAACTCATTTCACATATTCTTAAACTGATAGGATTTATGGGACACTTGCATAAAAACGTTCAAACAAGCCTGCGGGCCCATGTTCACGGATAACACGGAGAAGGCATGGAAAAAGGTGTTTGGTGTAATGGACAAGTTTATCGAGGAAGGTTTAGTTGAGGAAGGGGTTGATGATTAGGAAGCACAAAGATAATTTTTTTTTGAATATTTTATATATTAAAATGACACTTACTTATTTACCGTCTACAAGGTATATTTATATTATAATCCATTGCCAATAAATTTTAAACCTACCACGTTTGTTCATCTGATATATTCAACAACTTATCATTAAATCGTGTTTATTTAGATCGTAGTTTATAAAATGTATAAAGAGATTAAGTAAATTTAATTATTTCACGTTAAAGACCTACAAATATTTTTACTTTTTGGAATCTCGAGGTCGCAACGAGACATTATAATAACTTTAAATCATTTTAACTTTACCTAATATGTAGGTACAAGCCGGGAAATAAAATAAAAAAACATTTAAGGCCATATTATATATTTGGTAACGGCAGTTTCTTAAAATTATTGATAGGACACTTACAAATTTGTGTAAGGGCACGTGCAAAGTGAGTTTTTATTTTTGCAAAATTTTGAAAATTCTGAAAATTTTAAAACATAAATTTTTTTCAAAATTTTTTTTGAAAACTTTTTATTTCTAAATAGCATTTTATGTGCATAAACAAAATTTGGCAACTTTTTAAAAATTTGCGTTTTATTACAAAAATTTTTTTTTCAAAATTTTGAAAATTTTACGAAAACAAAAACTCACTTTGCACGTGCCCTAAGTAGACCGGGGCGAAATGAACATATTTTTGCAAAATCGTTGCTGCTGACACATTTTTAATCCAATAGAAAAAATTAATGGCTCAATCTATGGATAATTCATTATATTTTATAAAATAATTTGTTTAACCAAAAAAATATAATTCTGTAAAAAGATATTGAACAATGTATAAACCCACTAGTATTAACCATTTCGCCCCATATACGGGGTAAAATGAAACACCCATGGGGCAAAATGAAAGTGTAAAATTTATTAAATTTACAGCTTTAATTCCAAATAAACCTTATATATTGAAAAATAAATATAGATTTAAATCATTTTATTAATAATTATATCATGATCAATTACCAGTGGCCCAAAAATCCCAACATTAAGGAGTTGAAAGTCTATGTGAACAATGAGGTTGTAGTGTGACCACTTTAATCCCATTTTTTTTTAAAAGTTCACTGCTTTCATGGATAACGAGATACAGGGTTATCCATAATTATAAGTGCCTTTATTTAAAATATAATAATTCAATTTACTGGATCCTCAGTTGAGCATTTAACATATTTTACAAAATGTTGTTCATTTCGCCCCGCATTGAGTAGTGTTTGCAAAATCTATAATGTTCAAATAATATTAAGTTTTAAGTTAAAAATAAATTATATTCTTACATCGAAGTGTTTTTTAAATCTTCAAATTATAATAATATTTTCGAGGTAACATTTTATTAAAAATAAAGCAAAATTATTGTTGCTTAAAACATAAATTTGAAATAGCATTTTTTCTTTAATTGAAATTTTCTAAATTTTTTCAAATGGATGTATATGTAAAAAATATAATGAATCGATAGCTTGTTTAAAGATCTACAACATATATAAAATTTATATATATTGAATAATTTTTGGCAGAGATATATCCATTAATCATTTCACCCCACCAACCTTCGCCCCGGTCTCCCCTATATTAAATGACTGGCAGAATGTTATTGTCATTGGGTTTATGACTGCACAAGTTTTTCATTCAACATCGGTTTAATTTTAAAATTATAATTGAACAAATTTTATGTATATATTTATTCTCAGTAAAAACATAATAAAAATTTCTTTAAATTAAAATATAGCCTTGATGCAAAATATATTAAAAATTTAATACATTATAGAATTAGGTAGGGTAAAAAAATTCTGCGAACGGTTTTCCAAATTCGTATATATTATGTCAATCTATTTAATATTTTAATTAAAAATTTTACGTAAAATGAACATTGCAAACAAAACATTATCAAATGAAAAATTATTAATATGTGGGATCACCTGAGATTAGAATATTAAAATAGTTATAATAAATATCTAATAATCGTATTCATAAAATTCTTAACTGTTTGAAATAATAAATTTATAGGATGTTATCAAAAAAATTGTGCAAATTTTACTATGCTGCTAAAAATTTTACATATGTTACGTATTCGCCTGATATATCCAAATTAAGGTTTGTTGTTATATTAAAAATACATCTAAAAATAAAAATAACAAGTCTCAGGCATAATTTAAGAGGTCATTTTAAGAGTATTTATCGCACAGCAAAATCCAAAGGACGAAAAAATTAAATTGATGCATAACAAAAAAATATATCACGGAAATAAATATAAATTAAATATATTGCATCAGATAATTGATGATTGAATGTGGTTAATCATTAAAAAAACTCGACAATGGAAATTGCAAAATTACAAAAATTTTGATATTTAATAAAAATTCGGTGGCCATCATAGAGAAATAAAAACTTATATTGGATATTCTGACTAAAAGGAATGGACTACGCCGTAAATAGAACCATAAAATTGCTAATGTATGAGACTTTATATATATTGTTTGGGCGTATAAAAAATGTTACATGCGGATTAATAAATTATTATATTTCATTATTCGTGAGACAAACATTAAATTTTTAAAGTGCATATACATTTCGTAAATTATTATCTAAAATAGCAATTAATTTAAGACAAGTCGGATAACAAGCGATTGTTTCGATAGCAAATATGCGCATTTTGTAAGTTGTGTTGTGCACATGTAGCAATTATTAGGGTCGTCCTCAATATTGAATGAAAGCTTTGTATTAAGCAAACACTTTCCCAAAATTTTACTAAAAAAAAGTTTAAAACTTTTGTGTCTGACAAATTTAAATATTGGACAAGTTATTTGATTAATAAAATTTTGAAGGGTCTGGCTTTTTAATTTATAAAATTATAGATTAAATGAATAAAAATGTTTAAACAAAACATTTTTGTACAAAGTGATGAAATAATTGTTAAATGGGTTTAAATAGAGTAAATGCTTTGATGGACGATGGGTGTGTAAGATGTAATAAACATTTACCCAGTTATTTTGTTTCAAAATATTTACAAATAAGACGAAGGTGGCTGGCTACTGCTTGTCAATTTAGAACTCGTTGTATCTTGCTGATTTTTATGACCGTTCCCAGGTTGTTTTTCTAGTTTTCCTTGATTGTTGGAAGTGGAGGGTGCATTAGAATCTGCGTTTAGGTTAGTGGCAACACTGGACTGTTGAGCATTGGTTTGTTCACTGTTATTTCCCGTAGTCAGCATCTGATTTTCAGTGCTGGAGGCTGGAAATTAAATTATATAAAATCAATAAAAATTAGGGTAAAAAAAGACATAAATGAATTATTAATATTTATATTATTTGCTATTTTATTACGTATCAGATGAATCATTAAACGGTAATTTATAAATATCCCCATAATTAAAAATTTGTGTAATACAGGATTGATTATTAAAAAAATATACCCTAATTTAAGTATTTTTAAAATATAAATAACAAACAAACTACAAAATAAAATCTTAAAAATTTTCATTCTCATTTTTATAAATAAATAGATATTAATTAGTATAAATATATAACCAGTTGCAGGCGGGTTTGGTCTGGTTGGTGGTTTTGAAAGTTTAAGTGGACCAACTTTATTATTATTTCCTAGGTAATTATGAAATATTTATTAAATGAATCATAAAACAATTAAACTACAATAAATAGCAGAAGCATGAGTCTTTTCGAAAAAGAAATAAAAAACAATTCTTAAAGTATGAACCGGTCTTACATTCCGCTTTTAGTCAATATTTACGACCCGACCCTATAGCTAATTAATAAAATTATAAAAAATGATATTCTATTATTTCATATATCAGCCCAAACCTACGTGGTCAAATTATATTGATAAAAAAATACCGTTTGTGAGATTGGCTGAATCCACTCCATTAGCAAAAGGTGGTGTAATTTGACCTGCGTGATTATTATTCCCATTATGGTTATTGGCGCCATTTTTATGTGCCCCAGGGCTTTTACTAGGCACAGGTGTTTCAAGCAACAGCTGATCAAAAGTTTTTGGCGGAGCCGTATCCTTTTCCTTGCCGCCATTAAATGCAAATATGTCATCCTTCCCGAACATAATGGGGGGCGTTTTGCCGTTTTTAGATGGAGGTAAAGGTTTCTCAAATTCTTCTGTAAAAATATGTATATTAAAATCGAATAAAAATATGTGAAACAAACTTACTAGTGCAAAATAGTTATTTCAAACTTATGGTAATTTGTATATATAAAAATCCCAGGGTACTTAATACCTACGATAGCGCCCGGAACAAGGACCTTCAAGTCTTTCGGTTTGTCTTCAACTGGTTTTGCGCCGGTAATACCCGAATCTGTCGCCACTGTAGGCGAGGTTGGGTCATTATTGGTTAGGGCAGGATCTTCACTACTAGCGATGGGTAATCCATTTGTAGAACCATTCTTAACATTCTGGAGGTTGTTAGTGTTTAAGTTATTGTTGTTGTTGTAGGCAGCTGTTTCGAGCCGACTCAGTTTTCGCATATGGGCTTGGAGGGAAAGGGGAAGGTATGAAACCCGCTGGCCGAACGAAGTACCCCGGGGGCGGCCCTGTTTAACGTCCTCCTGGTCGTCGAGCATGGAAAGCGTCGCAAACATTTTGTTGAGGACCCAATAAATCCTACGAAATATATATATGTGCGAGATAATGAAGAAGTAGTATAAAACATTTTGTAGTAGTTCAAATTTTATATATTTGTATATTCTATCATATATCGATTGAGACAGTAAATTCAAGCAAAAAATTGATGCTAATAACAAGGATATGCAATTGTAAATTAATGTGCAAAATTCATTAATGTTTAAAAATAGTAAAATGTAGTCTGGTAATTTACTGATGCACTAAATTTAATGAAATGGTGAAGCTCATTGCCTTAAACTATTTCAAATATTTAAGTTAAACCAAAAAATAAAATATTAGGTCAACCAGATAAGATTGTGATCAGAGGTATAAGTACATGTTAAACATAAAAGCCAAATTAAGGTTTATATATTTCACCTTTTAATTTCTATTTTCTACTAGTATAGGTAAAAATAGATATGCAATAAAAGATGGAAAAAAACATACGTCATTTTAGTCGCTTTTGTAATAAGGTCTGTAGGATCTTGGTTAGCGATTTCCATTTCTCGTACTTTTTCAATTAAACTTGGGTAAAGAGTGCGCTGAAACCTAAAAGAAAGAATGAAAAATGTTAGATAATAAGACAAATAATTTATTTCGAAATTTCGTTTAAAACTTTATACAACACAGTTGTATATAAATCCCTAGATTCAAATGTGAATTGTTAATGTTAGTCCTAATATTGTGTTATTTTGTCCTACCTTTAATCATTAACTCATTCCTAAGCCTGTCACTGGTCAAAAATTCCAAATGAGAAACTGCGACCTTAGGACTCAAAAATTAATAAATATCAAAAGTATGTTTTTTATAACTTAAATTTTCTGCCTAAAAAAATCAACAAAATTTAAACTGGACTCGTAGATATTTTATTGTTTTAACTAATCTACATATTAATTGAAATATTATTTTAATTTTTAAATTGTTTTTTTAATTAACTAGTAGGCAAAATATCATTTTTTAGCATTTTTATGACATATTTAAGTAGAAGAAGGAAAATTTGTCTGATGGAAAATCAAAAAAAGTGACAAACAGATCTAGAAGTTTTATAAACATGCTTAATTTAAACCCGATTTAAATGAGTTTAATTTTTTAACTCGTAAAATAATACTCACACTTTAACAAGAAAGTCAGGAGCCAATGTGATCATCGGAATAATTATAATACCGAGCCAAAATACGTAGGAAGAATAAATGAGAGTCACCTTATATATAAGCAATAATTATAGAGTTATAAAACAATATTTCTAATGTTATAATCAGAGCTGGGAATACCATATTTTGAATAAGCTCAAATTTTGGTATTTCAATATGACAGATTAAAAAATTTAACTATAAATAGATACAAAAAATAAGCAGAGAATCTTAAACATTATAAATATTTTTTTTGATTAAAGCTATACCCCTTTTTTTCTTAATTTCGGATAATGAAAAAATGAGTTTAACCCAAAAATGGGTTTTTTCCCACCTCTGGTTATAATATAGAAAAATGATCAAAAATTTAAATATAATAATAATTGACAAAATTAAGTTACCTCCCCGGACATTTCAGCCGCGATGGGTATATGGGGCCATAGATAGCTATAAGGAACGAGTGCTATCATCCAAAGTAATATACTACCCCATATAGCAATTTGAGTCATCTAACATAGTATATAAATTTTAAGTTTATAATACAGGTCCACAAAAATATTCAGCGAGATTTATTGAACTGCAATAAAATAATATACATTATGGCCTTATTTCTCTTACATGTTTTCAGTATTTTATTCATAAATGAGATCGGGCTCTATTGACTCAAATGGGAAAAATGGCCACTTGGCCACTTATAGAGATACAATTTTTGTTTCATTATTTTATATCGACGGTAGCTTCAAACTTATATCCGTAATAATAAAATATATAGAATTATTAATTAATGCACCCTTATAAAACAAGATTTTTTATTGGGATAGGTTCGAATTTAATAGTTTAGCTGTTTTGTATATTTGAATTCTTTTTTTTAAAATATTTTTTTAATATATTTATGTTTATTGGCTTACTTTGACCAAAAAACGGTACACGGATTTAAAAATCCAAAGAAGCTAAATAAATCAATGATAGAAGTGTGTAAAAGTCGAGCGAAAAAAATATAAATCAAATCTGAAATTTAAAAATCTAAAAAAATGACTAATAAACCAGCCAAATATATCAAGGGAAAAAATATTTACAACAGTCCAGGAATAAGTTATTAGGCCGGATTTGAGGCATACAACTATAACGACGTAGGTGTATATAAAATTTCCAAGCACAAGCCAATCCCCAGTTTTTCCATTGGACCATACTACATCTAAATAAAAAACAAATTTTATTGTGAAAATATTTCACTAAACTCATTTCCGTCATGTTAATTTGCAATAAAAATAAAAATGGTGAATCAGTTGACAAAAATAAATTTAAATAGGATATTGGCGATTAGTGCAGGAATAAATATTGCAAATAACGGCAAACTTCGAAATACAATAATAAATTCTTTACCCTAGATAGATTTTAAAAACAAAGTCCCATTAATGTAAGAAAAGAAAATTGTCTATGAATTAAGGATAAAGTATTTTTTTTGCTAAAGCTCTTCGTTAAAACTAATATTGGCAACCAAACACTAACACATACCGTGCATTTGCATGATAAACGTGAACCAAAAAATGAGCAGAGAATGTATTATGGCGTTGGCTATCCACATCCAAAACACCTAAAATATGAATTAAGCAATATAAAAAATGAAATCATTACATATTAATTATAATAAGCAAGATATCAATAATAACATACTCTTTTATTAAAGACTTCGGCCCTTTGGGATTCGGAATAAAGCATGGGAAACCTAAGGCAAGACTCAGCACTGCATGTGCGATCGAAAAGTCCGATTGCAGCTGGAGGAAGAGCGGTAAAAAGCTAAATAATACAAAATAAATGTTAAAATCAAAAAAATAATTCAAAAAAATACATTTTTTTTGAAAAATTAAAAGAAATTAAAAAAATAATGGTTTCAATATTAAGGAAGCTTGCTAACAAAAATATTTTCTCGAAAATACTTACCACATTGTAGAGACCAAGGGTCCATCGTTCGAATAATGGTTGACCCGAAAAATAGCTTATTATGGCAAACCACAACTATAAAAAATTAATAATACAATCTTTAACAAATGTAAATGATAACATTTTATGTATATCTACGAATCAATTAATAAATAAATCGATAATTATTATCAAATAAATGATATTAATATACCTCTATAATATACATACAAATGTTTTTGTAGAATTGATAAAGTATAAGTTTGCACATCCTTGAGTGACACCAAGAGCCATGAACGAGTAATAATTTTGTTAGGAAACGAAACTAGCAAATAGAAGAGGGGTATATAGTTGCAAATAATATTTTTATTAAAAACCGATAATATATTGGGTCATATTTGGGTTGGGTTACCAAATATATTGTGTAATCTAAATGTTGATATAAGAGCTTGATATTATAAGAAATTTTATTTCTTATTATTTGAGATAAAAAATATAAGTTACTAGAATTTTCATATGGAAAAAAAAATTTCTTTTTTTCCAATTTGGTCAAAAAATGCCATTTTTACGATATAGACAGATCTAAGGAGAAGGCGCAAGAAATTACGAAAAACGGATAATATATATAAGATAAGGCCATCATGAAGGTGTATGGTTTTATGTTTACCTTATTTTTTCTGACATTGATATGTGTAGAGCACGTTCAAAATAAACATTTATTTATTGTCCTTTTTTCCAATTTACTGTGCAGAGTCATAATAAATAATAGATGCCTTAAAACCGTTGATAAAGTATAATAAATGGGGGAAAAAGGTTATATGTGTACTTGTGAAATTGAAAAATCGGATGAGTTAGCGGCTTGTAAACCTTCACGTCCACTAATCCCAACACCAACGTGTGCTGCCTAAAAAACGAGAAAATAAAAATATCTTTCATGCAACTAAGTTTGGATGATAAACCTTGAAATAAATTGTGCAACAAAATCGGCAAAGAAGACAAAAAAACATAAAAAATGTATACAGCTATATATGAATATTTAATTAATATGAATTAAGTTATAAGTACAAGTACCTTTTACAAATAGAATAAAACAAGAATGTTCAATTAATTTAAATTTACCCTTCTTTTTAATTTAAAAAATATTAAAAAGGCCTAAAATATGTGTTACATGTATCATAGCAACATCGTTAGATCCATCCCCTACCGCAAGTGTAGAGAAGGTCGTATTTTTACGTATTAATTGTACCACCTCGGATTTTTGGAGCGGTGTTGTCCTAACAAAATTTATAATAATTTTTTTTATCTTAAAACGTTGTAAAAGATTACTAAAACAGACTAAAAAAAGAACTCAATAATATATAAAAAGCAATTAATTTGGTTAAATATTAACCTGCAACAAATAATTGTTTGACATGATAATATAACGTCCAAAAAATCGTGTTGAACTTCGTCATTCAAAGCGAATTTTAATGCCTATCAAATAAAACAAAAACTATATAAAAGCAATAAAGCTTTAAATAATTATTTCATAATTTTTAAATATAACATGAAAACTTACATTGAATAACGCAAGTTAAGGGGTTAATTAAATAAAATATAATATAGATAACCAAAAAAATAAGCCACTAATAATGATCAAAATATTAACAAAATAATATGCCAAAATCTTCTATATAAGAAAGTATAATTACTTTGCCGTTAATGATAAGGGCTAGACGATTGTCTTTCCTCAGCCGGTCACCAAGTTGCTCTTTGTATATTTTGAGGACATTTTTGACGTCCTGATACACAAGTTTTATTCATGAAAAATTTACAGTATATGTTGATATAAATTAGTGATAAAAATCCATTAAATTTAGCAAAAAAAAACTATGATATAGAACATTAATTAAAAGAACTAAGTAATATTTAATGACAATTTATAAACTTCTTGGGTCTCTTCGTTGATAACGAGAAGCGGGGTGTCTTGGGTAAGCAAGGCGCAAGAATATCCAATATTTATGGCCGTTTCCTGTTTATCGCCTGTGAGTACCCAGGTTTTTATACCGGCTTGAGCCAATTTGGTTAGAGTTTCGGGAACGCCCTAAAACAAAATGATTAATTAAAAAAGGCAAGTTCAAAAATTTATTTATGCAAAAAGTTAAAATTTTGGGTTTCTTGTATTAATATATTTAAATTAATGGCTAGAAGGTTAATATCAAAATATTGTTCCTACTAATCTATAGATGCAAAATATCACTCATTATCGGCTACTTAGGTAATTTTTTATACATTAAGTAGAAAAGAAAACACAATTTTTTTGTTTTTTTTTTTTAAATTTGTTGGCCGTGCCCTTATTAATAGCATTTCTTAACCTGGAGAAATAAAAACTTTTTTACAATTAAAGAATTTTATAAATTTATATATTCAACCTCTTGTAGTTTATCTTCGATTGCTGTTGAGCCCAAAAGTTGAAAATTCTGAAGAGAAATATGAAATTAATAATAAAAAAAACAAATTATTGTGTTGTAAAAAATTTAAAATTAAAAAAAACTTTTTCGATCTTGTCAAAAACTTCATCAATTTTCTTCTCTCGATCTTTAATAGCGAGTTTAGCTTCCTGGTATTCTTTATTCCAATCCTGAAGAAAAAAATAAAAAATATTAAATACAAATTTAAATTTTGAAATTTTATAAATAAATATTTTAAAATATTTATAAATAACTTTATAGAAGTTTTTATCGACAGGAGCAACCGCAATACAAAGAGTCCGCAGGCCTTCGATAGCAAACGTTTCCATGTCTTTGAGCGTTTGATCTTTAAATCTAATTTACATTAACACGAATAATAATTATTAAAAACAATGTTAAATTGCAACTATAAAAATGAATAGTAAGAAAAATAATGACGATAAGGTTTTATATTTGGAGGAGTTCATAATTCAGTGATTTCTACCAAATAAAATAAATAGCTATTTCTATTTTAAATTATCCCTAATAAGTATATTATTAGCTATAATTTGAGATTGGCAACATATAGCAAAAATGCGTTTTAAAAGAAGAAACAACTGAAAATATTTTGAAAAATTTAAAACATCTCTAAACGCGCCCTTTCTCAAAAATAAAATACTAATTGTTTGAAATTTATTTTTTATTTGAATAAATGGTAGAAATAAATGAAATACACATAAAATAAAATACATTTTAATTAAAAAATTGTAAAGAGCTAAGGATAATAATGCTGAACAATTAAATATGATAAAAAAATGTGTTGTAAACCTAGCACATTCTTCGCTATCCCCTACACGTTCGTAGACCTGAGTATCGGCACCTTTACACATGAGTATTAAGTCGTAATCGTCAGCTGAGTCATTAGCATTATTATTATTATTTTTGTCACTATTATTATCATCATTATCATTGCTGTTATTATTGTTTTGATTTAATGAGCTATACGTAGTGGGCATATTTTGTGGTGAATTATTATTAACATTTTGAGTATCATTTTCGTTGTTAGAGTTTCCGTAATGTGGACTGTAATAATCATCAGGGTTGTATTGATTTTGTGGCTCTTGTGACTGTTTCGCCACTTTGTCTAGGTATTTCAAAAATATCAATCTAATTTTTTAAAAGCCTATCAATAATAGTGATTATCAATAAATACATATATTTTAAAATAAAAACATTAAATTCATAAGAAAACAGTAGTGAGCACCTCCAAAATTGGTTGCCGGAGAAGTGTTCCCATTACCAGTCGATGAGGTGTCGACCCCTAATTTAGCGGGTGGATTTTTGGGAGGTTCGAGGTATCCTTTTGGACATTTCGCGACTATGGTCATGCGTTTGCGATCGGAATTAAAATCGAGAACGTTAAGTATTTCAAATCGATATTCTTGGCCTAGGATATTTACTGTAAGGGTATGGCCACCCTCACGGTTAACAACGTCGTAACCTAAGAGCTTGGCCCCTTCAACCAGGGCGCATTCATCTATATGCAACATGGGTGAAAAATATACAAGAATAATTAAATATAACACGACAAAAATATTAGATTTATACACTGATTTATCATATCAAGGCCACTATCATTCAGATTCTTAATACCGTGTACCGTTTGTGTCTGATCAAAATGTAATTAAAATAAGATGCTAATAAAACAAACAAGATTTTAAAACTAAAACCAATTTTACATTTATATAACTAAACTTTTTTGCAATTTTATATAATAATAATATTTTAATAAGGTAAAAACGTGCCATATAGGAAGGTACAAAATATTTTGTACTACTTAAATATGGATGTGGAAGCTCTTACTAATATTTCTTTCAAAGGAAAAACTGAAGTTTGTTAATTTTTATTAAAAAATTTTTTTACTTAAAGAGTATCAAGGTCGCAAAAACAGTTACCTTTGATCTCTATCTGTCCGATAACAATTGGAAAAACGAAAAAAACATTAATAACATGTTAAATATTTTAAAGCTGTTTCTCAAAATTCTGTAAACTTTTTAAAATTTTATAGACCTGTATAATAAATAACGAATATGCCATAAACATGTTAAGTTTAATGCTGATGTCACGTTTTTTGTGCCCTTTAGATTCCAAAAATTATAAAAATTCTAGATTCATTTATATATTCAAATATACTGTAACCTCAATTATTAAAATCATAAAACATTAAATTTCAACATATATTTAAGAATAAAAAAGTTCGCTTTTGACTAGTAGAAGTAGCTCTTCCAAAAAATTGGATCGAAAAAAAATTATTTTATAATAATAGTAATAAAAACCAAATCAATTATATAAAACCTGGCGAAGAGCCTTGATAATTTTCCACCTTTTTGGGGACACTTTTTTTGGGCGAGCCAACTCCATTTTTCTTAGGTTTAGCCGGGCTACTCTCTTTAGAGGCAAGTTCATCGGGATGGTCGGGTTGTTGAAATTCGCCGTCTGAAGGAACGGTAGATCGGAATATTGCCGCTATATCGGGACAATATGCAACCTAGAAAATTATCAAGCATTATTTATTATTCGTCATGTGTATTAAATTTGCTCGGTTGAAACTATGGGAGTAAGGAGATTAAGATATTTCAAAAATAATGATAAAGATTTATTATAATATGCACAATTAAAAAAATTATCAATAATTACATTTTATTTATGCAACAAATATATTTACTAATTTATAGATAATTTACGAATATTTATATGGTATAATCTAATGGCAATAAATATATAAAAATGTTCGCCATAAATTTATAAGTCTTTTTTGCAACAAATCTCTAACGAAATATAAAAATTGGTAAATCATAAACTATAAAATCTACCCATTGCTTAGAAGTACGCGGCACACAACCACAAAGCTTACGGTCATCATCATCTTCTTGCCTGCCACCCCCCTCATTGCGGTCGGGCGTCAGGGCGGCGCGGTCATCGTGCGCCTCGGCGCCAGGCGTTCCTGGTTCAGTCCCGGGACTCATGGGTTCCGGTATGACTGGCGTCGCCGAGTCTTTATTTTTCTGGCAAAATTGGGCAATTTTGTGAGTTTTCAAAATAAACTCTTAGCAAAAAAATTGAATTTCTGGTCCTACTATTCAACTAATAAGAAAGATCGTTCAACGTTGTTTCTTATTTTTGATAACTATAAGTAAAGGGCACGTCCTTGAATTTTTACAAAACAAAATATTTTTTCTTTTTATGGTTGGAGTAAAAAGTAAATATAACTAATTAGGCGAATATATTTATGTTACACCTATATAACAAAATGAGTAATAAATTAGTAGTAGTTAAGCAACAAAATTTTAATAAAAATATCATCCTTTATCCCGGCATTTAAATAATATTGCAAAACAAAATCTCAACTTACTTTTGTGAAAAAAAAAGGTTTGTTTTAAACGTGCTATATAAATCAGATGCACCATAAAACTCTGAATATAATGGTTTTCTTTTATTTTCTTGCAAAAAATTATAAAAAAATTTGTAAAACACTTTTAGGTTCGAAAATGGATCTTATAATCGTAATCAAAAATTTATAAATTAAGTAATTACTCGTTTAGATTTTAAATTTATAAATTAAATATCGTAAATGTGTAATTTTAAATTTATATAAAGGGGTAATTTGCGTTTAGATTAAAGTAAATACAAATATAAAAAACGAGGTGAGAAGGCCGGGCCTAAATTAAAAAAAAATAATTAAAAGATGGGCCGAATCAATTTACTCATTATTGCCTTAATTTCAAACTCCTATTGTTATTAATTTTTTTATATTTTGTGATTGTGATATTTTGCATCTATAGATATATAAAACGAATAATAAAGTGGTAATTATTTTGTTAAATAAAAACTTTATTCATAGGAATGACGGTGTGACAAACCGCCAGGACAGTCATGAATTGCCGGAGGAATTTGGATTGTTCGTCGTTGCCTACTACGTCTTGAGCATAGGTCGGATCCTCATATATGGTATCGTCAGGGCTGCGGTTGCTATACATAATTATAAGATTGCTATAGAAAGATCTGAAAAATATCCATTTTGGTTTTAAAATTTAAATACGGTGTTATTTTAATGGTAGAATAACACAGGTCAACAAATTTTAAAAGTTATTAGCTAACTATGGATATCAAACTTGCTATCTTAGGAATTTTTAAATCCGTTTACCGTTTTTTCAATTCAAACTTAGTAAGTCAGCTATAAATATAAAAAATAGAAAAAATGTTAAAAAAACAAAAAAAAAATGATTTTTTTGCATATTTATTACGGCCAAATTGTTAAATTTAAACTTCATATGATATTTTTATTGAAAACCAATAATATGTTGTGTCGTATTAAGGTTCGGACGCGAAATAGTATTATCTAAATACTGATGTAAAAGCTTTATTTACTATTTATTTCTCTTGAAATAATAAATGTAGATTACAAGGGATTTTTATACGAAAAAAAGGCTTAAATTTTTTATTTTTAAGTATTCTCGAGGTCGCAATCGTAAAAAGGCCATTTTTTTGATATGGACGGATCTAAGGAGCCCAAGGCGGAATAAGAAAACTTAATATATATGAAATAAGGCCATCATGGAGATGCATGCATTTATGTTTTCATATACTTATTTTTTGTAACATTGATATTTGTTGACCTGTGAAATACTTTTAATTTACCCTTAAATTTTAAAAAATGGGTGTTTATTTATAAACATCAGCCAAATTTTTATCAATAAACCAAATAACAGGGGAAGCCCAATGTGTACTATAGCTATAAAGACAAATAATGTATAATCTTACCCATAAATTTTTCCGCCCACTGAGCACTTTTTAAACTCCATTTCATTGCGAGTCAACGTTCCAGTTTTATCGGAAAATATGTATTTTATCTATATATAAATATCTAAATTCAGATACATGCATTGTTAATAAATAAATCAATTGACACATTTTAAATATGTACGAACTAAGCAATGAGGTGAGTGGTTTTTTAACAGGTACTCCTAACTATGCATGCCTCGTTTAATTTTCAGGAATCCCGGACATCAATGCGAGCATTTAGTCTCTAATCATAATTTAATCTCGTTTTTATCCATCTGTTCTTCTTGATAATTTCAAGTGTATTAATGATCTAAAACCCCAATCTATTTATAGACTAGCATTAGGATTAAATGAGCATATTTTTACACGACCTCACCGAAAAAAAGGTTATAATCATTTGGATTTTTAATATTGTGTGCAGTTATTTCTAATCAAACTTAGTAGCCTGCTATGAACGTTAAAAATGTATAAAAAAATGAAAAACAAAGGAATTTAAAACAACTCATTAATAAAAAGATATTTCATATATAAGTGAGCTAAATTATTAATTTCAAACTTACAATAATATTTTTGTTTCACCCCCAAAGAATCGTGTTTTCATTTAGAGGTAACATCAATATTTATAAGGGCGCGTTCAAAAAATTTTAAAAAATTCTAAAAAAATTTTTTTACAAAAACTTTTATCACAAAAACAGATTTTTAGTGTTAATATTTAAGATTAGCAAATTTTTATAAAAATTCATTTTACGCAAGATTATTAAAACAAATGAATCAACTATAAACACCCATTGACCTAACTGTGGATTTTGAAGCTTCATATATTTAAAAGTTTTATGTTTCATTATTTCAGATGAAAATTAAAGTTACATTTTTTAAATCTCATTTACTTACCTTAAAATTATTTTTTATCGAATTTAAGAATTTTACGACTTCCCCAGAAAAGTAGGGCCCTAACCCGCAATTGAAAAAACAAAAGAATTTGAGATTAGGCGACATTGTAAAATATTACACTGTATTTATAAACTTCCTCTAACCAATCTAAAAAGAGGTGTCAAACATTGAGAAACCTATTTGAAAAACAATGTCCAAAAATTGGCTTCTCATGTTTCGTAATTTACAAACTTAAAATTTCCAAAAATTTATACATAAATCGTGTAAATTCATATTTGTTATTTACATATTTGTAAATTTACATGCCTATTTATAACATAAATAAATTGTACATATATAATCATCTTTAATGGTATACTGAAATGAAATAAAATAATTTTTTTTATAAAAAGGTACCAAGCCCAATTCCTCGTTTAAGCTAGAAGTTCGGGCAGTGGCATACATTTTACTGTCGTTGTCGTACATGTCAGCGTCCTGTATTAGATATCATATCATAATTAAAATAAACATTGTTATATATTAAATAAGTAATTTATTTAATATAAAAAATGGGCTATGAATAACATAGCCTCCAGAATTATAAACTAATTTATCCAATCACAAGGCTATAATTATATATTCCGATTTTTTATACAGTGACGGTATTATATAGACAAACATTAAAAAATTAACAGTTAAGGTTCATAAAAAAGGTAAAAAGGTATAAATCTATAAAAATGTTTTATATAAAACAGCTATATTGTTGGTTTCAAACTAAAAATATTTTTTTTTCAATATGGTAAAAAATCTTATCATAAAGGATGGGATGCAAAATATTATGTAAACCTATAGATGTTGGAGCTTGATATCTTTGAAAATTTTAATTTTAATTATTTCAAAAACAAAAAAAATTAAAGGTTCCGTTAATTTTAATATAAAAAATTTTATTCTTCTCTCAATCAACGAGTTTCTAGGTCACAAAATCAATCGCTTTTTGTCATATTTTCAACTTCCCCAACGAGGTAAAGCCCTGTCACGTCGCGTGACGTTAATTGTACAAATAGAGAAAAAATATCAAAGATGTGTAGATTATTTGACTGCAATTACATGAACCTCATCAGATCTTCTTAAATTTTTTTAGACATAAATGATTATAAGTTTGCGTGAAGCATATTGGAGAATATATTCTGGAAATTTTTAAGTAAGTAGGATTGTTCAAATGAGCGAATATCAAATCATTCAAATAATTTTCCCCTAAAAGTCATGTCCACGGTAAATTTGTAAGGAGAGAGTGGTGGCTTAGATTTAACTGATCGGATGCCAAACTTTGGACTTAAATTGCTATGGTCGTGCTCAAAGATAAAACTTTTTTATATTATAAAATTTTATAAAACCTCCATTTTAAGCATATGTTGCACTTTAACTTGGTGCTTGAAGCTTTGGCCACCTTAATTAAAATGTAAATTTTTACATTTAACGAGGTAATGTTTTGGGTTCAGATCATCTTTCGTTCAGTTAATAGCCTACCCCAATGATAATTATTTTAGTAATCCCGCTGAGACTTATACACTGACAGAAGGGACAAACTAATGGCTAGGTACTTGGTATGAATCATAGTTGTAAGTAAAGACTATGTATATCCAATTAAGCTGGGTAACCATTAATTAAAATATTAATTCGCCTGTTGCTCAGTGATGATTTTATGATATTCGTATATAACAAAATTTTATCCAATTTGAACAAAATTGATCTGTCAAACATAGCAAACTGTTCTGAACAACTTTAATTTCGGTAAAGGAAGACCATCAAAACCCTAATTTCGCATCAGGGTCAAATCTACTCGTTAAAATCAAAATATGTCAACCGATCAGTTTAATCCATGTAACAACTAAACACCCATATTATAGACTTTATATCGCGGAATTAATTCTAAGGGAAAAAATTACTTAAATAACCTTAATACTCGCCCAAACAATCTTAAATTCGTAAAAAACTCAAGATGAACCTTTTTTGGAAATAAATCTTTTTAAGATTTCATGTATATCATAACGAAAAAAATAGAGTTAACTTTACTTCTGCCAACAAGTTTTGTTGAAAATATCAAATTCAAGACCAAACAGTTTTTACAAGCATAATTTTCTTCAGTCTTTCTAAAATAACAATTTAATATTTTTTCATACCAAGTCAGATTAGTTTTAAATTCGATAAAAAGCAAAAGATTAATATTCAAAATAGAATATTTTTTAAACCGTATAATAAATAAATTTTTTTACTTACCACGTTAATAAAGTAAGCTTGAAAGAAACGTATAACTTCAACCGTAACTTGCAAACTGATAGGTATAAGATTGTTATACAAGATAACGAACGTGAGAAATATGTACCCAAAATTACTGGTCACGAGCTCTAAGAAAAATAATTAAAATATAAAATAGTACATGTAGCTAAATTAAAAAAAATGGTTATCTTATTATTGAATAAAATTCAAAAAAAAAATTGAAGTCTTCATGGGCCATAAAATTTAAAAAAATTCTTTGTATATATTAATGAACTTTAAACTACTATATCAATCACCTTCAAATGAATAAGAACAAATCTTTAAAATCTTATTTAATTACTATCATATATTAAAAATATATTTTGAAGTTTAATAAATTATGGGGATTTTAAAATTAAACCATCATAATTTAAGTTAGGCTTTATTTAATAGTTAAATTAAATTTATTAACAGTTATATGATTTTTTTTAATTAATCTGGCTGGATATGTTAATTTATTTATTGAAATCTAAATCAAAACTTGTTATCGAGTATAAAGTTGGTAGTTAACCAGAAAAAAAATAAGTTAAAGTTAATATTTATAATAATAATTTAATTAATTTTTCGATATAATTAAATCCCATCTCCGATTATAATGATAAAAAAAAAGTTACTAACCAGAATATTTTCGCTCCCTAACGTGCGTTCGCATTTGAGTATTGTTAATCGGAATCAGGTATTCTTCATCGCCTACGTTATTGTAATTATTGTAGTAGTTATACTGCTCGCTTATGTTGGGTATGCTAGGTTCTTCTCTACCCGGGTCATTATTCACCCGATATTTCTTGGTGCCGAAAAAGCCGCCTCTCTTGTAATTTGGGTTAGATTTCCACCAGGTCCCTTAGAATAATTTAAATAAAATTTATAAAAGTTTGTAAATTATAGTTTTATATAAAAAGATCCGTTCATGTTCAACTAAATAAAAGAATATCAAATGCAAAATCAGTTGTAAGAACAGTATAAACATTGAAAAGCGAGATTTAAAGGGTAGGATGTGATTTGCAAAATATTAATAAAATAAATATATATTATACGTGTGAATCCCAAATACCAATCCTTGTCGAGTCTTAAATGATTGTATATGGTGTTGCCAATTGCACTAAGTAAGCACAGCGAGATCAAGATGATAAAGAGTGATATAATCTAGAAAAACGTTATAATCAATATCTAAAAATATAAAAATAAATATTCTATTTCACAAACTATCAACATATTTGATACAGTTAATATATTTACAATTTAGAAGATTAATCCACATTGTTTTATATAAAATTTTAAAAAAATGACAACAAAAATTTACAAAAAGTAAATGATAAACCAAAGCTGGTAAACCCATTTTTCGATTAAATTCAAATTTTTGTTAATTGAAAATTTCATGACAGATTAAAAAAATCAATTATAAATAAATACAGAATATAAGCAAAAAATATTAAAGTTTATAAATATTTACTTGATTAAAGCTAAAACCATTTATTTTTTTTTTAATTTGAAAAATAAAAAAATGAGTTTGACCCAAAAATGGGCATTTTCCCAGCTCTGTGATAAACATTAAAAAAAACATTTTAAAGAAAATCAAAACTTAATTACAACAAAATTGCTATATATAAATAAATTCTTCACTAAAGGATTCAAAAAATGTTTGCAAATCTTAAGCTATAAAATGTTAAAATTAGTTTACTTGCCGATTTACTAATCGTTCTATAGACGATCTTTTTAAGGAAGGCAACATGGCGTTCTAAATATTATAGAAATTTATGATTTAACAGATTGTCAATACGGAAAACTTAAATAATAACAATTTTTGAAATAATTATTGCCGAAACTAAAAATTTATATATTTACCAGCATAATTTTAGTTTCGTGGCCTGTATACACGGAAATACCTATATATGGCATAATGAAAACCAGGTTAAGAGATCAATATTACAAGGTCAATATATATTTAAACAAGAGCTACAGTTATAAAATTTGGAAAAAAAATTACGATCAATTTTATTTTAACCAGATGTATATTTTTTATATATTAAATAGATTAAAAAATAAAAAAAAGGTTATATAAAAAGGAAAAAGTAAACTATTTCAAAAAATCTTTAATAAGAATTAAATTTTATTTAAATGTGGGAAAAATACAATTTAATTTTCAAATCAAATAAAATAATTATTCTATTATCGATAGAAAAACAAACCTCAATAAAAATTCAAGAAACCGGTGTATTCTAACAAATAAGAAAACATACCGATAATCCACTTGGTGTTTTTAAGAACCGAACCACGTAAAAGAAGTTGGTCAGAATTTAAAGGGAACGGGCTATAAACAAAATATATGTGCAATTATTAAAATAAAACATGTTCAATTTTTGAAATATATATTAAATCTGTACTATCCAATTTACAACAAACAAATCGTCATTGTTTTACGGATATAAAATCTTAAACATATCTCTATTTAGATTTGCTGAAAAATCGACCTTTAAATATTCCTTGTCAGGCCAATAAAGTTTCTATGCAAAAATGCTGGCCAAATGCCAAAATAAATGTATAATAAAGGAAGCTAGATTTTAATTTTACACAAAAACTAAAAAAGAGATAATGTAAACTAGTGTATTACAAAATGTTTGGTCTTGTTTGCTAAATTTACAAACAAAGTTTCAAAATAACAGATAAGCTATTTACTAGATTAAATGAAAGAGAATTAAAATAACAGAGGAGTTGTTAAATTATACTCTATGGAGCAAATGATTGCCATTTGCAAGCCATATATATATGGTCAATTCCACCTCAAATCGACAAACTTTTTCCCTTCAAGTCTCAGTTTTGGCTGAAAATTGGTACACTGGTAGGGTCCTTGGGTGCTGATAAAACCCTTAATTTTTTTTGACCGGAAGTGATTTTTGACCGAGAAATGAGCAAAAATATTTATTTTTTTGCAAAAAAAAAAATTTGAGGCAACTTTGCGCGCATGTATCATCAAAAGTATCGTAGCTAGAGGCATATTTTTTTTTTTGGAGATCGTAATAAGGGCTACTTTAGACGCAAAAATATTAAAAAAAATTTTTTTTTTAAGTTACCAAAAAATTTAAGTCAAGTTTAGACACAAATAGCTCAAAAAACGTACCTTTGAATTTTCTGAAAAATTTAAAAAATATGGCCCTTAATATTGTTAATAAATTGATGATTTAAAATGAAACCGGCATGACTTTTTATAAAAATTTTAAAAAATCAATTTTTTGCCCTAATTTTTGGACATATTTATGCCCTTGACACTATATTAGAATATGCCAATGTGCCAAATTTGACAGTAGTCAAAAAGCAGGACATATGGGCAATTATGTTAGACCATAATAGTTTGATTTAATTGATTACTACTATTATTAAATTTACAGAAAAAGTGAACTAAAACCGAAAAAAGTGAAAATTTTGCCTGTTTTCAAAATCGACTTTTTGGTTAATCAGCCAATCTTTTTTTAATATTTAACATTTTATAGATAAAATATCGCTTAATAACATATAATAGCCCCACCTTTTTTCACTCGATTTTAACGCTTCTACAATAAAAATACCTAAATTTGCCAAAAAACAGCAAATTTTCAGGTGTCAAAAAACTAACGCAGATTGTATTCGTCTGTGCAAGCTTATTTTTTTATTATTTTTGCAAAATTATCTAAAAATATATAGAACCTATTTAATCAGTATATTTTGCCTGTTAAAGTGTTAAAAAAACGTTATGTATAGAAAATCTTAAAAAACTAGATAGGTAAATTATAAAAAAATGAGATTATTAAATTATTCCATTATTTTTATTAAATTTGTAATTTAATGTATTTATTAAAACAAATTTTTGTGTTAAAACTCGTAAGGAACGAATTTAGTTATAAAAAACTTTAGGTCAATGCCCAAATCCATATGCCCATAAAATCAAGTAAAAGTAATATTTCCTCTTTCTTTAACAGGTTTAGTGCCTCTATATTATAAAACTAAAATGTACATGGAACTTAAATTGCTAGTTTTTAAACTTTATTAAGGTCAGTTAGATATATATAATGTGCCTTGCTCTAAATAGCCTTTCAAAAATATATTTGGCATTTGTAAAAATTTATTAAAAAAGACTGAATGTCTATATTTTGTTTATAAAATTGGGTCTAATATTTAGTCTTATTATTCATCATTGAAGTTAATTCTGCCCGTTATAATCATTTAAGGTTGTTTAACCCTAAAATTGACTTCTTTTATGTAATTATAATATCAAAAAACCATACCACTAGGTTTCATAAAATAATTGACTTTTTACGTTTATTTTAGGTTTGTTGATAATCATAAAAAAAGAAAATCTGTTAAATCATAATATTCTAAATAGGCCAAATATATTCTATTTTACTTATTTTTGTCAGATTAAACGTTGTTGAGGCTGTTTTATTTAAAAACTATTAAATAATAGAAAAAAATAAATTTTTACAAATTTTTTAATCTTATTATTATTTCTAAAATCCTCTTAAATTTTTTTTTTATACAATAAATTTAACAAATTTTTTGAATTTTGCCGAGGATAAATATTGAGAATTATGTACATATTCTAATATTGTCCATCAAACTAAAAATGACTAGTAAAAGTTAACATATATAAGCATAAAAATTTTAAGTTTTTATTTTTTACACCTTGAAATTTCAAAAAACCTGGCAAACTTTGGTTTTTATTCTATAAAAAGCTATGGGTACGTTAAAAAATGTTGGGGGAAATTTATGTTATATAGTGATGTTTTATGTATAAAATGCATTTTAAATTTTCAAATTGGTTTTGTAGTGACCCAGAAAGTCGGCTTAGAAGATAGGAGTAAAATACTGAAAATTACCAACTTTTTTGTTTTGAAGTTCCCCTTTTCTTTCCAAAATTGACAAAAGTTTGAATCAAATTAATAAAACTGTTTTAGCCTAACATACTTGCCCCTATGTCTAACTTCTTATATATAAACAAATTTGGCACTTTTAAATATTTTAATATAGTACAGGCAGCAAATTTTTGTCTAAAAATCAAAAAAAAATTTTTTTTGAATTTTTCAAAAAGTCTAGTCGGTCCCATACTTTTGAGTTCACATATTAATAATGAATACTAAGGACTGTATTTCAGCAATTTTTTAAAAAATTTAAAAATACTTTTTTTGTCATATCAAACTAAATGTTTTTTACAAAATTGTAAAATTTTCAAATAATTTTAAAATATAAGCACATGAAAGATAGCCCTTATTGTCCTCTTCAAAATAAAAAAAAAATTAAGTCTCTAGATATAATACTTTTTGACTTATAACCTCGCAAAGTTGCATCAAATGTGAAAATTCACCTTGCAATTTTTTTTTCTTTTGCCCCTATCTCCGTCAAAAATCACTTTCGGTAAAAAATTTCCAGATATGAGACCCTTAGATACTACCTCCATGCAAAATTTCAGCCAAATCAAAAGGGTTACCCTTCCCGGATTTGTTGGATTGAGGTGGAATTGACTCCATATATATATAATATAAAGTTATGTAGCTAAACAGCCTTAGCAGTTTAGATGGATTTTTAAAAGTATGCCAATATCAACAAGAAAATGCGCCAATGTTTTGGGCCCAAATGATCTCGGATTAGAACAAATGATACGCGTGATAACATTTCCACATGAAGCGATACATAATCCATAATTTTTTACATTGTCGCGTATGCACATCGCCAAATAAACCCTAATTAACATTGTATTTTAGGACGACATATTTTTCACCAATGGAAAATGAGAAGAGTGTGGGATTTTTTAACGGGAATAGATAAGAAGGGGAAAACTGCAAATTGAGATAAATGAACTAAAAATAATAATTATATTTTGGTATAACTGTCTAAAAAGGGGGAGGGGAAGGTTTCTATAATTTGATCAATTCCACCGTGTACCTTCCATACATGGGTTAAAAATATGGGGCCAAAAAATCAATAAAAAAAAAACTCCGCGCTTTAGCAGTGCGGTCTTGCCCTTTATGTTTACCCCTCCTAAAATCTGTCAAAAAAAACGATTTACAAAATTATTAATAATTCACGTGTCACTCAGGTTGTTTTTTAAATGAGACGGCAATCAAATTATTGCAAAATGGCTGCGAACGAAAAATTTCAAACAAGAAGTATAAGGTTTGGCAGATTTGAGTAAGAAAATTAAAGGTGAGTTTGAATCTTAAGTTGGCCAAGTAATAACACTATTTACTAGAGCACTCAAAACGGCTTTCAACGCAAAAACACATTCATATTGATAACAAAAATGGTAACTTAAATTTTAAAAAAAAAATATCGGAAATTTTAAAAGTAAACTTGCTATAATTTAATTTTCTGCCGATATTTGATATAGGATTAAAAAATGTTAATTAGTTCACCTTAGCTTGGAGATATACGTATAGCTTGAAAATGGCTAAAAATCGATTTTACACTAACGGAATGTTATACTCTATTTTTAACTGAATTTCAAAATTTTACAATGGTTTTAAGGTGCAGCAATTTGACACACTAACAAGTTGCCAAACCAAGAGTAAAACGCAAAAAGAGCCTCAGGTCTCAATTTATAAAATAAACACAAAAAAAAATCAGACCACCGTGGAAGAGAATTGTGAAGGTATATATGCAATTTAAAAAAGGCATGGGTATGATAAATATAAATATTCTTATTGTAACTCTATCAATCAACGTTTTTAATATTTAGTCATTTTAATTTTAGGTATACCAAAATGACACGCCTCTCTTACCCTTATAAAAAATAAGTAGTAAAAAATTTATAGATAAAACTGTTAAACTTACTTAAAAAATGCTGTAAGGTGGTAAACTTAATTATCAGCGATGTCTCAACTGACACAATAGTAATATACTTATGGGAATGCCCGAAAGATTAGTTAAATAGTTGGCAAAAATTCCCAACATAATCCAAAGATCGAGTCACAAAATGAATACATATTTTAGTTCGCATTATAAAAATAAATTTTAAATCGAATACATTGAATTTGATAAAAGTAAAATAATTTAATTCTTACACAGCCCCATCAATTCTAAGCGATCCCGTAAAATCGTAGAGAAACCGAGTCGGTTTTTCGCATTCAATCTTGCCGTGTACGGCCCGAAGGGATGAAATAAACTTGGCGTAGGCATTTGCCGTTGCAACAGCTGTTTTATTAGCCTTTGCCCGATTCGCAGTAGCGATCGATTCGGTGTCTGCCGTAGTTTCAGAGTTACTATTGGTCGAAACTGGAGGGGTGTTGATTGGTGGAGGTGGTGGCCTGAGCCCACTGGCACCCCCTGCGTTTTCGAAATCTGGTATGAGAGCTTTAGGCGGTGGGGCCTGACGTATTTTGAGATTGGATTCACCATCTAAGTTTGATGTCCGGATGTAACACATGCCTTCGGGTTCGCTTGAAGCCAATAGTACAAGGTCAGCTGGAAACATGTGATTTTCACTAACTTTCACAATATCACCAACAGTTAGCTAAATTAGAAAATTAAAGGTTATAAGATTAGATTGTTTGGACTAAAAACGTTGATGAACTTTTTTAATCAACCAGCATTAGTACAATATATATAGAGTGAGACTGATTGGTTAAACCTATGAATACTCATACTATAAATTAATTATGAGCCACATTTAAAGTCTAGTTATTTTTTAATTTTGTAATATTTTATAAAAATATAGCCAAAAATGTATGTTATATTCTCCATATAGGCGAAACAAATAAAAGTTAATATATAAAAAGATCTAATAAAACTTTAAAAAGTGTTTTGTGCTCTTGTCGCGTTTGAAATTCATTTAAATTGTAAAATTTTTTTAAAAAAGTATTGGTTCAATAAATTTTTTTTCAAGAGTTAGAATTTATTTAAGAGTCTCACCAAAATGATTACCAGCTATGTTTATATTAGATTTAAATATTAATTTATCAAGGCTAAATGTACTTAAAACAATGAGAGTTAGAAGATATTGTAAAAACCATGGTTAATAATTTTTGATGTAAACTGAAATTTCAAAAATTTATAAATTTTTTTGTATGAACAAAAGAAATCTAGCACCTTTATAAAATTATTTTTTACAAAAAAAAACAAAAGTTCTTGGAGCCATAATCTAAATGCTGTTAAACAAAAATCAATTAGTAATATAAGATGAGGAAAAATTTGACGTAATGGCTTAATCTTACATATTTTTTCTGATTTCCAAAGTTTATTTAGACTTTATCTATTTTTTTAAAAATAAATTAAAAAAAAATAGCCAAATCTAACAAAAATGACTATTATTGCGACTTCAAGAATATTTCAAAAAAAATATGCATATTAGCTTATAACTTGTATTATCTCAATAAAAAAATTTAAGTTGATTAGCTCTTACACAAACATTTAGGTTATACACAATAATTAAATCCCCAACCTAAATTTAAAATTATATATTATTGGTTTAAAAACTAAAGTGTTTGAAGTTTAAATTTTAGTTTATAAAAAAAATTTCAATATTTTTTGTTTATGTCTTATTTATTTTTGTTTTTTTTAACATTTCAGAAATTTTCAATGTTTGTTGCTGGTATGAATTTTGATTAGGAAATACAGTAAACCAATTTGAGAAACCCTAAGATGGCAGGTCTGATCTTTCAAGTTTGCTCATAATTACCAAAAATTTGCTGACCTGTTAAAGCAATGATAAAATTTTTAAAATATACCTCTTTCCATTTTACTTTGACCCACATGCCATGTCTGAAAGCTAGAAAAATATAGATATTCTAAAAAATTACCATATATAAGGCTATTATTGACCGCATTATCAGATTTGTGTAATCTCTATAAATATAAGAGATATTAAAATTACATAATCTTCAAAAAACTGTTTTATCATAGATACTAAAAGGATGAATGACAAAGGTACTGCAGTAGTAAATCTACCAGTAGGTGATACCCCAGGAATTTGCTAAAAAACATATATTAAAATAAAATATACTTGGAGTATAACAATGAATAAGAAAAAACAGTTGGAGTAAACATGGAATTGCTCCCATAAGGATTTAGGTATAAATGTAAATACATTGTATTTTGCAGTTCTAAAAAAATAAAAAAATATCAATTTTACATGACTTTGTTGTCACAAAACTTTTCTCTTTGAGGGCCATGTATATTAATAGTACGAAAATCAGCATTTTGATTTCCTTCCATTAATTCTACTAATATGTATAACTTAATAAATGTATTATTAATAATCAAAAAAATAGCAATATTCATTACGTTCAAATTGTTGTAGCTTAGAATATTGCCTCGAGATACAATGAAAAGCTCGCCATATATTCCACATTATTCATCCCAGAAAGGATTGGCAAAAGAGTGGTGAATTAAAAACATATGTTGAATAAATAAAGCATTAATCATTTCGCAAATAGTTTAATTGGTGCTCTAATCAATTACAAAAAAAAATAAAATTTAAATCAACTAATAAAAGTATTGAATAATCTATTTTAAAGTTAAAATTGACATGAATTTGCATTATTATTTAAAATGGGGTTATCGCAAATGCACAAAAAAGCATATTTAGAATAATGCATATATTTATAGAATTAAAATCAGATCTGAGTTTTTTCAAGGTTAATATAAATTAAAAAAGTTTTAGGTTGTTATTTTAGGAGATTAAGTTAGTTTTGAGTAAAATGCTAGTGAAGATCAAATATTAATTTTTATAAGAAATTAACAATTATACAGGTAAATAAAAATAATCGGTTGTACAATTTTAGTTAAAACACATCAGTCATTGTTATGGATATTTTCATAACAGTTATAGAATGTAAAGATGTGGGGTGCAAGGCTATTTTTAAATTTTTTAAAACTTAATTTTTACACGATACGTCCCATTTAGTGTTTGCATAAGTTTTATTTCTATTTTTTATGAAGCTAAAAACACATTGTGGCGCTAAAACAATAAAGCTATATATCTTTAAAAAATTGTATTATTATTTTTTTCTGCAAAAATTTTAATAAAAACAATGAACTTAACTTCTCATATAGTTATATTAACGCTTGATTAACTGTACTTTGGCTTATATTAATTTACATTAAAGCAATATTATGGTTTTTAACATTGAAATTGAGAGTGTAGGGTTTCACGGACCCTAATAGAATTTCTAATTTTTAATTAAATTAATCTAATTTAATTTTATTGAATACATTTGAGGCAGGAGCGACATTTTAAAAAAAACTTCCTGGTTGTATAAAATATTTGCGACCATCTTTGTGTTATGCGGACTCGTAGAAGCAATAATAAGACTAAACAAACAGGTAACTTAATCTACATTTTCTAAATTATGAATTTTATGTTGGTGTAATATATATGCTTAATTTAATTTCTAATGCAGAATCTGTTGAGGCCTCCGAGGTTTCTGGTCAGCAAACAAATGACAGCGAAATGCCAATTAAAAAGCGCAGAGGTAGGCCAAAGGCTCAGGCATCCACCGATAAGTCTATAAACGCATCTTTTGAGAACAATGATAGTTTTGAATTAGAATCAAGCCAAAATATTGATGAATCTACTGAAACTTTATTAACTAAAACTACAAATAACATTGAGGCACAATTAGTAACATCCATATTAGATGAAACACAAAACCATATTCATGAAGTTAATATGGAATAATTTATTTAATTAGGCAACTGAAATGATAAAAGTTGATTATAAGGAAAGTGTAAGTACAGTGGAAGGTGAAATATCAAATAAATTATTTGACAATGGAGAAGTTGATAAGGAAAAAATTGGAGATAGATTTGACACTACAAATATTGATGAGACTATTCCTGGGGAGGAACTGTTTGAACCCCATTTTGATGAGGATGAGGATATGCCAAATAAAGTTTGAAATATTGAAATTTTATTAAATGAATTGTTGTATATGAATTTATATATAATGAGCCAATCATTTTTAAACAAGGTCTTTGGATTATTTAATACAACAGGATTACTAACTTTTTTAATATTTATCTGTTAGTGATTTAGAAAGGTCACAAAAATATATTTTTGACGTCTTTCAATTTTAAAACAAAACCTAAACTTTTAAGTATTTAATAATATTAAACAAAATATATACTTTAATTTGGCTGACTTTTTTAATTTTATAATTAAAATATAAGTTTGGTTTAGTTTTGAATTTTTATTTGTGATTTTTTGAACCTTATCATGCTTACTAAAAATAATTTAAAAGAAAGGGTAATTAAATTTAAAAATATAATATTCGTTTTTATATAATATATTTTTCATATATATAAACCTGTTATAAAAATAATCTTATAATTGCATTTATACATTTATTATTCAGGATTTGCAACAAGATGATCAAACGATTGGTTAACTTTTTAATATAAATATTAAATAAAAACAAATTTATATAATTCCAATTTAAATAAAAATTTATAATCTGTCACTGTTTTTTTAATTATTTTTTACAAATTGCATAGTTATGGAAACAAATGTCACTCAACAAATTAAAATCACATCCATAGAAAAAATAGAGGAGGCTGAGGAAATATTGCCAGAAGAGAAGAATTCAATTATTCATATATCAAACCTGGTTAAATATATTTATATCAGACATTTATTTAATTAATATTAATTTTAATTCCTTTTTTTCAGAATATAAGTTTGTAGTTAACAAATTTAATTATTGGATGTTATTGTTTTAGTTAAGATCATATTCTACATTCAAATAAAATGGGGTTGTTTAATTTGTTAACAAAATATTAATTAAATACAAATATTAAATTTTTTTAATTGGTAATTTATGTAACAATTATTTTGAGATAATTATATATTTTATTTTTAATTTTTTTACTAATTTTTCTTAGGTAAGGCCTTTTACTTTAAGCCAGCTCAAAGATGAATTTAAACATTTTGGGACGTTTGATGACCTAGAAGATTTTTGGATTGACAAGATAAAATCACATTGCTTCATACGGGTATTGTGCTAGCTGTTTATATTCTTCACCTAAATTATAATAATAATTATAAAGATATATTTCTAATGGATGTAAATATTAAGTTCCTCGAAATTATGCAAAAAAACATTTACACTTTGTACTCAAATTGCACATGTTTTGCAAATTTCATAGTACAGAGTATTATTAAAATTTAAAAAACTTTATGTCCTTTTTTTAAAATTAGTTTATTTATTACAATTTCTGAAAATCGTTTTAAGGCAAATTGTATACTTTTTGCAGGCAATTTAAAAAATCTACAGAACATTTTTGAAATGTCAATACATAACAAAAAAATTTGTAATTTGTTTAACAATATAGAAACTGTTAAATGCGTTTTGTAAAAATAGTTAAATACAGATTTTTATTTAATTAGAATATAGAAGATAACCCTAACATGTTGTTTTCAGGTATATTTTGAAGTGTTTGGCCAATTTTATAAAAATAATTTTGTTTTAATTATGGATTAATCAATTAACAAAAACGGCACAATACTTATTTCTATTAAATTTAAACTAGTTAAATGATAGCTGAATATTAATAATGAGTGCCAAGTTTTTAGCACTACCTAATGAACGATTAACTTAGTAAATTAAAGTTTTAGAATCATTCACCAGTTAAATTTTTTTTGGATGATACCTAGCACAAAAAATTTTTTTCTCCTCACATACAATTTTTAGTTATTTAATCGATTGTTTATGTCATTATTATTTTTAGATAAAATAATTAGACATTAACTTTTCCCGTTTTATTTTTTCAAGCCTGGCTTTGCAGGCTGGTTATTGGTGGGCACAAGCTGAACTTGATGGAATTTTATCTTTATTAAAACCTTTATATCATAACACAGGTCAACAAATTTCAATGGCACAACGGTGAATTTTATGAAAACTCGAAAGAATATATCCCCATGATAGCCTTATCTCATATACATATTTTGTTTTTCTTAGTTTCTAACGGCTTCGGCTCCTTACATCCGTCCATATCGAAAAAATGGCTTTTTTTCACCAAATTGAAAGATCGTGAATATCTAAGAAATAATTTAAGAATCTTTATTTTAAAAAATCCCGCGTAACTTATATTTATCATCTTAAATAATGAAAAAAAATTTTAAGTATATCAAGCTCTTACATCAGCATTTAGATAATGCGAAATATTCGTCCTAACTTAAATACGACACAATAAATTATCGATTTTTATTTAAAGTTTTAAAGTTTGAATTTTACAGTTTAGATATTGTAAATATGCAAAAAAAATTTATTTTATTTTTATTTTTGAATCTTTTTTGTTTTTTTTTGACATTTTTTTTTAAATTTTTAATGTTTATAGCTGACTAACTAAGTTTAATTAGAAAAAACGGTAAGCGAATTTTAAAATCCCTAAGATGGAAGGTTTGATCTCCGTAGTTGGCTCATAACTCTCAAAAATTGTTAATGTAATATATCAATTTATTTTTGCCCAGTTGCACACAGGTCAACAAATTAATGTTATGAAACTACAGAGTTGAAAATTGCCATCTTAGGGATTTTTAAATCCGTTTAGCGTTTTCCTAATCAAACTTAGTCAGCTATACACTTAAAATTTTAGAAAAAATGTTAAGAAAACAAATATGATTTAAAAATAAGTGATTTTTTTGCATATTCACAACAGTTACACTTTTAAAACATCAAATATTTTGATTAACAACCAAAAATATATCGTGTCTTATTTAAGTTTGGTCGCGAAATATCCTGTATTATTTAAATGTTGATGTAAGTTTGATACACTAAAAATTATTTTTCATTATTTGAGATAATAAATATAAGTTACAAGGGTTTTTTATGAAAAAACTCTCAATTTTTTTTCATTTTAGGGTATTCTCGAGATCGCAAAATCTGTCAATTTGGTAGTCAAAAAAGTCCATATTCTGGATCTAAGGGGCCAAAGGCGTAAGAAACTAAGAAAAAATGGAAAATATAATTGAGAATAGGTCATCATGGGAATGCTTGCTTTTATTCTTAAACTTATTTTTTGTAACATTGATATTTGTTAAGAATGAATAACGTTCTGCAATGAATTAAAAAGCTTTTTACAAAAATTCCTTTGTTTTTTGTATAGTATCATAGCCCTGACGAAGCTTTACAAGCTATTGAGAACATGAATGGTCAACATTGGCCCTCGTCTAACCCTAAGAGCTTAAAAATCGAATTGACTGATCAAAAAGAGGTTTATAAGTTCTTACTATAAATTTTATATAAATTTTATTTAGGCTTGCTTTTTGGCTTTCATATTTTGTTTTTAAATACAAATTGTATACTTTTAATTTTTTAACTTGTGATTTATACATCTTCGTTTTACTCTTCCTTATCTTTTATACCTTTTATATATATTAATTACATCTACATAAGGAAAATTATTCTTTAAAATTTATTTTTAGAAAATTTATTTTTGTAAATGCTAAATTTTGCTTATTACAATTTTTTGATTTGTTTTATTTGTGGGCACATTCAGGGTGAAATCAATATTTTTTAATTGAAATGTTCCCTTTCGCCTATTTAAAATGCAGCAATAATCTGTTGGTTTGTATATTTTTCACATTATTTCGTTAAATGCTTTTTTTTTTAATTAAATGGGGAATTTTATAATAGAGAAGAAAATAATTTAAAATTTGATTTTGAACGTGCCCTTTCTCACATTTTGGCCAGCTATTTTGTCTAACATTCTCTTTCAGGCTTTTTCCGAGTCTGTTGATTAAAAATATAATTTAGTTAATATTCGTAATTAATAAAATAAATTAAGATTTCAATATTATGAAATTAATTAAATATAAGTTCTTAAATATTATTTTTGAAATTTCGTAATTAATAAACACCTATTTCCTAAATAATAAATCTAATTACGTAATTAATGAACCAAATTTCCTTATTAAAAATTTTTATTCATTAAGCATATTTCGTTTTTGTTTACGATCTTGTGCAATTTGTTCCTTGAAGTTAAAAATTACTTCTTTAAAACAGTGCATCTAAAATATTCTTGAAAAAGTGACTATTGATGAAAGTCTAATTAATATTTATATTGCAGACCTTTATTATGTTTAGTTATTTGATATTTTAATTAAAAACACATTAGTTCGGTTTTATTTAACGACTTATTAGTAGGCAGTCATTTTTTAAATTCCCAAGTCAAATGACCTTAAATAATAGTTTTAGCTCTAAATTTATCCTCTAAAAATAAATATGAATTTATCGAGAAGTTTATGAAATAGCTATTATTACTAAAAAAGCATAAATTTAAAAACAAAATTGCCTTAAATTACGAAGCCCGTTAAGTAGACAAGAATTTTTAAATGGGAAAAAACTATATGCTTTACCAAACTAAAATTGGTTCATTAAAAAGGAAATAGGCGTTTTGTAATTACAAAATTCCTAAATAATTAACGATTTTATATTTTATTAATAAAATATTCATATTAAATACGAATATTTTTCACTAATTACTAAAATTATTTTCTTAATTACCAAACTTAGTGGAAAAGACTGTTTATATTTTTGTGACAATTTATAATTATATTACACACATTATGTGAATATTTTTTTATTTGTGCCTAAGTGTTGCTACTACGGGTGATTGAATACAAGACTATGGTGTAGCTAGAGAAACATTATACCCTGTAATCTATAAACCCAAAAACCAGAGCCTTGAGTTATAATACACAACTACCTCTATATTTATATGAACACAAAATAATATACTCCCCCCTATATATAGCCAATGGCTAACCCTGCCCCCTCTCCTTCCCCTTATCAACTCTTAAATCCCTAACCCCCCGTGTCTCCGGTTTAAGTTCACCTATCACGTGGCTAATTTTATCAAATCGAATATTATATACGTTTGGCAATCGATAGTTAATACTCTCAAGTATTGTTCGTTACTAAATAAGCTAGGAGTATACTACTATAACTACTTTCGGTATGCTATGTGTGAGCATTAAATATCAAACAGTCGAAATTTTGCTGTGATTGGTGCAAGTCTCGTAAACAAGCCATTATCGATACTCTGGGCTTCATTTTGCAGCAATCCTTCTTCAAACGTTTTTTGTTTTACCGATTATCGTGGAATACATCGATTTTCAGGTCGCAACACATCAAATCATCATTACACATGCTTTTATGGGTGTTTGTGGTAATGTATTAAATACCTTACATTAAATATACGACCGAATACAAAAGTAAAAATTTTTTTCTTATTTATATCATATTTTATTTTTTATTGAACATTATTACTTTGACGCCGCAGTTTGAATTTTTCAAACAATCGACGCTTGCAAATGGGGACACCTCGCGATCATCATCTGCCCGACATCGTTCAGAAACCGGCTCCCTCGTGGACGAAACGAGCGGGGAAATAAATTTCAAACTTATCCCTGGAACCAATAGCAATTTGAGTAATGCCGACGCCGAAGGACAAAACGTAGCCACATCAGCTGCTAGTGGCATGGATGCCCACGAATTCCATCTGCTCAAAAATCTCGAGCCGCTTTTGCCTCCCGGTGCGGCCTCAGGCGCCGGGGCTGGAGGCGCTCACAGGCGCGTTGTCATAAAAAAAGACGAAAATTTGCCTGAAACGACTAAAGGTAGCATTACCTTTTTTCGAATAAATTATATTATATTTTTAGCATGTCTTTGTTACATAGGTCTTAATATTTTAAGGATGTTATCAATTGCGTAATTATTTTGAATTCATATGTTAATTTTTTGTTACTTTTTTCAAATAGGCTTAAAATCCTAGGTGGCTGGCCCTCTTTGTAGTATGACATAAAATTTTGCAGAAGCTTAAACAACTAATAGTTTTAACTTAAGGGGAAATGGTTTTGAAAAAATTCTAATCCTAGATTGTTATTTAAATGCAACTAAACATTACTTTTTTTTAGAAAATGACACCGTAAAACAAATTGATGAAGGAGATCGTGGTGAACGTAGGAGAATGCAATATTCAGCTACCATGCCAGCCTTACAACATTTGTTAGCCACTAATGAACCACCAAAAGGTAATTAATATATAATACATTTTTGGGTATTGTCATGTGTAATATTTATTGTGGCATATTATAATTATCATTTATATATTATTAGAAACTGAAAAAAAGGATGGGAAGCGTATTTTGTACGTTAATATACCTGGCCGCGGAAATAAAGAATTTGAAATTAGTGAAAATAGAGAGGTAAATGTTATACTTTTTTCTATGATTGTGTAAAAATATTAAATTACTTATTTTTTTTAATATGCATACAGACTAGATTGGTAGATGAAAGCAACGATGGTAATTATTTAAACTAATATTTCTAGCTATATATTATTTTATAAGAAATATTCTACCACATAAATTTAATTGTTAGGTGGCGATAAAAAGTCAGGACAACTCATGGACGAATTGTTTAAGAAGACCGTTGCTTCACCTGGAATTTATTGGCTCCCTCTTACCGAAGAACAGGTACTACCTTTTTTGCCTGTTTTTTTTAGGTCCTTTAGCCATTAAAATTTTGATTCTTTTTTTCCTTAAACAATATTTATAAATAGTATTCCTATTAATTGCTCTATGCCTACAGAATTATTGCTTGCGTGCACAATATATTTACCTCTATAATTGTCACACATCTAATACATAAACTTAGGTCCATTAGCTCAAATGGGGCAAAAGAATTTTTTTTCAATTTATTTGCCTGTGTGACAATTAATTAGTTCCCGTTGATCAAATTTATTGTGCACACCAAGCAATTATATAGTGCGCATAAAGCATTTAATAGGGATCAACTCTGTACTTACTTTAAAATTATTTTTATAGGCCACTGAAAAGTTCGATTTTTTAGAGACGAATCACGTTGACCGTTTGTACATCACGGAACGTGACGCTGAAAGGGCCGTCCATAATTTTTACGATTATTCGAACCTGCCTTCGGCTAAGCTTCGGCCCTATCATAACGGCCCGCCGGCTGCTTACTCTTCATACGGTGGTGGAAGGGGCGGGGGCTTGGGCAATAGGGGAGGCTGGCGCCGGGCTCCGCCCAACAACGAACCTCCGTCGTATTATCACGGCCCTAGTACCGGAGACTATGGCCGTGGGGGTGGTGGCGACGGCTATAGACATGGCGATCTCTCGCCCCGACCCCTCATGTCGCTGCCCCTTTTTCCGCCCGATATATTAGACGAGGCCGCGGCCCTGCTTGACGGGTACCGCTCCTCGCAAAAGCGGGTGTTGGCCGCTGTTCCTTACGATGATTATTACTCGCGTAGACCGCCCGTTATGACTCGTCGGGATGAGCTCCCGCCGCCTTACAAGAGATCGCGGTACGACGATTATCCGGCTTCGGGGGGTGGTGCAGTAGCACCCCTTCATCCGCGGGATTTGGCTTATAGGTATATCATATATGCTTTTTGCCATTTTTAAAAAAAAACAAGTTTTGATATCTAGGGGTCCTCCCGGTCCATTCAGCTCGGCTGCTGCCTTTTTTGAACAAATTTTGTTGAATTTAAAAAAAACATTTTAATTATCTAACGAAATAGAATATTCATATCATATAATAAAGCAGTCTAAATCACATATCAATCAGGTGCAACTATTTTTATTAGTTAAGTATTTAAATACTTTATAAACTAAGTTGTTAAATCTAGTTATACTTACTAAATACAGTTTTTACAATTAATAAAATCGTTTTTTACGCATTACAATTTTATCTGGAATTTTGCATATTAATTCTGACTTACAATATTTTTTACATTCTCATTGCAACAGGGAGGCAGCTCCACAGTATGCTTTGCCGGCACCTGAATACCGACCACGAGGTGATGACTATAATGGACGGCCTTCTCGCGGCGGCGGAGGAGGAATGGACTATCCTCTTGCTCGCACCGAAATGCCACCACCACCATCCCGTCCTAGACGTGATTATGATCGACCTCCTCCCGTTTCCCAACACCCTCAAGAACAACGTGAACGGGCTCGTAGACCCCCGCCCTTGTCCAGCAGATCTGATGCTTACCGCCAAGTATCCTCAAGGGATGAACCGCCCTCCGGCCCTTTTCCTCCACTTCGATTTGATAGAGGAGGCCGAGTAATTCATTTAATGCTTTTTTAATTCGCGTTTAGGCTTTAAGTAGGATTTCTTTCAAATAACTGAATATTATAGTTGTTGACCCAAATATCAAAGATATGATATTTAAAACTAGAAAAAATTAAAGGATATATAGTTGTAATTTCACCTAACCCCAATGAAAGCTTAGGTAATATTTGTGTTACATATTACCTGACTACTTTATTTAGCATTACGATATTTCATATCTTGATTAAAAAGATATATACATCTTTAATTAGAGTATTAAAAGTTCTTAGGTTAATTCGCTATATAAAGCATTGATTTTCTTTTTAGAATGAAACAGCACCGGCGAGCACAAAGGCGCCACCAGCGTCCCGACGGAGATCGCCTCCGCCCGCCACCAAAAACTCCTCATCAGCCTATAAACGTTCTCCGCCTCCCGCGTCTCGCAGGGGTGAGGCAACTCAACCAAGGAGGGAAAAACCAACGGCCGGAACCACCACTTCGAGAAGATCTCGCACGCCTCAACCGAGAAGGCGTTAAATAATAAAACAGATTTTCAATTTTGGAATTTTTTTTTTATAATTTCATTGTTAAAGTATAAATAATTTATTGTGATTATTTTTTTTATATATTTAGTGTATATGTTCTATATTTAATGTTTGTCGTTTAATAAAAGCAAGCTTTAAAAGTGAAGCTACTAGGGGACCCTGAAGCATTTTTGAGTTTCCAATAAAGGTTGATATAGAAGTGTTTAAATTTTAATTTTAGAACCATACTGTTTACGCGGCACGGGGGAGTTTTATTTGGCTATTTTTTTTAATTTTAATATTCTATTTAGCATTGTGTTTATTTTAAATATTAAAATTATATCTCATTTGTCGTCTTAAATTTTATTTACTACAGAAATGTATTTTAAAAAATAACTTTAGTTTAGAATATATTTTATCCTGCTCTTTTCTCCCGTTTTTAGATTTCATTTATTTTTTGTTCAAAGTTTAAAAAATTTACATATACAATATATTTAAAACTATAAACATAATAATTTTTTAACGTTAAAGAAAAAAATTTAAAAAAAGGTAAAAAGGATGTTTAAAAACATTCTATTATTCTCTAACCTCTTATTAATTCAATATTCAATTTTGGACACAAAAAATAAGAAATAGATAATAGTTAAGCTTAACCCTTTTTTAACCTAATTTTATTTACAATTTTAATTTAAATTACGCCTCAAATCTTCTAGTTTCTAAATCATTGTCCGAATTTTGCAATTTTTGTATAAAACGGAGACAAAAAATATACTTAAATTTAGGTAACACCTTTTTTTCGGGTAATGTTTCGATATGTGTTATATATGAATTATACTTTTAATATGAATGAATGTTTCACATATACTTAATAATAAAATTAATTATTAATTATATTGTTCGAGTTATTATTGAAATTTCTTGACAAAATCGCCTATGGCTGGGAAAATTTTGTTTATCCATGGGCAATCTTTGTGTATGCTGAAGAGGAAACACATGAAAGTGCTAATTATTTGTATAACGAGGAGTGTAACAAGTGATAAATGTGTGAATGTGCTATCTACGTGGCATTTCTCGATGCCAATTTGGACCAGGCGATGGACTTTAAGCTTCTTTTTCTACGTTTCAATTGTTATGTAAAAAAAAATAAGTGTGAAACCTAAAATTTCTGGTGGCTTAATTCTCCCTGTCGCTTTAAAACCCCAAATATATTATTTCAAAAGTTATTTGACAATTTAACCCTGAATCATTAGTAATTTATTATACACTTTATTACTTTTGCTATAAAATTTGGAGTTACAAGGCGAGCCACAAAAAATGACACCTGAGTAAGATTATTAAAAAAAGTCGGGACCCGAAAGTCCTCCTGGCCCGGTGCCAGCCCAACAACGGGCCGAGCCAATTATTTATACTTTGCTATATTTTTTTTTAAAAATTGTTTAAAAAATGTCATCACACTACAATAAATTAATTTTATATATAGTAATTTATTGATAACACTGGACAACAAAAACACAAACCATTTTTACAAGTTTTCTCGAAAATTTTCCGGCGATAACAATCCCGCGTTTAGTTTGTTTCCCAATTCCTTCAATTTTTTTTTAACCGCGTCCAAATTTCAGTAAAAGAAGCACAAATTTTTTTTAATTATAATGTTTTTAAAAAATCTATTGGCATATTCAAATTCCTTATAAAAAACATATCTAAAAAAGGTTATTACTCAAAATTATTTGCAAACTTTAAAGTTATTGAGGATCAAAAAATGGATTTTATGACGAAAACCACTAATTTTATAAAAATCGAAAAAAAGATTTGAATGTCTTATGTTAAAAATGATTGTTACCGTATAATTACATTTTAAACCTTTGTTACAACCCATAAGTTTTATAATATAGAAGCCCAAAATCTTATTTTTGACATCAAATAACTTAAAATCCGAGGCAGTGGCTAAAATTTTATTCATACTCGTAATCAGCACCATACGATAGACATAAAATGCTTGAGGTCGTCCAAATTTTGTTGTCCAGTGTAATAAGAAAAAAATTATAGCCTGCAATATACAATTTTTGCTTGTTTTTCAATTCGGGTCGTGCCTTATATAATAGGTCAACATATTTTTAAGAGTTATCATTTAATACTCAGACTAAGCCCGCCATCTGCTCGAAACATTTTAAAATGTTTCAAAAAATGTTAAAAAGATTGAAAAAAAAAAAACATTCACTGCAAAATACTTCAACTAATATTTTTATTAAATACCAATGTATCGTGTCCTATTTAAGCTGGGGCGAATATTTTGTATAATATAAATGTTGATATAAGAGCTTAATATACTCAAAAATTTATTTCTTATTATTGAGATAAAAAATATATGTTACAAGTATTTTGATATGAGAAAAAAATTCTATAATTTCTCTTTAGGCTATTTTCAAGGTCACAAAATCTGTTGAATTGGTCTAAAGCCATTTTTTTGATATGGACGTCGCAAAATCGCCGAAGGCGAAAAATACTATATAAAACGGAAAATATATATATGAGATAAGGCCATCATGTGGCCATTCCTCTGTGAAATAAAAATATTTTTCTACTCTAACATTCATACGACTTGTGTAATAAATTAAATTTTGGGCTAAGCCTAAGTTGAAAAATATGTTTAGCTGACCGGGCCGGATAATGATTTCACATTGATTAGTATTTGAAAATGTACACAGGTGTTGGTAATATATAAGATGAAAGCCTATTATTAACCTAAATTATTGGGTAATCATGCTTTTTTGCAGAGTATTAAAATTTATCACATACTTGTAAATGAATTATTTTATTTAAAATAGCCATACTTGATTTTCTGGTGTTGGTGTAGTAAATGCGTCAGGTTTGATTATGATATCGACATACAAATCCTCACCTAATCGAATATGCATGGGCAATATCAATAATGAACAGGTCACACTTTATGAAAGTTTTTTTTGTAATTTTATTCCTTAGTTCAGTCATTTCAAGAAAAAATTTACCAATTTTTATTGTAGACTCATATCGCTTTTACAGGCATAAATAAAAAGTTTTTAAAACTAAACATGACAAGGCTTTGAGTCAAACAAACTTTTAATTTATAATTTTACGTAAATTATATTTTATTTAAAAGTAAATTGTTTTAATAATTATTATATTTTTAAATTGTGCATATATATAAATTAATTTATTAGATCTAGGCTGCCATTATTCTGATATTCAATACCGTGACCGTGAGCCATTTTTTCCGGTCAAATTGTAAACGTGCTATAAAAATTTATAAAAAATTATAATGTTTAAAGAACAAATGAGATTTATAATCTAAAAAATAAAAAAAAATTATTTAATGACTGTGCGATATTCATTGTAGTTTTATTAACAAAAAATGTTAGTTACCATATTTTTTATAAATGTTTATTTTAAAAAGAACCAATATGTTATTTTTAAACTCTACAACAGGCACGATTCTAGACCCCTTTTGGGGGAGTGTAATTCAAGTTTTTAACAGTTTGCCCCCCCCCCCCCAAAAATAATTGAATTTTCCCCCCCCCCAAGAAATACATAGTAATTTTATGTTTGCCCCCCCAAAAAAATTGAATTTGCACTCTCCCCCCCCCCAAAAAATATAATAGTAATTTTATTTCTTCCACATAATATAATTAAATTTGCTCCGTCAAAAATATATTTATAGGAAAATATTATCTTAAAAATATTTACCCTTTTTAAAAGTGTTTTTAATCATTAATACTTCTCATCCGCAAGAGAGATCAAACCAACACAGTTATATATAAAAAAATTATATTTTACAGACAGCTTTATATTTGTGAAAGCAATTCATTAACCTCTGATGCCTAAGAAATTTACTCACTTGTCTTCAATCTATTGTTAGACATATAATCTAGAACCAAAGAACATCGATCGTCACAATGCTACGATGTGGCTAACATAATGCCCTGGGAAAGGTGGTGTTCAGGTATTTCTAAGCTTTTAAAATAGCTGGACACCAGTTCCGTATATTCACTGCTTTAACCACCGATTGCATCTTGTTGTAAAAGATTGTCTTGAAATTTTAAGTGAAGGGAAAGATTTTTTTGATAATTTTTCTTCCCTTCATAAATTTTTTCAACATGATGCAATCAAGGTAGTAAGTGAATGCGGGACCATACCCCGGCTGTTGCCCCATCGGTGGTGTTGTCACTACAACGCCATTGTTTTTTTTTTAAAAATTACACAAAAATATTTAATACTCTTTTAAAAATTAAAAATAAAAAAACTTTAATATCTTCAGGTCACAGGGCCAAATCGGGGTTTTTTGACCATATTTATAATCATCTATTTATTTTTTTGTATTTAATTGATAAATTATTTTATTTATTAAAAGTAATTATAGACTTCAATGCAGAACGATTTATATTTCTAAAACTTCTGATTTAATACACCATTGTTTGTTTGAAATTAAACAATTAAGAAATAAAAATACATTTGAAGATTTATTCAAAAATTATTTTGATATTAATACTTTTTTAAATGAAAATAATTTATCTTTGGATAGAAGAAAAACTAAACCTAAAGATTTTTCTGATTTTTATTTATTTTCTACTCATAAGTTTGAAAATATTTTAAATATTAAGGATAAAGTAAAAAGTATTTATTTTAATATTATTGATTTATTTATATTTTGATAATAGATTTTTTACCGATAATAGTTATTTAAAATCTTTAGATTCCCTTTATAAATTTTGATTAATATTTTAGATATAAATAAATTAGAGCCTCTTTTAAAAATAAGTAATATTGATAAAAATTCATTATCTAAAGAAATTGACGAAGCCAAATTTTTAATAAGAAAACTTAATAATTACAAAAAATGTGTTACTAATGATTTTGTTAAATTTTATGATTACAAAGATGCGTTTTCTAATCTATTTAACATTTTTCCTATAAGTTTGTTAATTGGCTCTTCAACGTCGAGTTGTGAGGCCACATTTTCTTCTTTTAGAAGGATAATAACTTCTTGCTGTTAAGTAGTGACCTGCGTAAAGGTGATTTGGTTTTTCAAGGACACGAAAAATCATTAACTGAGGCGTTAAATTTTGATGAATTTTATAATTTAATCAAAACAACCTCTAGGATAAATTGTTAGATTAATAAAAAACACCTCATAATCAGCTAATTATTTACTATTTTAAACATGGTTGCAATTTTTTTTATGCGCATTCAACGTTTATGTTCAGGTTTTATTTAATTTTTTACCCTAAAATTAATTACTAGTTATATATAACCAGTGTTTTTTCATATATATTCTTCCAAGCATACTTATACAATTTGTTTTCATGTCAATCTTATTTTACTATTCATTTTCTAAAATCCAAAGTTTTATATAATTTATTTTTATCATTCATATATATCATATTTCTAATTTTTATGCGCATTGATACCAAATGATAAAATACTTAAAATAAATTTCCAAATCTCATATCTTTTTAAGCAATTGATATTAGTGAAAACAATTAATTTTAATTCATATATCCAAATTATAAACGCAAATATTTATTTTATTTAGAATATAATAAATTACTATTAATTTGTTAAAAAATTTTGAACATGGATTCTATTGTTGTACATGTATATTTTTTGCCGTGACCGAAGGTCACCGCCACGAGATTTTTTTGCCCCCCTAAAATAGAAAAGCTAGAATCGGGCCTGCTCTACAAGCATATTGGTAGTTTTATTTAGGTTAATTCTATTTTTTTACACTAGTTTGCATCATATGCGTTCTTAATTTTCCAAGCCTGTCATAGAAATTCAAAATTAAATAAATTTAATGTAGCATTTTGTAACTTCCAAAAACCAATATAAAAAGTATGTTATTTTTATAAATAAAAATTTAATCGTATAATTTTTAATAAGGACTTTATTTTTTGTCTAATTTAAAATTATACATATACACTATATTAAACCTAGGTCGACTGATTGACTTAGAATTAAGCATGAAATGTCTTACTCTTAGACCTAAAAATTTAACCGTTTTCGCCAGCTAAATTTTCACCTCTATACGCATCGCAATATGCCACAAAAAATGGAAGAAATGACATCTTGCAACCTCAAGTCTCAGAAATATAAAATATTTCTTTTTTAAATATTTGTCGACGAATAAATCGGAACAAAAAAATTACATTCTGTTTAAAAGAGATTGGTAACAAAATTTTCATGTTTAAAGTTTCATCCTATCTATCTATTTTTTTTTACTAATCTTATAGAAATTGACTAATATTATTTCAATTCACTGAGATTTTCTTATAACCGTTTGGCTTTAAAATTAATTTAAAATATTTAGTCTTTGAATCTTGAAGTCACAAAAGTTTTTCGTTTTTTGGCATTTTCTACTAATAAGTTGAAAATATTTTAAATATTAATTTATAAAAAGTCTTTGGCGGATTTAATGAATAATTGAGGTTTATTTAAATTATGAACATCTCTAGATTTTTGTCCATTTTGAGAGATGTTTAAATTTGAGGCTATATGTTCCCAGTGCTGGGATTAACCTTATTATTTTAGAACTAAGTAAAATTAGAGTCTTTTTTAAAATTAATGACATTGATTAAAATACACTATAAATAAATACAAAATATAAGCAGAATATCATAAATCTTGTAAATATTTTTTTGATTAAAGCTAAAACCATTATTTTTTCTTTATTTCCAAAAATAAAAAAATGAGTTAAGCCCAATGGGCTATTTCCCAGCTCTTCATATGTCTATTCTAACCCTGTAAAATTCGTGCCACTCAAAATTTGGTGCGCAAAACATTTGTATAATAAATATAAATGTTGAACCCTAATATAATTAAAAATTCAGTATTTCGATATGTAAAAATTAAAACACAATTGATTTTTTTTAACCTCGAGGTCGCCAAATCAGTCACTTTTGCCGAATTTTGCCATTTATTTCTTTACCACAGAGCTAAGTTTCGTTGTGTATTGCAAAAACGTAAAGAACATTGAGATACGAATATAACAAATTAGTAAATTAGTAGTTAATCCCTAAATTAAGCTTTAATTTTTTAATTATTTTTAAATGTACTAAAAAGTTTACATTATACCTCCAGGTAGACCAAGTTTGTCATAATCCAAATCTGGCTCTTGGTATACGTAATCATCTCCGTACCCATATTGGTAATCTTGGAAAATAAACAAAATATTTGCATTTATTAGGGCACGTGCAAAGTGAGTTTTTATTTTCGTAAAATTTTGAAAATTCTGAAAATTTTAAAAATTTATTTTTTTTCAAAATTTTTTTTCAAAAATTTTTTATTTCAGAAAAAGCATTTTATGTGCATACAAATTTATAAAAATTTGCGTTTTATTACAAAATAAAATTTTTCAAACTTATAAAAATTTTACGAAATAAAAACTCACTTTGCACGTGCCTTTAGGTAGCTCTGCTGAGCATCATTACATTATTTTCTCATTATGGCCAAAACACCTTATATCACTGATAGTCACACTGGCAGAATATTAAATCAACTTAACTTTATATGATATAAATACAAGACAAAACATATGATATTTTGTACATTCATTAATGCTGTCTTATTCTTAAAATTTGTTCAAGATTATGGAAACAAAATACCTGTTTACTGAAACAGGGCTAACATTTGACCAAAAAAAAACTAAAATTTTTAACCTTTTTCTTCGCCACCACTATCCATGCCAAATTGACGATAGATACTCAAATTGCCGACGTACCTACGCTGTCTAAAATGTTTACGCATTCTGGTTTTTTTCGAGATTTGTCCTTTTAAAGATTCCATTTTTTCTCCTGGATTCTCAGGCACGTAGCAGGCATATAACCCTTCCTCAGTATCACAACCACAATCAAATAAGTATAACCGATTTGACCGACCTACGAGATGGTACCTGATTTTATTTTGAAATGTACTTATTCATGGAACTTTGAAAAATGAAGTTTTTTTTAGATATTTATTTTAGAATTGGAATAAAATAAATATTTTCAATATTAATAAAAGCTTTCCATTTTTAATTATTTAATTATAAAAAATATTTTTTTGTTCTAAAGCCTCGCGCAAAGTGAATTTTTATTTTCATAAAATTTCGAAAATTCTAAAAATTTAGAAAATTTTATTTATTTCTAAATTAAAAAAAAAATTTATTTCAGAAAATGTATTTTATGTGCTAAAACTAAACAATATTAATATGGCAACTTTTTAAAAAATTGCGTTCGATTGCAAAATAAAATTTTTGAAATATTTAAAAATTTTACGAAAATAAAAACTCGCTTTGCACGTGGCTTAAAAAAAGTTAATATGAAAAAAAAATTTGGGTAACCTGTAACTCATCACATTAAGTGATGGACTTAAATAAGACTTGGTCATTTTTGCCCCATCAAATCGCTAATACTGCTGTGTCTAGGCTCTCATTTTTAGCACTATCAGGGTATATAAAAAGAACATTTCGTATCGTGTCCGCATGCGTAATTATTTTTTTAAAAAAGGGCTGAAACATCCGGTATACCTTTAAGCGAGGAAGGTCGTTATGCTCACCCACTGAGCTACTAGTTCTTTATCCTATAACAGGCTTGTGACTTTTATATGGCCGTTCCATTAAATAGGGCCGGTACGAAATTCATTGGCGTCCTAAACCAATTTCTAGCCCCCCTACCAAAAATCCTCGGGCGCCCCCAAGCATTGTTTGGATTGCCCTTATGGACGGACTAACCCTATTATTTAATACAGTGCTGGGAAAACAATAAGCCAAAAACTTTGTCTCATTTTTCCCCCAAAAAAATAAAAAAAGGGGGCTACAAATAAAGAGCCAAAATAAGAATATAAAAAAAGCCCTTACTAAGAAAAGGGCAAAAAAAACCCACAAAAAGTGGCTCTTAAAAAGAGCCCCCAAAAGCCCATTTTATGTTTTCTTTATAATAATATCGAAAAATTTTAATTTTTTCTTTATAACAATGATGGGTGTGTTATTTTTTCTTAAAGCTCCTAGGAGTTTTTTTTAAGAAAAGGGGCTTTTTTTAAACATAACTCAAAAACTTGTTAAAAAAAAGCCCATTTAATTTTTTTTCCCAGCCCTGATTTAATATCTCTAATATTTAAACAAGTACAAAAAAAATACATATTTTAGTTCAATAAGCATAATGTAAAAACCTGAATTCTGGAAATATCGAAGTGATCTTAATCCAAATGATAATCTGGCTTGGCTCTTCAGATTCTCCAGTAAATATGTCATTGCCCGGTTGGTCGCTATTGAATTTCTCTAACCGCGTTTTATTTCCCAATTTTCGGACCGTTCTATGCCTTATTACTCTGTGCACAAATTTTTAACGTTTAAGATGATTTTGCTGACACACAAAAAAATGAAAAAAATTGTTTTAATTTCACGAAAAGCAAAATATCATATTTGAATTCATTAAAATATTTTAACTCAATCCGCATGTTTTAATATTGCAAATGTCACAATATTTTTCAGGAAGATGTTGAGGGCGATTTGTTATGGATTTTTTTTGATTTTTTTTGCTAAACTTTTTTTTATGCATCGAAGGTTACACCTAGGTTGATGTCTCATTCTATTTTGTGAGTCAGCCATATATTTACACATATATCTCCTTTTTCATGGCTAAAAAATGTTAAGATATATATCCTGGGTTTTTAGATAACCAAGATAATTATTTTTGGCCATTTTTTTAAAAGTTCGGATTTATTTTTATTATGATTAAAATTTGGCAAGAGACCTGCCTGAGAGGCCAAAGAGTAGCAATACATTTTATAGCTAGCTTTTCATATGAATAATTAAAATATTAATAATTTAAAACGCACTAAACTTTTTTTACCTCTTCTCATTAAGGAAATTGGCATCACTCTGGCTGGTCCATTCCATTCTCAAAACGTCATCTTCATCGTTATCGTACCGTATCTCGTCGTGACACATGAGCAAGAGGGCTCCACGATAGGGACATAACTTATAACTAACTGTATCATAATCCTTATTAACGAATCCCCCTGCATCTTTCCTCGTGGAATTTAAATTTGATGATAATAATTGAGCTGACGACTTATTTTTCTTAGCTTCAAAGGATTCTGTCAAAGGTGTCTGTATTATTTCAGAATCCACAAAAATGGTTGCTAGCAAAATCGTTAGATGATGACTGGTATAAAATGAAACAGCAATCATATGTAGGTTAATTATTTTTCTTGTAAACAAAGTAATTTCTAATGTTGTAATTAATGCTTGTTTTTTTTTAGATTAATAAAATCGAATACTATATTCTAATAATATTAAACACGCCCCCAAATTTTTCAAAAAGGTAAAAATACATACTAGTTAAAGAAAATTAAATTGTGGCCAGGCAGAGGATGTAAACGGGCCAGATCGAGGTTGCAAAAAAAGCAATTTGGTTTAAGGTTTCCCCAAAGCGAGGCGCCATACCCGTTTAGGAATTTGACTCACAGTAGAATTTTCTCGAACTCCGGCGACCTAGGTTTTTAGTCTAGGACCTCACTTTAGGCACATCGGACCACTGCCTTGTTAAGCCACTCTCAGCTTCAAAGTGGTTGTACATGTATTCCAATTTCTAAAAAAAGACCCTATGCACGGATTTGAACGCCCAACTTCCTTCGTTTAAGACTGGGATGTTTGCCACCAAGCTATCTGAGCCATTAGATCAAAGTTCAATCTCAGACCTGACAAAAAACGGATATACCTGATTCACGATTGTTCATATATTACTGTATTAATTAATACTCTTGTAATAAATGGCTAATCAAAAAAAAAGTTCAGTGTTTTAGCAGCACCAAATGACATAGGTCAAAACGGTTCCAGTGATTTATATATACATTATGAGCTATAAAAATATTTTATATTCCCCCCCACTCCTTCCCCTTAAAATGTGGTCTTCAAAAAACCACTTATTTTACATTTTTTTCTAATATCTTCCCTGTAATTAAACTAAAATAATTGCTGTGTGATGCTCCTACGCAGCTTCACTATTCTTTTAATAGTTGCTCAAAAGGTATTTAATTTGATTTAAATCATGAGGGTCATTAAAATTTCTCAAAATTTTTCGTGCTAAACAATTTTTCGTATAGACTTGGAAAACGACAATATTCGATAATTTCGATTTATTAATAGGCGAAATTTAAACCTTATAACATCAAAAATTTTGGCTTTGATATGTCCTATTTGAAAAATGTACTCAAGCAGGATAAACAAAAAAAAAATAAGATTAGCCGATATAAATGGCAAATTACACGCAAATTGGACCACTGTGACCATAGTAGAGCTTTATACAAGAAATAATTTAATTCATTTTGGCTTAAAAAAAAATTAATTTTTTCTTAAAAAGAAAGGACATTTTAATGATGATCACATCTAAGTCAAAATTTTAAAAATATTTAACCATGGGCAAAGTTTTCAAGCCAAAAATCGCGTTTTCTCTTCAATTATATCGGCTCAGATAGCTCAGTGGCAAACCTTCTGCCTTTGACGCAGGCCGTGCACAATAGCTTTTTTCTTCGGAAAAATAGCATATATGTGCAACCACTTTAAAGCTTCTGAGTGGCCTGCTTAGGCAGTAGGTCTCAAACGATATGTCTAAAAGTAAGAGCCTAAGCTAAAAACCTAGGTCGCCGGCGTGCGAGCGAATCTTACTATTTAACTCATCGGCAATATTAATTGCTTTGCTCGGGTTAAAGAGTCAAAGCCCTAACGGGTATGGCACCCCTAAGTGGGGCAAGGTATGGGGAAAACCTCGAACCAATTGTTTGTTTTTTCTTCATTCATATGCCTTTTGTCAATAATATTTATACATTGTTTACTTTTTAATGTAAAAAGAAATGAAACTTTTGTAGGAAAGATTGAGGGGCGACAGTATATATTATAAAAAAAATCTTAAGACGCAATTTGAAGGCAATTGTTTCCGCTTGTAAACACTAAATTTTCATGTATTTATTAACTTTGTTTAGCTAGAGTTGAATTATAAATTAATATTAGGTTATTTTCACTATATATTGCAAAATCAATTTAACTCAAAGTAGAAAAATTCTGGAAATGGAAAAATTTTCTTTATCTACATTACTTAAATAAATCATGCCAATAAATTAAATGTATCGCCATAATAGATTAAATCGTGTTTTTAGGCCCAGTAGGATATTTTAAAAAAGATTCATAAAAAAAAAATATTATAAAAAAATTATTTTTATATTTTTTACCTTAAGAACTAGATATTTTATAAAGAAAAAAAAATAATTCTAATCTTTATCATACGATAAAAACATATGTAAAACCATTATGAAGCCTAGAAAACAAGGTTGCAATTCAGTTTAAATTTACAAGGCAATAACATGGTTTTCAACATTAAAATTGGCACTGTAGGGTCCGACTTTCAAATTTCAAAACGATTTTTGTTATATGACATAGACCAAATTTTAATTATTAGTTTTGTTTATTATATATAAAGAAAAAAGTCACAAAATTTTGACCCATAATATAATTTTTGAAGATATTCAAATTTCAAGATGTGCTTGAGTCCATATGGACCCCACAGTGCTAATCGCGGAATAATCTAAATATATTTTTAACTTTTGTTTATCCATAGGTATATAAACCCCAAATTACCCCAATAATAGAATCTCATTTATGACATCGTATAACTAAAAATCTGAGGCATGATTAAAATTCTGATTTTATATTTGTAACACAGGTCAACAAGTTTTTGAGAGTTATGAGCTAACTACGAAGATCTGCCATCTTATGGATTTTTAAATCCGTTTACCGTTTTTTCTAATCAAACTTAGTTAGTCAGCTATAAACATTGAAATTTAAAAATGCCAAAAAAATTTAATAACAAAAGTAAATTGAAGGTTTTTTTTTTGCATATTTACAACAGCTAAACTGTTAAATTCAAACATCAAATAAAACTTTTATTAATAACCGATAATATATCGTGTCTTATTTAAGTTTGGATGCGAAATTTTGTATTATCTAAATGCTGATGTAAGAGCTTGATATACATAAAAATTTTATTTCACATTTTTTGATATGATAAATATAAGTTACAAAAGATTTTTATATGAAAAAAAAAAACGAATTTTTTCTTTTTAGGGTTTTCTCAAGTTAAATCGGTAGGCCATTTTTTCGATATGGAAGGATGTAAGGAGCCAAGGCAGGATGAAAATAAAAAAAACTAAATATATATGAGATAAGGCCATCATGGGGATAAATTCTTTTATATTTTCATAAAATTCACGGTTGTGCCATTGATATTTGCTGACCTGTGTAATCAGCATCAAAAACTTGACACGATGGTTGCCATAAATGATGCTAGGTTGTCCAAATTTGTTGTCCGGTGATATTTAAATTAATCCAATGATCATTTCAAAACTCTTCTAACGCTTATTCCAACATCAAACCAATATTTTTTTTTTTAAATTTTATAAAGTTTTTTAAAAAATGATTAATCTATGAACGCACCCTTATTTACAACTTTAAATGACTTAAATTGTTTCTCATTTAGTTCAGTCATTTTTAAGTGGTTTTAAACATTATTTCTGATATCATTTCACAGAACTGTTACTGTTGTGATTTAAAAAATACCTTGTTTTTTTAATATATTACATTTATAAAGTTTGCCATCTTTATATATTTATAAAATTCACAGATATAACAAAGGTCAATTTCTGACTACATTGTCACTATTAACCGAAATGATTTTAGGCACCGTACAAAAATAAATCATGATTAGCAATATGAGTAGGTCGAGACATAGCAGAATGGTTAGGGCAATATACCCGAACGTTGAAAAATACAGGATTATCCCAATGCCGGAAAGTATGGTGAAAAGGGTCGTATTAATAATTAGGTTTCGGATTTCGCGATATTGTTGATATTGAGCCTGGATGATTGTTATAGTTTGGGCCAGGATAAAAACTAGCAGGGCGACTTGAAACACGGTCTGAAGTATGATGTAATTGACACCCCGTGAATATGGACCACAAAATACTTTCATGTAGGGTTTGGCGTTATCCAACCTTAAAGGACCCGTTATATATGGTGTATTTGTTAGCTCCGTCTGCGGAAATACTACGATTTTGGTCGGATCGCACCCTTCAAACACGTATACCAGGATAAGGATTAGGAGCTATATTGTAGAAAAATACAAAAAATTTTATTTTACTGATTTTTTGTGTGATAAATTTTATGTTTATTTAAAAATTAAAACCCTATTCCTAGCTTGTACCACTTATCGTCAGCAATGTACACCCCATTTTATCAATAAGTTTTTTCCATTATTATATTAGATAAATGTGGCTACCTGAAACAAACAAATAAATCCGACACACGTTAACGCCGATTTTTCGATAGAATTATCCAATGCGCCGGTCGGTTTAGTCGGACTTAACCTTCGTACAATGATCCATTGGCGGGATATGAGACCGCTGCAAAGGAGAGTCACCGAGAATTGGTAAAAGAACATGGCCGCTCCGCAGCAACGTTTATCAGGGTGCCGAGATAGTATGAGAGCTATCGCAATTAATCCCGATAAGATACCTGCGTAAGTTATAAATAACACTGGTCCGTATTCCATTTTGTAAGTTAAGGCGAGCCGATGTCGCATATAGTAGAATATCATAAAGACCCAGAAGCAAAATTCTACGGCACATGCTACTATGATGAAGGGCCATACCCGTTTTTGGGAAAAGAAGAATGATTCGATGGGCACGCATTCCGTCTTACCCGTGTTGGGAGTTTGAAAGGGCGGGCAATCCACACAAGCATCCGCTATGGCTCCGGTGCGCTTCGTAGCAAAACCAAAAATTTGACGAGAGCCGCACTTCTTACAGTTCCAGCAACAACGGTTTGCTGTCGGTATCGTTATCTCATCTGTCCCACAGGGCCTTGAACAAAATGACGGTGGGGCATTTCTATCGGCCTGTGTGTAAGTGTAATTTTGCCACTTGAAATCGGAAATGATTGTTAAACTTTGGTTCCAAGGCAAATTTGGATTGTATTTAGCAACTGTGACTGTGCCATAGCTCAGTCTTCCTCGTTGTCCGGCTGTTCCATTCGTTAAGAGACGAAAGTTTGTTACCCGTAGAGGGAGATTAATTCTTCGATCTTCCCCGAAGTTGATGTGCCCGGTAACACCGTAAAATGAAATCTTCTCTAGCGAGTGTTTGAGATTGTGAGATCTCACGCACGCTATCAACTCGGCACGTGACTGAATATGTTGAGATGTACCGCTTGAATTATGCCCTGATGCTGGTAAGCATTGTCGTTGTATGAGGTCGATTATGGCATACATGAAAGCCGTTGCCGAATCAATGGTTAAACCTATGCGATTATCAACCAGATTATAAAGTATTTCATGGTCGAATTCGGGTCCACTAGTAGTGCCATTACCCTGAACGAGGGATATGAAAGTATATTCAATATGCCGATACCATGGATTGCGCGTATTGAGACCGTTGATAGATGTATTAGCTAACCAAGCAGGAAAACTCACAGGTTTAACCCCGAATTCATGGATAACTATGGCCCCTTCCACGAGGTTTGCTAGTCCCGCCTCCACAATTTCGTATGTCTGAGGCCACGTATGAATGGATAGGAAAAGGAGTCCGGGATAAGGGTTAATCGAGTAGATATTTCGAAAAAGAGGAAGGTATTGTTCCGTAAATAAGAAAAGGATTACGACACGGGTAGTTTTATCGTTAAGGAGTTGGAGCATGTCACGGCGTTGATTAGAATCCATAATTGCGTCGTAGGGTACTTCGATATCGTGCGTTACGCAAAACCCGTATTCCTCGGCATCGGTCAGTAGCTGGTTCCGAAACCACTGGAAATACATTTCCATTGAATACATCACGGCCACGTTGGTCCATTTGAAATGCGTTATGAGCCGTAGAACGGTCCGGTAATACGTCTTTTGCATCGTGGTCATTTGGAAGAGGTACTCGTATCTAAGTGTAAATGGTAAAAATGTTATTGGTGAGAGTTTGCCAAACTCCTTGATATCGCCATTTCATTGATAATTTGAATACTATGTATACATGCTAGCAACTTAAAGAATTTGTTGATTTACTAAAGTATAACGCAGGTCTAAATTTTGAGAGTTATGAGCTAACTATGGAGTTCGAACCTCCCATGAGATTTTCATATTATCCGTTTACCGTTTTTTTTAAAACTTATTAGGTCAGCTATAAACATTAAAAATCATTGAATGGGTTTGTTTTGGGAAATAATATTTTACGCCTTTTTTTTTTTGGTTAAAGTTGGAATTTTTTTTTGGGGGTTTTGGTTTAAAAATGGGAAAAAAAAAAAAAAAAATAAAATAATTTTAGAAAAAATGTCAAAAAAAAAGATTTCAGAACAAAAATAAATTAAATTTGTTTTCATGTTCACAATAGCTAAACTGTTAAAATCAAACTTCAAATACATTAACAGTGAAAATTTTTATTAAAACCCGATAATATATTGTATTTAATTTTGGACGCGGAATATTTTGTTTTATCTAAATGGTGATGTAAGAGCTTATATTAAATTTTTATCTCATTATAGAGATGATAAATGCATAAAAAGAATTTTTATAAAGAAAAAGATTGTTGAATTTTTTCTTTTTAGGGTATTCCTGAGGTCGCAAAAGCCATTTTTTCGATTCGGACGGATCGAAGGAGCCGCAGGCGAAAGAAACTACGATAAAACGGAAAATATATATGAGATAAGGCCAATGTATGCTTTTATGTTTTCATAAACTTATTTTTTCTGACATTGATTTGTTGACCTGTGTAATATGAGGTTAATATAATTTTACCCATGTCCGACTAGATATTCCGCATTTGCCTCAGGGCTAAGTTGGGGGATCATGTAATAAGTGAATAAAGGAGAAACTACGGCGGTCACGTCGTTCGATAAGGGCCCGAGTATTCCTGCAATCAAAATGTTTTTTCTCATGCCAAGTAGAATAAGGGACTGAATCTGTGAGTTTTAAGTAAACCGAAAAATATCTTTAAAAAAAAATCTACTATAATTCATATCCGTCATTATAGTCAATGCATATAGCTGTCTCATTAAATATTGTCCATGTATATCAATTTTGCTTTTATAAAAATATTTTTATAAATTTACGGGGTCGGCTGTAAATATGGTCGCTCTAAAAAATAACGTGTAAAAATTTAAGTTCTAGACGATATTATTCCCAAGAATTAAAAAACATAATCAAATTTCCGAACTAATTTAAGAAAGCAGGTTTTATTTCCTCTATTTACACTGGATTTAACAAAATTAATTTTAATATACGTGATTGATTTTTCCTATAGACTTCCCTATTTATAGCTATCAACATATAAATCTGAATCATATACGGTGGCAGTTGGTTTCCGTGCACAGATCGGGAGTATGAGATACCCCACGCTTACGTTCAATACAGGTTGAAAATATTTCCGGTTCCACGTGTCAATTACGTAGGCCACACTGAATGCCTTGAGCAACGAGAAATCATCGTAGGCCTGATCACAAGCCCAAGTTTTGTTTGAGTTGCGTTGGTAGATTTGAAAAATGACACCGAGGTTTATGTCACCGAGATTTGCTAGCCGAGTCAAAGGGAATCCAGGTAAAAATCTAGCGTCCCCCGGGATAGCTAACGGAATTTTTTCACCGAAGTTGAGATTCCTTTGAGAAATGGAAAATTTACGCCATCCAATGGCTAAGAGTAATGCGACAATCCATATATGATACTTGGTTTTGCATCGTGATAGCATTTGATATTCGATAAAATTAAATTTATACAAAAAAAATTTGTTTGATTTTTCAGGGAGGAATATGACCCGATATGTGAATGAATATATCCTGTAAATTTTTGTTAAAATAAGGTCGCGCGATTATCTTTCTATACCTTTATCAATTTTATAAATTTTTAATTCATCTTGAGCCTGAATGAGCAAAATTTTTGACAAAAATATTGTGTCAGGAAGGCCCCTCTTTTTCTATTGACAAAAAACCCACTGCTGAAAAAACGTTATATCACACCTTGGATTTTTTAATTGGGTTCTTAGCTTGATACCTAGGTGACAAAAGACGTTTACTCAGCTCATTTTGAATATAAAAGGCGTTTAAAAGAGATTGATTTACTAAGGAGGACGTGCTTAATATTTATGACGTCTTCATTGATTAGTTGACAGGTTGGCACAACAAAAGAAAAAATGATATTGGTTAATGCTATATACAGGCGGTTCAATGCCATTTTTTAATTAAAATGTTTAGATTTGTTGAAGTTTAGGACCGGCGTGCTCATAAGGGCAACCTAGGTGGTAGGGGCGCCAAGGGTAAAATGATGTCTTCAGGGGCCCTGAGATCAATTTTGCAAGAAATTATCTGAAACAGGGCTAGTACAAAAAATTCGCGCAGGCTTTGTTGAGTAGCTTGACACTAATGTAAAGTCATCTGGTCATTATTTAAGGGTCAATATCCCTAACCAGCCCGCATTCCAAATTTTTTTAATACGGCTTAAACACCTAAAATTATATTTAGCTGAGACAACTAGATTCTCAGGCTAATTTTGAAAACAGATGAATGATCTTTCCTAACATCACACCATAAAAATGCCAAAACCTTTTTCCCACAATCTATAATTATATATTTCGACTTTTTAACCAATGGGCCGGGCTTTCGGATCCAATGATTTTTTAGCCTCACGGCTATTGGATTAATTTTTGTTTTGTCATTTTATGGATCTCACCTATGCCACAATAACCTGGCCGGTATGATTGTGTTTCATAACACTTCGTTTTCAATTAATCAAATCTATTTGAATGTATTAGTAAAGATTTCAAATCAATTTAATGCTTGAGAGCTCCAGTTGCTACTTACCTCAATCTAAGGGTTTTGAAAAAAAAATTGTTATTTTGTTTTGTTCCAACTCCTTATTAAATTAGAACGAGATTAGCACAAGAACGGTAGAGCGGATCTCAGATTACATACGAAAAGAAGGAGAGATAATGGTAAGAAAGTGTTTGATGTTGTGGTTGAAGAATTTGTTACTCTCCTCTTTTATAAACCGTTATAGCTATCATAAAAAACTGAGTAATATATTCCAATTTAAAAATATATAATAAAAACATCACAAAACTAAGTGAAAAGTAAACGCTTATAAAGTTGCAATTTATAAAATACAATCTAGCTAGTTAGAGTTTATTCCAAATTTTTTCCTTAATCAGGAGCGGATACTTGACAAGGTGTTGCCTTATTTAATTTCCAAGGTCTATTTAAATTTCCCCGGGTAAAATTATATCTAACGATGACCTAAGATTATAGGTTAAGCCATTAAAAAAAATTTAAGAATGTCTGATTTCCTGGAACCCAATTAGCAGACTCATCGCTGTTTTCCTTAAGTATAACTTAACGTTCTGGTTATGAAATAATTACTTATGTACGGGACACACAGTTACTAGATGTAAGCGTGAAGCAGGCACGATTCTAAACCCCTTTTGGGAGGGGGGCATTGCCGCTCCCCATTGGTGTACATGTATATATTTTTGCCGTGACCGAAGGTCACGGTTAATTCTGCCAAAATAAATTCCCCCCCCCCCCACACGAGTTTTTTTTGCCCCCCCCCCAATTGGAAAAGCTAGAATCGGGCCTGGCGTGAAGGTCGGATCAACCTTGAGTGTTTGTAAACCTATGTTGTGTTTAACACTAAATTTATGCAACATTGAGCCTGGTTAGCAGCGTAATGACCGCCTAAATCAAGACGATAATTTTTTGAGAGCCCAGGTTTAGAAACCTAAGCAGCTGGCGTGCGTTAAAATCATTTAACCCTGTAGGGGTCCTCACCAAAAGAACAGTTGGTGTTAAAAGAATCAGAGCCATGACGGGGTAGGCCGCTCCAGGGAAAAGGTTTGGGGAGAAAATCCAATAGCAGTTTTTTGTCGCCCGACTAACGCAGTTACGCCGTTTATTAACAAATATATTACGGATCGGTAGAGATTTTAAACAAATTTAAGCATAGCATCGCTCAAAACAACTTTTGGTGATATTTAATTTTTGATTTAGGCAGATTCACGTTTCAAATTTCTTTTTTATAATATTCCAAAAAGTTATTTATTTTTTATATTTCCCACTATTTAATAATTAAGAAAGAGGCTAGACCTGGTTTAAAAATGTTAAGTTTTATATTTTACAAGAAAGACTAGCGCTGTGATTGGGTTTAAGGAATAATAAATAATTTAATGATTCCATATTGAAGGTTTGACCCATTTTAATATGTGTTACCAATATTATAAAATCTTAGTCAATTTTTTCGAAATAGAATTTAATAACTTTTTTAATTGATTAATTTTTAAAGGTGCCTTGATACCTAATTCCTTATGGGATAGAATATTATTTTGTTCAAAATTTTTTGCATTTCAAATGCAATATAAGCTAACAATAAATTGTAAAATTTTTAAGTATATATCAGCGTTTACATCAACATCTATACATAAATACAGGTCAACAAATTGTTGAGAGTTATAGGCTAATTGAAATCTAACCTACCATCTTAGGGATTTTCAAATCCGTTTACCGTTTTTTCTAATCAATAGTTAGTCAGTTACAAACATTGGAAATTTTAGAAAAAATGCCTAAAAAAAACAAAAAAGATTCAAAAACAAAAATTGAAATTTTTTATTTGCATATTTAAAACAGCTAAATTGTTAAATTCAAACTTCAGATAAAACTTTTATTAAAAACCGATAATTTATTGTGTCGTATTTAAGTTTGGACGCAAAATATTTCGTATTATCTAAATGCTGATGTGAGAGCGTGATATACTAAAAATTTTATTTCTTATTTGAGATGATAAATATAAGTTACAAAGGATTTTTATATGAAAAAAAGATTCTTAAATTTTTTCCTTTTTAGGGAATTCTTGATCTGTCAATATGGTCAAAAAAGGCCATTTTTTCGATGTGGACGGATGTAAGGAGCCGAAGCCGGAAGAAACTAAGAAAAAAGAAATATATATATGAGATAAGGCCATCATGGGGATATATTCTTTTATGTTTTAAAATTTACGGTTGTGACATTGATATATGTTGACTTGTGTAATATTTGGCAAACGAATATAAAGATACATTTTATCGGTATTGAGTTTAAAGTTTAAAGACAGTTTAACTTTTTATAAATAATAAATCTTTTTTATTTTTTTGACATTTTTATCAAAAATTTTAATGTATATAGCTGGCTTACACAGTTTTTACGGTAGAGGAATTCAAAAATCCTTCAGATGACAGGTGTCTTTAATAGCTCAGATACAAAATTTTGTCGAGTTGTGTTATGAGACCGACCGCTTGGGAAATCTACATAAGCTGCATTTTTCTAGAGCCAAGGCCCAAACACCTGAGGTTCTAAAATTTTTTTATTAACTTTATATAATCTTATTTTTAATAACGCTCACTTGAATTAGCTTTTCCTTTCTTTCATTTTTTTTTTATTTACATTCAAAAATTTTAACAAAAAGATTGATGACTTCCGGCATTTGCGTTAAAAGATTGATGACTTCCGGCATTTGCGTTTAGGTATATGTGTTTCAGACCCATTCAGGACTTTTTGCATAAATGCTTTTTATGTCAAGAAAAATAATGTGAAAATTTTCGAAAAACTAAATGAACTTTAAACGCCACTTTTAACCTCAATGCAATTTCTAAATTACCTTTATTACATAAAATTACCACAACCACATTGGCGACAATGGTCTGGTCAGAATGACCTTGAAATTATAATACAATACAGATTGCTAGCAAATTGTTCAAGTGAAAGAAAATAAGCGGGACGAAACAGAACAGAACAAAAAATATATTTGCCAAACTTGAAGTTAAAAAAAATGTTTAACAAATTTTACAGTTATAAAAATAAACAAGTCAGACAATTATATTAACAACCTCTTTTTATTTTCACAATTTATTTTTATAAGCTGTTTTAAAATTTTTTGAGGGCGCTTCAAAGTTGATTCATTTTTTCTAAAAATTTCGATATTTTAAAATCTTTATTTTTTGCCTAAAATTTTTTAATTCACAAAAATTATATTTATTGCTAATAAATAAAATTGGCGACTTTTTGTGAAAATGTGTTTATTGAAAAAAAAAAATTTTTTTTTTTGAAAATTAAATGATGAACGCGTCCTAAAATAGATTGCTACAAGACAAAGTCGACATCCAAAAACTTGCTCGGTCACCTGCCAGCCCCCTGAAAACAAAACTATTCGGGCCTGAAATATAAAAAAAAGGGCAGGCCCGGCCTGTAGAAAGAAGGAGAATTACCGACGCGGATTTTTTGTAAATCGTTTTGCCATAATTTTTACTGTTAACATAAACTCGCGATAAATATAATTACTTGTACTGTCTTTTATTGATATTTTTAAATAAGCTTGCAAAATGAAATTTCCAGCCTTATTTTAAAATTTGGGCAGGGCCTAAATTAAATATGTCGAGCTGACCGAAAAATCACGGCTCTGTTTGAAATCGAATCGCCACCATATTAAATAACACCACGGAAATTGAGGCAAATGATTGGTGAACAAAACTTCAAAAAAAAAAAAATAAAAATTGTTAGTTTTTAGAGGGAATATAACCAGTATCACACTAATCAGCAAATTTTTAAATTTTTTTATGCAAATTTTAGTGTTTTTTTAAAAAAAAATTGTTTTTATATCAAAATCCAATGGACTTTTTAATTTTCAGATTAAATTTGCATATAATTAGCTATTAATTCAAAACCTCTTACCAAAGCCAATCGTCTAGATGCCTCATTTTTTTTTGAGCAAAGTATAGCCATTAGTCTTTTAAGTATGAAGCGGTTTGTTATATACAATTAAAATTTTTAAAACTTAAATTTATAAAAAATAATTTTTTTATAAAAGGCCCGTTTAGAATTCATTTTTTTTAATAACCATCGTTTTTAACAATACCTTTAATCCCCGTTCTACTGCTCTGAATATGTTTAGAAATTATATTAAATTATCTAACATAGCTAAAAATCATTTTAACATAACATAAAATTTTATTTAAAAAATTTTTTTACCAATGAACCAATAATTTTTGTTAGGGCACGTGCAAAATGAGTTTTTATTTTCTTAAAATTTAAAATTTTTTTTTTTTCAAATTTTTTTTAAAAAATTTTTTATTTCAGAAAAAGCATTTTGCTTATATTAAATTTTGCATTTTATTTCAAAATAAAAATTTTCAAAATTAAATTTCACGGAAATAAAAACTCACTTTGCACGTGCCCTTATAAAAAATTTGAAAAAAAAATTTAAAAAATGAATGAAATCTGAAAGTGTCCTAAAATAATACTTTTAATAAATATATTTCAATTTTAAATATTTTGCAGAAGTTTGTACAAACATTTATTAAGCCATATGTTGACGTTGGAGCTCATATAAATAAAAAAAACCATTATTCCACTTGAAAAAAATAAGTTTCATTAAATTGTTATAAAGAAAAAAAATTGGTATTTTATTCGAGTCGAAAATATAGTTTTTTTATTATTTTTCTGATTCCGAATGCGCAGGACCAAGGTCGAAAGTTTAATTGAACGAAATCAATTTTGAGCTGAGACTCTATTAAACTTTATAAACTTCATTTCATCTTATATTTTTGTAAAATTATAAAAAAAGGTGCTTAGAAAATATTTATTACAAGTTTGCAGAAATTTTGAAGGTCATTCACAGGTCAACAATTTTTTGAGAGTTATGAGTTAATTACAAAGATCAAACCTACCATCATAGGGAATATCAAATCCGTTTACCGTTTTTACTAATCAAACTTAGTTATTCAGTCAGTTATAAACATTGAAAATTTTAGAAAAAAAGGTTAGTAAACCAAAACAAAAATAAATTAAAATTTTATTGCATATTTACAATAGTTAAACTGTTAAATTTAAACTTTAAATAATATTTTCATTAAAAACCGTTAATATATCGTGTCGTATTTAAGTTTGGAAGCGAAATATTTTGTATTATCTAAATGCCGATGTATGAGCTTGATGTATAAGTAAAAATTTTTTTCATTATTTGTAATTAAAAATATAAGTTACAAGGGATTTTAATATACAAAACAGATTTTTAAATTTTTTTAGGGTATATAGATCTGTCAATTTGGTCAAAAAAGGCCATTTTTCGTTATGGACGGATCTAAGTAGCCAAAGACGAGAGAAATTAAGAAAAACATATATGAGATTAGGCCGGGGATGCATTCTTTTATTTTTTCATAATAATTACGTTTCTGACATAAATATTTGTTGGCCGGTGTTTTAATATAAATTCAAAGAGATTAAGTTTTCAATATTTTAACTAATGTTGACCGGCCATTAAATCGTCTTTCTAAAAGGCCTCTTCTATTTGAGGGAAGCCGCTATTGTTAAATATGTAAAAAATGAAATTCGTTGTTTACTCTAAAAATGATGCCATACAATTTTGGGGGCTTGCCAAATTTAACCCTAGCAAAGCGCTTAATATCGTCATCTGGTTAAAAGCGATTTGCATGCACGCCAGTGACCAATGTTGACGTACTCACTTTAACATATAATTTGTATAGTTTTGCTCAAGTCTGTGCCAATCGACTGTTTCAAAGTGGTTGATTCTCATGGAAAAAAGCCGCCTTTGCACGGAATCGAACACCACACCTTCTACGGGTAAAACAAAGATATTCAAGATGAGCATCTTAACCAATATTATACTAAATCCTACAAGTCAGATATAGGACATATTAAAAAATATTTAAACTAAAAACTTTTAAGAAATATCTTGCAACAACGCAATTACCTAATAAGGAAAGGGATGTAATTTCGTTTTAATAATAGGTACCCTCCGACATTCTCTTAATACGTACGACAAAACACAACAATACTAATTTTATTGCACAATCTAACTTGAGATTTTGTCATACGTTCTCGTGTCCCCCCCCCCCCCCCCCCCGGTAATGTAATATAAACCATAGGTAAAATAGTAGCCTCAGCAAAAAACGACAGGTACGGCGCATGCATACATGTTCCATGTGAATTTATTTTTTAATGGTGATCATTAAAATTCACGTAATAGTTATTATATGTAAATCAAAACAATAGTTTTGAAGGAGCACAATTTTACAAAATAGTACACATGCATATTAATATAATAAAACTTTGTTGTAAACGATCACTATACCATACAACCTTTTGTCAAATTTTTTAAGCTCCTTCCAGACCTGCACAAAAATGATATTTTGTTATACCAACAATATAAGTGATAGAAGTTGCGTGACATCTCTCTCCCTTACTATGTATGATCAGTGAAATATTGCACTTGCAGGTGGAAAAAAGGCATAGTCTGACGATTTATTCAAAAATTTATGTTTCAAATAGCCATAGAATTCATAATAGACAGAAAAGAACCCGAAAGCTCGCCCGGTCCACCCGAAAGTCGGGCCGGGTGCACCGAGTTAATATTATCTGGCCCGATTGATTCTTTTTAATTTTGTGCTTTTAGCAATACTAAGGACTAAAATATAAAAACTATTTATTCTTACTTCGAATCGAAACATTGTATTTGATTGATATTTTTTAAGCAAAATTTTAGTTTGCAATATAAGTTTAATGTTAAAATTCTGGGCCCCGTTTTTCGAGTCGGGCGGACCAACTCGCAGGTATCACGGCTCGGTGTAAACTCTAGCTCATAGACGTCTATTAGAAGGTCATGCCGTATATAGTAGTAGATTAATAAGTTCTAGCATGTACCATATTTAAAAAACTGTCATTAAGCGTTATTAAAAATACACAAATATAAATAAATTGCTCGCAAATTTAGATATCTAAAAAAATCGGACACATCCTTAGCCCCAAATCGGGTACTGAATTATAAATTAACGAATTTAGAAAAAATTAGAAGGATGAGACTACTAAAAAAGTTCAAAAAAAATTGGAGAAATCAATGGTTTAGAAGATTAGGGCGGAGAGATTAAAATTAGGAGGTATAAAGTTATAATAAACTTAAATGGTATTTGTAAGGACACAAGAGTCGGACGAAATATATCGATTTTGCTAAATAAACACATACTAAACGCCCAACATAAAAAGCGACATAAGTAGCTTGGACAAAAGAGACACCAGACAAAGGGAACGCGCATACGAATTGGACAAATAAATTTGAGACGAAAACGGGACATGGGGAAAGGCATGGGAAGAGATTCGGAGCAATGACTATTTTTATCGTAGACTGACTGCGAGTTTTTGGATGTGTGATCATATTCATTCATGGGTGCATTTACACAAAATTATTTTTTTTGGAAAAAATATCGTTTGATATATTCGAACAAAGCCAATTGACTAGCATTCATGATATAGAATAATATATTTTTACATTTGTTAGGCCTAGTTTTATAAAATTTAACGAAGTAAAAGGGCCTCCAAAATATCCTATGCACACTTGGGAAATAAAAATTGAGGTTAAAAAAACTTAAATTGAGAAGAAAACATAACATAAAGTATTGATATTTACAGGTGAAACAAAAATTAAAATTTTGGGCAAGGTGAACTTACTACTTTAAAAAAATTATATGACTGGCATTCATTTATTTGCCACCACTTACATAAATTTTCCTTACATGGACAGAGCGCAGACAACGTCTATCTGGCTGCTAAATTTGGCGATTTAGCACAAGAGATAAGCTATCTACGACATTATTTAAGCTTTTTACCAAAAATAGCATTTTGGACTTAAACGTGCCAAAGTTGTATATTTTATAGGATTTCGGAATTTTGCTTAGAATTAACATGAATGAATTAAACGTTTTTAATTTTTAAAAATAAGAATCCATGTTTGGCAAAATAGAGGCTTTTCTGTACAAAAACAAGAGCTAGTAAATTTCATCATTACACCTTTCGAGTTCCTAAGTCATTAATTACATTTAAAAACTTATTTGTGAACTTGAATTTTTTTAAAAGACTGATTAAAAACTATACTTTTAGTTTTTTAAAAATTTCTATAAAAAATCCCATCAAGGTCCAAAAAATAATACTAATGGCCAAAAAATGTAACCAACAAGCCACTGTGTACAACAAACTGGGCAACTTAAATAAGATAATTTAATATCAATTATTTTAAAACAAACACTGTAAATATTGAATCTTAGAATCAAACGATCAAGGCTAATTTAGAAATGAACAGTTAATATAAAAATTCTAGTCATATGTTAGTAGCAAAACCAGCTGCTTATTCATGCAAACTTTTTGATTGAGAGTTGTAAAAATATAAAGGTTTTATTTATTTTAAATTAAAAGCACAGGTAACATTTGATATAAAAAGACGTATGAATTAGTAAAAAGAAGAACTAGTGGCAAAGTAATATGTGGGTAAGTAAAAAGGGGCATAAATAGTTAAAAAATCAAAATTAAATTATATAAAACAGATATACTTAAAAATTCAATGCTATCAAGAGATTTTAGGTTATTAATATTATAGTAGGGCATTCACATTTAAGAGTATATATCTTTTTCATAATTTTTTTGTTGGTAAGTAGATAATATATCAAAATAATTATAAAAATCTAAAAAAAAGAAAACACTTTGCAAATATAAAAATTGCTTTATAAAACTTGATAAATAAAGGTATAAAAAATTGGTCTGAATGCTTAAACAACACAGTTTAAAATAAATATTTGTAAATGTCTGTGAATTATTAAAATATTGGTACTGCTTAAAATATTGTGGGAAATTAAGCAGGGAATAGAAAAGCATGTAAGTTGTTCGAGGGGTCATAATAAATATTATTTAATTAAGAAGGGCAGTTATATTAAATGCCAATTTATGTTTTACGGCTGTGTCTAGACTTGAATTGAAAAAAAACATGTAATAATTTGAGATGAGGCAAAAATGCAATAAGATTTAAAAATTACATTTTAAACTTATAATTTTTTTTATTCAAGTCAGGACACAGCCTTACAAACAGACTAATACAAAATTATATGAATGTGTGAAAATTTATTAATACTCACCTTCATCTTCCCCACCCTCTACACTGTCAACAGCAACTTCTTCGTAATCCTTTTCAAGGGCTGCCAAATCTTCCCGGGCTTCAGAAAATTCCCCTTCTTCCATACCTTCACCCACGTACCAGTGGACAAAAGCGCGCTTTGCGTACATCAAATCAAACTTGTGATTAAGCCTGGCCCATGCTTCAACAATTGCCGTCGTGTTACTCAACATACACACTGCCCTATTGACCTTAGCCAAATCTCCACCAGGTACAACGGTAGGAGGCTGGTAGTTTATGCCAACTTTAAAACCTGTTGGACACCAATCAACAAATTGTATGCTCCTCTTGGTCTTGATTGTAGCAATGGCAGCATTCACGTCTTTGGGTACAACATCACCTCTAGAAAAAAATTATTTCAAGGTATTTAATACAACCTTTAAGCCAGAACAAAAGCCCAATTTTGGGCTCAACCCATTTTTGAAAAACTGAGGATAGACAAAGGGGTTAAAACTTGGACAAAAAAGTATTTATAAAATCTCGAATTTTTTGTATCCCATATATGCTAGAAACAATGCTGTGATATTCCTCAAACATTTTCAAATAAAGCCCAAAAATTTTATATTACAAGCTAAAAATTATGTTATAATATTTTTAAATAAAATATACAGAAGAAGTAAATCTTGTATATGTAAATGAATTATCATTTAAGATATTGGTGTACTATGATGAAAAAAGCAAAATGAAATAACTCAATCTGGCCAACACCAGGCCAGGTCTACTTTTGGGTCACACCTTTCCAATTGACCTTGCTAATTTGTCATTAATTTGTAAAACAAAACTATTGGTTTCACCAAATAATAATCTTTTCCCAAGCTATGCTCTAAAAAATTGCTTTTTTATATAATTTTTGTTAGAATGTTAATAAACATTAGGACATAAAATCAAAAATAAGGCTTAAACTTATACTTATTGGGATTCATAATTAGGGCAAAATTTTCACCACTTGAAGGGATGCAACATTCTTTAAACTCCATAACTTAAAAAACACAGCTGGGATTTTAAAAAAGTAAACAAATTAAATCTACAAAAAATGATCTTATATGTAAGAAAGTTAAACATTAGCAGTATAATCATTTTAAGTATATTAATAACATTTAAATATATTGAGGTGTGTGTAAGGACAGTTAAATCATTGATTCATAAAGATTAAAATAATTTTATATTAAACATATACTCACCTGTATAATAAGCAACATGCCATATATTTTCCATGCCTTGGGTCACATTTAACTAACTGATTGGCAGGCTCAAAACAAGAGTTGGTTATTTCAGCAACTGACAACTGCTCATGATAAGCCTTCTCAGCAGAGATTACAGGAGCATATGTTGCCAGAGGAAAATGAATCCTAGGATAAGGAACCAAATTGGTTTGGAACTCTGTAAGATCAACATTCAGAGCTCCATCAAATCTCAAACTGGCAGTAATTGAAGAAACAATTTGTCCAATCAATCTGTTAAGATTGGTATAGGTAGGCCTATCAATATCCAGATTTTTTTTACAAATGTCATAGATTGCCTCATTATCAACCATAAATGCACAATCGGAATGTTCCAAGGTAGTGTGTGTAGTTAAAATTGAATTATAAGGCTCTACAACAGCAGTGGAAACCTAAATGATAAACATTGCACTATAAATTACTTGAGGAGCAGGGTAAATTGAGAATTCTAATTTGGACTTTTTGCCAAAATCAACAGAAAGCCTTTCCATAAGTAGTGAAGTAAATCCTGATCCAGTGCCTCCTCCAAAACTATGAAAAATAAGGAAGCCCTGCAAACCATTACATTGATCTGACATCTTGCGAATTCTATCAAGCACAATATCAATAGTTTCCTTTCCTATGGTATAATGTCCACGAGCGTAATTATTAGCCGCGTCTTCTTTACCAGTAATAAGCTGTTCAGGATGAAATAATTGCTTGTAAATCCCAGTACGAACTTCATCAACCACAGTTGGTTCTAAGTCAACAAAAACAGCTCGGGGTACATGCTTACCGTTACCTGTCTCAAAAAAGAAAGTGTTAAAGCTATCATCCATGACCCCAACGGATTTGTCAGATGGCATTTGGCCATTAGGTTGGATTCCATGTTCTAGGCAATAAAGCTCCCAACAAGCATTACCCATTTGAACACCGGCTTGCCCAACATGTATACTAATGCACTCACGCTAAAAAAGTTATAATATTAACAAAAATGTACCATCTTTATTGGGATAAAAAATTAGGGAATTAACGGAAGTGGCGCAAAATTAAGAAGAAAACTTCAAAATAAGATTTTGCAAAAATCAATACTACTAATACTAGCAGCTGTTAAATTAAATTTTTATATTATAGTTCTGAAGTGTCTTGTACTATGCTTAAACTCTTATAGGTTTGTTATAGTTGTTTATATTTTATACTTTTGCGATTTAGTTTTTAGCAGTTAATTATTAAAATTTTAAAATAAAAAAAATTAAAAATTTTTGAGAAAATAACATAAATGTTATGCGCCGGACAATTAACAAAATGGAATATAAAAACGCAAAAAACACTATAAATGTTTTGCTTTTTAGAACACAATTTCTTTATTTTTAAGGACGCTTTTAACTTATTTAATTTTTTAAAATATTTTTTATATTTTTATCTTTTGACATTAAACTTTCAACAAAAAGTCACCAGTGGTTGTTAATAGATAAAATAATTCTGAACGGGTCTTAAAACAAGAACATTTTAGCGTTTTTAACACGCGAACACTAATGTACGTTCTCATTTCATTTTTTTAAAAATTTAAAAAACTTTGAATTTTATAAATATTATTAATCTAGTGTTTATAGATCTATTAAAACATTTTATGAAAGATTCGTAAAAAAAATTATGAAATAAAAAATTATTTTTGACCCAAAAACTAAATATTTTATAAAGAAAATAAGATAATTCCTATCATTATACAATACAAATTTTATATACTTAAAGGCACGTGCAAAGTGAGTTTTTATTTTCGTAAAATTTTGAAAATTCTAAAAATTCTAAAAATTTATTTTTTTTTCAAAAATTTTTCAAAAATATTTTATTTCAAAAAAAAGCATTTTACGTGCATATATAATTTGGCAACTTTTTAAAAATTTGCGTTTTATTACAAAATTTTTTTTTTTTCAAATTTTGAAAATTTTACGAAATTAAAAACTCACTTTGCACGTGCCCTAATATGTAAAACTATTATAAAAGAATACCTAAGAAATTAGTTGCAATTTTTTCAGTTTAAATTTACATTGAGGCACATGGCTTTCAATATTGAAATTAAGAGTGTGGGGTACATATGGACCCCATTAGAATATCTAATTTCTTAACAAAATTTGTTATTAGACTTAGATTAAAATTTAAATGCTAGTCTTGTTTATTATACATTTAAGAAAAAAGGCACAAAAATTTGGCCCGCAAAGAATATTTTTAGACAGTGCTAATCGGGGGTTAATTATCATTTCTGTAATCGTCTATCATATTTAACGCGTTTCATGGTGCTAAATCCTCTTTTTTCGCACAGGAAGTAAATTTGAGCTTGTACCTTGTAGGCAATATTAACCCTTTTAATATTGCTCTTATAACACAGGTCAACAAATATCAATGGCACGAGTGTGAATTTTATGAAAACATAAAAAAATATATCCCCATGATGGTCCCATATATATATATTTCGTTTTTCATAGTTTTTTTTGGCTTCGGCTCTTTACATACGTCCATATCAAAAAAATGGCCATTTTTAACCAAATTGACAGATCTAGAATACTAAAAAAAAATATAAGAATCTTTTTTTCTTATAAGAATTCCTATATTTATCATATCAAATAATGATAACTTAATCTTTTTAGTATATCAAGCTCTTACATCAGCACATTATTTAAAGTTAGAATCAGTTTAGCTGTTGTAAATATCCAAAAAATATTTCAATTTATTTTTGTTTTTGAATTTTTTTGTTTTTTTTGGCATTTTTTCTAAAATTTTAAATGTTTATAGCTGACTAACTAAATTTAATAAAAAAAACGGTATACGGATTTAAAAATCCCTAAGGTGGCAGTTAGACCTCCGTAGTTAGCTCATACCTCTCAAAAATTTGTTGACCAAAGTAATGATTGTTCACCTTTTAATTGTAAACTATGAAAACTTTCCATTGCTAAATTAAGTTAGTATGTTTATAATTTTATTTACACTAGGCTGCGGCTAATACTTTTTTCAAAATTGTAAAAAAAATATTTTTAAAATAAAAAAATTTTTAGCGGCTAATATTAAAAAATGAGAAATTAGGTTTTTTGGTCGATTTAGGATATGCCTAACAAAATATTTTTTGAAAAAAAAAATTTTTTCAAAAATTTTTTAATTTTTTAAATTTTTTTTTCACACTATCTGCCTCAATGTTATTCAAATGCGTGCGTTTTTTTTCGTCAAAACTTTTTTCTCCACTAGCCGCAGCCTTACGTTTAAAGTGAGTTTTCATTTCGTAATATTTAATTTTTTGAAAAATATTATTGTGTAAGTGACACATTTCAAAAAGTTGCTACATATATTTAAGCACATAAAATAATTTTCAATTTTTTTTTAAATTTTACGATAATTAATGAAGACATTTTTTTACATAAAACTTGCTCATTCTATCTCAAAGCTAGTATATAAAAGACTAGATAGATTTAAGATCATCCAATACACCAGAAATTTTTATGAAGCACATGGATAAGTACAAAAACGTATTATAAAATAATGTAAATTCTCGTACTGTTGTCTAAAATTCTAAACTTAATTTGTAACAATAGGCTTCAACCTATTTGAGCACCAAATATATGAAAGAAATCCATTACATTTTGATTGGGTTTATGTATTTAAGTTTAACCCGCGATTAGCACTGTAGGCATACGGACCCCAGAAATAAATTTCGAATATCTTTAAAAAATATAATATACTTGTTTAAAAAACAAACTTTAAATTAAAAACCCTATAAGATAGAGAGCATTCTTTTTTATATAAGTTCTATTATTTTGATTTAAACCTTAGTTAAATAAATTTTTATTATCTTTATCCTTATTTTATAATTTCCCCCTCCATTTTTGGTCCTCTGAGGCCGGATATATTCTCTTACATCGGATTTGTGCTCCTCTTACAAGGGACCAAATCAAATGCGTGCGGCACTCTCTCGATTCGGAAATTTCGTGACGGTAATGTCAAAACGACGCAAACGATACTAATCTGAAAAACCTAAAGCTACGTCGAGCAAGGATTGAATATTTGTTCACAGAATTCGAAGAATTACAAGCCAAATTAGAATCGAAAGATAATGAGAATGTTGATAAAATAGACGAGGTCGAAAATCAATACTTTGAGTTAATGGTTCAGACCGATGAATTATTACAACAGCAATCTGAGGTAGCATCTTATTCTGAACAGCGAATACGTCTTCCTAAGATTCATCTTCCAACATTCTCTGGATCGTATGATGACTGGTATAACTTCCACGATATTTTCAACTCATTAATTCATTCACAAAATATTACAGGTATTGAAAAGTTCAGTTACCTCAAAGCTTCTGTCAAGGGAAGTGCATCGGAGGTTCTTCAATCGCTCGAAATCTCAGAGGCAAACTACCAAATAGCGTGGAATGCCCTTAAAGAGAGATACGACAACAAACGACTAATATTGAAAAAACACCTGGATGCAATACTCGAACTTTCCGTGATGCATAAAGAAAATTATCTGCTATTACGACAAATCGTAGATGGACTAAACAAACATATAAGGGCGATTGAAGCCATGAAGCGACCAGTAGAATACTGGGACGACCTCTTGATACATGTAACTTCCAAAAAACTAGATTCAATCACCATCAAGGCGTGGGAAACGTCGTAAGCGAAGGATGAAATTCCTACCCAAAAGAAATTTGTCGAATTTCTCAGTCGCCGTTGCCAAATTCTTGAAGCGACTAATAAAGTTGGAGAAGTAGACATTCGCAAAATTACAGTCCATTCCTCAATGTCCCATCCAACTTGCTCGATATGCCAGGAGACCCATACCATCAACAGATGCAATTCATTTTGGAATTTATTACCGCAGGATCGCAAACAAGCCGTCTTTGATAAACGGTTATGCTCAAATTGCCTGCGTCCTAACCACAAAGTACAAAACTGTAAAAGCAGAAACTGCCTTAAATGTGGTGAAAGACACCATACTTTATTACATGTTGATAGGGTAATATCTTCATCCTCCACTGTACGACGGGCATCCCAAGCATTCCAAGATGTTCTGCTGCCGACAGCAATGCTGCTAATATATGATGTCCATGGAAAGGGTCATCCATGCCGAGCATTGCTAGATTCCGGTTCGCAATCATGTTTTATAACTGAGGATCGTGTAAAAAGGTTAAAACTTAAGCCATGGCGTGTCGATTTATCTATTGGAGGGATAAACGCGACAAATTGCCAAACTCAGCATTCCGTTCGGGTAAATATACATTCATGCAATTCTAATTATTCAGCAAACATACAATGTTTTATTCTGGAAAAAATTACTAGCTACATCCCATCTTTTTCATTTGACAAAAAATTGCTGGGTATCCCGAAAAATTTAATCCTTTCAGATCCCAATTATAATAAATCCCGCAAAATAGACATTTTATTAGGAGCCGAGATATTTTGGCAACTCCTTCAGGCGGGACAAGTGAAATTAACTGAAAATCAGCCGATATTACAAAAAACAAGGTTAGGATGGATCGTTTCAGGACCGATTCCATGTCGATATATTTCTAAAAATGCTTCATGCCATACTATGACGATATTAACTAACGAATTGAAACGGTTTTGGGAACTGGAAGAGTGCTCGGAAGAACTTCCAATTTCTGATGAACAAAGAGATTGCGAAGTCGAGTTTAACAATTCTTATCAAAGGACCCCGAGCGGTCGATTTGAGGTAAAACTACCATTAAAATCTAACATTATTCAGTTAGGAGTTTCTTATTCCAATACCTTGAAACGATTTCATACGTTAGAGCAAAAACTGTCTAAAGATAGCGTTCTTAAGAGTCGTTATTGTGATTTTATGAAAGATTATCTAAAACAAGAGCATATGTTACCAACGTCAACTAGTTCTGATGATATTCCCATTCACTACATCCCTCATCATGTAGTACAGCCTCGTGATAATCCTGACAAAAAGATACGAGTAGTTTTTGACGCCTCTGCTAAAACATCCACAGGATTATCCCTAAATGATTGCCTCATGATTGGTCCAAAACTGCAGCAAGACCTATCGTCTATAATCATTCGATTTCGAAAGCATAAGGTTGTCATTGTTGCCGACTTGAAACAGATGTATCGTCAGATTCTTATGCACCCGTCGCATCGCCAATTACAGCAGATTTTTTGGAGAGAGGATCCGTCGGAAAAATTAGTTTCTTACGATTTGAGGACAGTCACTTATGGTACTTCTTCAGCGCCGTATTTAGCAATCAAAACTTTACAACAGCTTGCTCATGAGGAAGCCAAGGTATCGGTTCAAAAATAGCTCTTAGAGATTTTTACGTTGATGATCTCCTGACAGGGGCCGATACGGTATCTGAATGTCTTGAAGTCATACGGCAGATTAAAACTATGCTAAACCATGGGTTCACTCTGCACAAATGGATGTCGAACAATCCGGAGGTACTTATCGATACTGCAGTAAATCTGACGAAACAAAGCCCTATCTCCATGAGCGACGATCAGAACGATACCTGCGTATTAAGTATTAGATCTAACACAATCTTTCTAGAAACGAAACGTTAAATATCATCGACCTTCCGAGTTTTCGACTCGCTTGGATTGGTAGGACCCATCACGGTCCAAACTAAAATGATGCCGAAATTATGGGTCTTAAAATGGGATTGGGGTGATCCCATACACAATATCACTGCTAAGGATTGGTTGCAACTTACGAGTCACCTGTTACATCTTAATATGATCAAAATTCCGCGACTCACAACCAATAATTTTAGCCCAAAATGCATGGAAATTCACGGATTTTTGAATGCCATTGAGAAGGCACACGGAGCTGCAATTTATATGGTCAGTTTCGAAGGGTCTAGTCGCAAGGTTCAAATTTGTTCATCTCGTGTGGCACTTTTAAGGGTCGTTCCCATTTTCAGACCAGAATTGCGCGGGGCATTACTTTTGACAATTGCTCTCAACAACTATACGATCACTCCCAATAGATTTGACTGTATTATATGTTGGTCTGATCCCACAATCGTTTTAGCCTGGATCGCAGCCTCAAAACGTTTTTGCTTCAATTATATTCTAAACATAAAACGCTAACCATCTTATCTGTAGATATAGTTTTCTATTCAACTTTTAATCGTTTACTAAAAGCGCTTACTGTTTACGCTTCATTCACGTAGAATTGACTACTGTTCGAATTAGTATTTTTCAACCGTTCGCCTTTTTTTGCGTTGATCACTGTGGTCCTCTTGCAATAAAGGAAGCCACACGAAGTAAATACTGCCAAATCTGACGGATATCCTAATTTGTCACCTGAAGTGGTAGCATATCGAAATGATGCATAACAACTTTTGGTCTCGATAACGAAAATTTAACGCATCTACAACGTCGAAACAAATGGAAAGGGGCATCTACCAATTTAAAACTAGGTCAACTTGTACTAGTTGCCGAAGACAACTTACCCCCTTTAATGTGGAAAACCGGTCGAGTTATTAACTTACACCCAGGCAAGGATTCGATAATTCGCGTTGCCACAATAACTTGCCCTAACGGTATCTACAAGAGGCCCGTGATCAAATTATGCCCCATCCCAATTACAGCTGAACGTGATTTATTGGAAGATTAGTTCTTCCAATCCCGGGGAGTATGTTTAGAAAACAAACATTAACTTAATACCCTATAAGATAGAGAGCATTCTTTTTTATATACGTTCTATTATTTTGATTTAAACCTTAGTTAAATAAATTTTTATTATCTTTATCCTTATTTTATAATTTCCCCCTCCAATACTAATGGCCAAATTTTTGTGACTTTTTTCTTAAAGATAAACAAAACTAGTAATTAAATTTGGTCTAAGTCTAATAACAAAATTTGTTTAGAATTTAGAAATTGAATCGGGGTCCATATGGACCCCACCCTCTCAATTTCAAAGTTGTAAACCTATTAATGCCCCTATTTAAATTAAAACTTTAATAATTGCAACTTTATATACTAGTTATTTTTTTATATAATTTTAATTATTATGTTTACAAAATGTTTGTATTGCATAATTATGATAAGGATTATTTTTTTTTCTCTTTAAATTATCTAGTTTTTATGGTAAATAATAACCAAAAAAAAATTTTTATTTCAAAATATTTTGAAACTCTTTAAATATGTTCTACTAGACGTAAATACACGATTCAATTAATAATATTCATATATTTAATTTAATGACATGATTTATTTATTGTAATGTGGAAAAAAATTTCAATTTTATAGATTTTTTTTTACCTTGTGTCAAAAAATTTGCAATATTCATTAATAATAACTTAGTCAATAATTAAAGAGCACGTCATTTTTAATATAATAAAAAATAAAGATCATAGCTTTAAAACTCTTGAAGTTTTAGATTAAAATTGGGTCTATATGGATACCATAGCATTCGCGTTACAAAATTTTCACCCTACCATTCGCGGGTTAATATAGTCAATAAAGGTATGACTTATATACTGAATTAAATAATATCCAAAGTTTATTTTTTTTAATATTTTGACTTTGAGTTTTTAATAAGCTAAATATTTTGAACTTAATTAGGCTTTATAAAATATAAAAAATTAATAAATTATGATTCTAATTATGTTTTTAAATTTATTACAAAATTCTGAAAATAAATCTTTTATAGTCTTATAACTTAGGTCAACAAATATCCATGTCAGAAAAAATAAGTTTATTAAAATATAAAAGCATACATCCCCAGCGTCTCCTACTCCCCAAATTTCATGGAAGAGCTACCCCCCTCGGCAAAATCTCGGGGGTAACTTTATCCCCCCCCCCCCCACCCAATTTTTTGTCTTATAAGCAGCCACTTCAAATCAATTCAATTTTATTTATTATAATGAATTATTATCTGTATATATAAAATTAAAGCATCAAAATTTTTGTTACCAGTAAGCTCAAAAACGGCTAAACCGATCCCTATGAAATTTTACATGTAGATTCTCTAGGTGGTGGAATCGGCTCATACGTATTTTTCATGCGCCTAGGTCCTATGGGTCGCCCGCCCGCAATTTAAAAAATAATTTTTGATCCCCGATAACTTTCTACCGACTAAACCGATTCCCATAAAATTTTATATATACATTCTCTTGGAGGCAGATTTATGTTTATTCTAGGTTTCATGCGCCTTTGTCATATGGTTCGCCCGCCCTAAGCATTTGAAGTTGTTTTTTATGAATTTTTCGGATTTTCACGAACAACTTTTCTGTTTATTTTTTCATCTAATTTGGCATAAAAAAATACATATAACGCTATAAAAATTTTTTCCACATTGTCCTATGAGTCGCCCGCCAGAAGCAATTCAAACTGTTTTTTTATAAATTTTTTGCCATTTTTGGGCAAATTTTTTTGGTTTTGCTTTCACCTGATTAGGTGTATAAAATACATATAATCCCCAAATTTGACTCTTCTACCAATAACCCTTATGTTTTTATAGCCTTTTCTTTATTTTTTGGGCAAAATTTCCATTATTTTTCCATAATGAGTGAACCGATTACCACAAAATTTTATATGTATTTTCCGTAGAAGACAGAATAGTATTTTATTTAACTTTCAAACGCCTAGGTCATATGCGTCGCCCGCCCTAATCGTTTTATATTGTTATATTCCGAATTTTTTGCCAATTTTTAGCTATTTTTTTTATTCTTGCTTTTATCTAATTTGGCATAAAAAAATACATATACCCTAATATTTGACTCTTCTATCCCAAACCCAAAAGATTTTATAGCCTTTTCTTAATTTTTGGGCAAAATTTTAACTATTCTCCCGTAATGGCTCAAATACCCATAAAATTTTTATGTGAATTCTATAGGAGGAACAATAGGATGTTATTGATTCTTCATACACTTAGTATCGCTTGCCTAAAATAATTTGGGTTTTTTTTCAAAATTTTATCATTTTAAATATTTATCCGTTTCTGCTTTTATCTGATTTGGCATTCTGAAATACATGAAACCTATATAATGATCGGCGGCTAATGAGCCACCGATTCGATATTTAACTTTTATTTACAAAAAACTATATATCAATAACTAAATTATACATAACAAAGACTATATATATTCTAGCATTTGATTTATCAATTTAACATTGCTTCTAGGGTATGCAGGCAATTTTAATTGATTGATGTTTCTTTGACTAAGATAACTAACTATACATGTAACCAGGGACGTATGCAGAAACTTACCTAGGGGCAAGAGATTTCTAAAGGGGGGCAAGAAATTTTTTAGAAAAAGAAGAAAAAGTGTGCTCTTGTTAGTGTATAAGTTAATAAATGATCATTATATTAACTAAAAATTTTAATTTGAAGATTTTTGGTATAAAAAATAAAATTATTAAGGGGGCAATGGCCCCCTTTGCCCCCCCCCCCTTTTCAATATGTCTCTGCATGTAACTTATGTGTAGCCGAGATTGCATAGAATTCGTCGTTCTATAATAGATTTTAAAAAATTCTTCCATATTTCTACGCATATTCCACAAAAAGGTATATTTTTAAATTTTTTTAAGGCCTAACTTCTATGGGTCGCCCCTTCCCCTAATCAATCAAAATTATTTTAATCCGATTTTTTTGTCATTTTGGGCAAAATTTTAACTCTTCTATTACACTTAAGTTTTATAGTCCTTTTTTAATTTTTAGATGAAATTTTAACTAATTTTCAGCCTTCTATCACCACTCATTTTTAATAATCCGATTATATAAGCCTCCTAAGACCAACTCATGAGCCAGAAGTCTGCCGAGAACATCTCAAAAGGCAATAGAGGATTTTTCATAATTTTGACCAATTCAGGGTAACTCATAATATACCTTCTATGCGCAAAAGTCATATTTAATTTCATCAAAAGTTATCAAAAGGTCATTCAGCCCGTAAATTATTTTTGTGGGCCTCCTTTACCTAAAATGCCCAACATTACATTTTTTCGGTCAAGAAAATGACATGATATATTTAGCCTAGGATATAGTTGACCATTTTGAGCATTTATTTCTATAAATTTATTAAGGTAAACAACTTTGCCGGGTCAGCTAGTAATGATATAAATGTTTAAAATTATTGATAATCAAGTCATTATCTAAGTGCAATAAAATGTCCTCTTCAGATTTTAACAAAAGGAGATTTTGTAAAAACATATCTCCCATTTTGTTACGAAGAGAAGTTTTAATTAATTTTATCTTGCTCATTGATCTCTCAGCACTACAGCTGGAGATCGTTATTGTGAGCAAGATTTTATATATTTTTTTAAGGTTTTCAAAACTGTTGTATGTTTTATTTAAAGCTTTATAAAGTAGTAAAAAATTGTCATCTGAACTAAACAAGGTTTCATCATCATCCTCATCACCCTTTTCAACGTCGTCCTCCGAATAGTTACAGAAACTCTCTGGAGTATTTTTTGATTCTAGAATTTAAAAAAAATATTAACCATTCAAATATTGGGTAGAAATGATTCCATCTATTAAAGCTTGGCGGAAAAAGGGTAAAAACATTTTCATTTTTTCAGAAATCAAATAAGGGTCAAGGTCGTAAAAAGCACATATCTTGTTTATATTTTCCACATTTACTTCATTGTATTTTTTTAATGAAGCTGTGGTAAAATACGAAACTCCTTTATAAAATTGTAAAGTATCGTCATTAAATCTTTCGTGAAATTGCATCAAGATTCCAAAACTTTAAAATATGTTTTAATACGGTAGCTATGAATTATATACTATTTTTACCTTTTGATTACGTCCACCTCGCCGCGTTTTTATTTTAAACTAAAACCAACATTGTTTTCTTTACAAAATTTAGAGGTATCCTCAATGATTATTTCAAATTTTTCTTGATCTGCATTTTAATATAATAAAAAACAAACTTCGTAATTTATTCAAATTTGATAATAAAATGAAAACTAGATCAGATAGGAAAAAACGGAAAGCACCATGATGTTTAGCAGAAAAAACTGCGCTAGAAAAATGTTCAAAGTTTTTGGTCTAAAATATGAAGTCATTTTTTGTCGACCAGTGTTATATATGTTTTGTGTGTAGACGTGTAAAAAATTGAGAAAAATATTATATTCTTGTTAAATAAATTACCCACTTTGACTGCTATAGTTACCCTCCTTTTTAAAATACCCCCCATAACTATTACCTACCCCCCTCGAATAACTACCCCCCTCGGCCGATTTTTTGGAACCGCTTGGTTCCTACCCCCCCCCCCCCCCCCCCTGGAGTAGGAGACACTGTACATCCCCGTGATAGCCTTATCTCTATATTTTTGATTTTTCGTAGTTCCACCTTCGACTCTTTAGATTCGTAAGGAAAAATGGCCTTTTGACCAAGATGACAGATTTTGTGACCTTGAGAATACCCTTAAAAGAATCCAACGATCATTTTTTTATGTAAAAACCTTGTAACTTATTGTCTTCTCAAATAAATAAATTTTTTTATGGTTTTCAAATACATTTTTTTTTAAATTTAAGTTTAACACTTTAGCAGTTGTAAATATGCAAATAAAATTTCAATTTATATTTATTCTTGAAATTTTTTGTTTTTTTTTGACATTTTTTCTAACATTTTTAATGTTTATGCTGACTTAGATTAGAAAAATGGTAAACGGATTAGAAAATCCCTAATATGGCAGGTTTGATCTCTGTAGTTAGCTCATATATCTCAAAAATTTGTTGACCTGTGTAATTTTAAAAAGTCAAGTGTAATTGTTTGGCATTTTTTTGATATACGCTGTATTAAGGAGAGGTGTATACTTGGGATGTTAAAAATTATGCTTAGTACACACCCAATTAGTACCCAAATTTTATTTTGTTGACGCATATAAAACGGCCATTAAATTAATAAGTAACTAACTAATTTATAAACAAAATAATATTCTTTTAAAAATACTCAATGCCAACATTATTGACACCGAAAATATGACAGTTAGTTTTTCCGTTTTGGCCTGGAAAGATATCTTTCATAACAATTTTTGCTTCATAAACACTCAATAAACATAAGATTATTTAGCTTCAATTACATATTACCCAATAGTGCTAGGGCCATGCCCCGAGGTTGCCGTTTCTTTCAAGAGATGTAGGGCAATGTGGGCAGTGTGTAAGCAAAATAAATATAGCTTACGGCTTTTGCTAGGGTTGTAAAACCTACAACAAAAATAAATTGAAATTTTTTTTTGTATATTCACAACAGCTAAACTGTTAAATTCAAACTTTTTATCAAAAACCGATAATATATCGTATTTAGGTTGGGATGCCAAATAATTTTTATTATCTAAATGTTGAATTAAGAGCTTGATATACTTAAAAAATGGTTTTCTCATTATTTGAGAAAAAAAAATGTTAAACGAGATTTAAATATGCAAAAAAAATTCTTAATTTTTTTAGTTTTCTCGATATCGCAAAATATGTCAATTTGGTCAAAAAAGGTCATTCGAAGCAAAAGCAACGAGGGAAAAAGAAACTACGAAAAACGGATTATATATATGAGATAAGGTCATCATGGCCATTCATTTTCAGTGTCAAATTTTTTTTTCTGACATACATAAATTTTTCGACCTGTGTAATAAACGAATTGGCTCAGAGAGCTCGATAGTTAACATCCCCGTCCACGCTGGAGCTTTGGCTTTGAATCCGTTCACAAATGGCTTTTTTATACGGAAAATAGTACTACACACGTGCAACCATTTAAAGCTGATGAGTGGCCTGCCTAGGCAATAGGTCATAAACGATATGCTTAAAGTGAAAGCCTAGGCTAAAAACCTTCGCCGGCGTGGTAGCAAATCCCAATATTAACCCGTCGTCAATATTAATCACTACGCTCTGGTTGTCAAAGTCTTAAACGGTTATGGCGCTACTTCATGGAAAAGGTATGGGGAAAACAACTTAATTGTTATATAAATAAACACAGTGACTAAGACTTTTTAATAGTGTTAATGATTGTCCTGCCCTATTTAACGCGGTTTGAAAATGGCGCCATGACTGTAATGAAAAATCTAAACCACAAGTAATTATCTTTTTTTAATGCCCTCAAATTATTTTTATGCTCCAAAATTAGAAATATATAAAATTGTAATTTACAAAAATTTATAGGCGTATTTGGATTCCTTGTAAAAAACTAGTCTAATAAAATTATTTTCCAAACTTTTGATAATTGTCCGTATATTTGGTCATAAAACTGATTTTGTAAAAAACCCTTATTTTAAAATATGGAAAGATTGAATAACCATAACTTTTATATAATATTTCAAAGGCCTTGCGTAATCAACGAATGGTTTTTTATGCAAATATGTTTTAAAAACTTTTGTTTTTCATTACGTTAAATAGCATATATACCAAAAACAGAAAATCTGAAAATTAGAGTTTTATGTTCGTAATACAACAAAATCTGACCAAGAACGATAGATTGCCTTAAATGCCTAGAAAATTAAGTTTTACCTGTTAACCGATTTTTTTTATTCAAATTCTAAATTATTAAGGAGTACTTCAACTTGTATTAACGGTGTTTTATCTATTTTAAAAAGATGACAACAATCCCTTTGTAAAAAATATTGCTTTTTGAAGATTCATTTAAAGATTATATTACATGTTAAAAATTTAATAATCTTTGATAACATTTTGCGAAAAATAAAACAAATTATGTCCTTTTTTTTGATTTGTTTGTTAGAAATGGAAAGTTTTTTCACCTCTTTAGGGGGCGAGCTCAGTTTTTATTGCAATTTGTTTAATAGCAATTAGGGTTGATTTATAAATAGTAACATAACATTTTTGTAATACAGACTTGTTTACGTAAGTAATCTTTGTTAAAAATTGATAAGACTGTATACGAATTTATGCCCAGCCCTTTACGTAAAAATTCCGTCAAACATTTTTCTTAGAGAATTGAAAACTCTGTAAAAATTGAAATATCACGTTTAATTGACCCTAAGCGACGAAACGATGAAATGCACTGGAACTAAATTATTTATGAGAATTAGCTATTGCCAAAAGATTTATTTACCCCCCTGATATATTATATCACCTTTTTCCAAGAAAAATTGAAAATGGCACCCAATGTTTTACGTCAGTACTACCCATATACGAAAGACTTGAAGACTTTTTGCTATCACCTTACATCTGAAAAATCGACCTATATTTTCTCGATTGACCCGGGATTGTAACATTATAATTATCAACATGAAATTTTATAGCTACATCCTTCCCACGGTTTTCAGCTCTGGCATAGTCATAAACTCCCTCTTGGTTTTTATTCTATTCGGCGTGCGAAACTTCAGCCGGAAGCCTTGCTACATATTCTTGCGTACTATAACTGTTTGCAGTCTCGTTATGAGTGTTTCCTACATCCTGTTGTACGCCGAAACTAAACGGAGACACCGTCATATTTGGGGGCCCGACCTTTGGAGAGTCAGGATCTTTATGTACGAATATTCTTTCTACGGAACGTTACGAAACGCATGTATTAATACGCACCTCATTGCCTCGATCGCATACTTCTTCGAAAAATTTATGTGCGCGGTACGGCCTACCGAACTGCTGAAAATTCGGAAGAGCCGTTGGTACCGGACCTTTCCATATGTCACTTTTGGCACTTTTTTTGCCCTTTACCTCAATATGACGGTCAAGCCATCGTACGAGATTGTCACACGAGAAGTTGTAACATATTCATGGATGCCCTCATTATCCATAAACACTAGTGCTGACTGGTTGTTGTTGAATAACAATACGAGTTACGTGAACGCAACGGTAACACATTATAGTTATAGGAGAAGGAAATATGGTCCATGTGAATCTTGGATCGTACCCATACGTATAGTCGTTTTGGCAAGCCTCGAATGGGTCATTTTGTTTTGCATGGTGACGGTCCTGCTTATCAGCATTTACGTAATTCACAAGCATCGGGTGGGGTCGAGAAGCTCAAACGGTCATTCAAATCACATAAGTACAGCCGTATCTTCGGAAGGACAGTTTAGTAGGCTAAATAAAATGTTTGTCTACATCGCGACCATTCCAGTTGCTCCCATCCTTTCATCTGTCAACACTGAAAACTTTACGCATCGAATACAGAGTACGAAAAAAGCCCTTAGACTCTCCCTGTGGTATGCCCTAGTTGCTACGCTCTCCTTTGTGCTAGCCTCTCCCCTCCTCATCCACCTGACGAAGCATTATTTCGAATTTCGATCGTGTTCGGCCAATTGTGACTTTTTTGGCGTGCGTGATCCGGCCCTTTTAGCCGAGTCTTTGAATTACGCTTTCCTACCGCTGGCCTATGTCGTAATTGATCGCAATTTGTATCGATATTTCAGCAATATGATTCCTGCTATGAGGAACAAAATATTTGTACACGTAGCATGAAAGGGTTTTATACAACGTACCACAATTGTCTCAATGTTACATAATGTTAAACTTATTTTTAGCTGTGGCCATTTCCATTTATACAAAATAAAAAAATAACTAACGGTTTAATCAGTAAAATATAATTATATTTGGCCATGTACAAGCGTCGTAGAAAAATTTGTCTTTTTTAAAAGGTTTGGCTCTGTGTTAATTAATTATTATGTTAAATTTTATATATTCAAAATTTTTTTCACTAATAGCCCTCAGCTACAACCAAGCAACTAAACCGCTATAGTAAAGGTCAATGAATTTTTGAGATTAGCTAACTTCAGCGACCACGTGGCCGTCTTAAATATTCCAAATTCGTTTGCCGTTACTAAAACTTTGTCAGCTATAAACATTAAAAATTGTTGACAAAAATGTTAAAAAAACAAAATAAATTTAACAAAAATATTGAAAAAAATTATTCTTATATTTAAAACAGCTAAACTGTTAAATTCAAACTTTAAACAATATTTTATTTCAAAAATAATAACATATTGTGTCCTATTTAGGTCGGGGTGCCAAATATTTTTTATAACCTAAATGTTGATTTTTGAGCTTAATATACTTAAAAATTTTATTTCATATTATTAAAAATTTAATATATGTTACAAGTGATTTTATGCAAAAAAAATTTTTTTAAGCTCTTTAGGTAATCTCTTTCGCAAAACTAGTCAATTCGGTCACTTTGACCATTTTTCTGTATATACCTAAGAATAGCCGAAGCGATTGATTAAATTGCTGTAAAATAATCTAGATTATGCAGATTTTCGCAGTAATCTAAGACAATGCGCCGAGGTAATACCCTTTATTATGTAAAACAATCTTGTATTTAGTCCATACCAAATAAACGAGTTTTAAAAATTTAGCCTTGCATGATGAATATCACAGGTCAACAAATTTTGAGTATGTGCTGACTATAGAGATCAAACGTTCCATATTAGGGATTTTCAAATCCGTTTACCGTTTTTTCTAATCAAACTTAGTTAGTCTACAAATAAAAATTTAAAAAAATGTTAAAAAAACAAAAAAGATTTAAAAACAAAATAAATTGAATTTCTTTTTTTTGCATATTTAAAACAGTAAACGGTTATATTCAAACTCCAAATAATATTTTCTTAACAAACCGACAATATATCTTGCACTCAGGGATTTTTATATAAAAAGAGATACTTAAATTTTTTCTTTTTAGGGTTTTCTCGAGGTTGAAATAAAAAGGCCATTTTTTCGATATGGACGGATAATGAGCCAAAGGCGGAAGAAACTAAGAAATACGAAAAATATATAAGATTAGGCCATGGGATGCATTCTTTTATGTTTTCATTCACTTCATTTACCTGCCAATGTGATATTGACCTGTGTATTATCTTCTCAAATATGATCGCACCATTAATTTAAAAAAACCGATCAAGACCGCCTTTATTCAAGATTTAACTTAATAATCTATTTAAAAAATTTGAGTGCCAAGAGCCTATTAAAGTGCCTAAAATGAAAATCAAAAATGAATTTGCCATCTTATTAACATCAAAAAAAATATTTAATAGTGTTTTAAATCAAACCAAACATAAGGAGTGTTACTTCAGCAAAATGGATAAAATATCTGCCCGTAATTTTAGGAACTTATTTAATTTTATGTTTTTGCCAAGATCCTCCCCTGTTTCGAGGTTTTTTAACATGAATTTGTTTCTTTTACTCTTTTGGCTCGAAAAAACATAGCCCCTTTTTTGGCCCGCGCTTTTTCTAAACGTGGTTAGACCAAAAATTTAAAATTTTTACGTGTATCAAATATATCAGTTTAATTGAACTCAGGGCCTTGCGCTTTGGAAAGGGGTGGGGCTTGATTTTTAAAATTACTTACATATCCGATATCGCGCATTTCATTCTGGGAGATGTCCTAATTTGGCATTTTTAAGATTTTTTTTATGCTAATTTTTTAGGAGTGCCCAGACCTAATTTTATCTTTAACCCGCATAGCACTGTGGGGTCCTTCGTTTAAATTTAGAAATTCTACTGGGGTCCGTATGGACCCCACACTGTCAACTTCAATGTTGACCATGATATTGCCTCAATGTAAATTTACTAAAAAAATTGCAACCTTATTTTCTAGGTATTATTTCATAATAGCTTTATATATTGAGTATATAAAATGTTTGTATTGTAGGAAAATGATATGAATTATTATTTTTTTATACAATACCTAGTTTTTAAGGTGAATAGTAGCCAAAAATAATTTTTAAATTTCATATTTTTATGGAATTTCCATTTTAGATTTTATTCTAATTTGTGTTATATAAAATTTGCAATATACATAAATGATACCTTAATTTAATTTATGGTTGAAAAGCAGGTTTTTCTTCATTAATAAAATAAAGCTCATAACTCTCTTGAAGTTATAGGGGTATTTAATTGGGGTCCGTGAACCCCATAGTAGCACTCGCGTTAAAAATTTCTCACCCTAGCAATCGCGGGTTAAACATAGGGTAAAATATTATTAATTTATGAATGGTACTCAGGCCACTGTAAGCCTTTGTTTGTACGGCCCCACACCACTGTAACTTTTTCACTATTACAGCTATTACTTAATATCCAATTTTTTTATGTTTGGTCATTTAAATTGATCCTCATATCACAGGTCAATAAAATTTTGAGACCTATGAGCTAACTACAGACACCCAGACCTGCCATCATATAAATTTTCAAATCCGTTTACCGCTTTTTCTTATCAAACTTTGCAAGCCAGCTATGAACAATATAAAGATAAAATGCTTAAAAAACAGGAAATAAAAACCAAAAAATATTGAAAAAAATTAATTTTATATTTAAAAACAGTAAAACTAATTTAATTTTTATATAATATTTATATTTCAAAAAGATTGATACACTAAAAATTTATTTCTTATTAATTGGAATTAAAAACGCATTGACTTTAATATGCAAATGCTTAAGTTTTTTCATTCAGGTCTTGAAGTCGTTAAATTAGTCAAGATTAAATTTGGCAATTTTTTTGTTATTAACCTAAAAAATGTCCTAAGGTAAAAGAAACTTGAACGGAAATTCGCTCAAGAGACAAATTTTCGGCATTTAATATTTGTCGATCTGGAATTAAAATAACGGCTCGGCCGCTGGCCGCGTTGCGCCGCTGCGCGGCGAGTTGGCTCGTCTTCGGCGCGCTCCGCGCGCCTTGACTCGCTCGTCCAGACCCCGCAATTCGTGCGGGGGCGCTTCGCGCCCCGAATGTTTGCTTATATAAACCCGGGAATGTGTCTAGAGTGGGCACATTATAGTCGCGGGGTGCTTCGCGCCCCCGGTAGGCTTGGTTAAAGCCTAGGATGTGGGAGCCGAACATATTAAAATCCTAAATTGTGCCTAAGGCGGACTAATTTAGACACGGGCGTGCCCAGGGAGTAGGCCTCGCAGATGCTGAAGCAGCTTATACCGCTGAGAAATATAATGACCAGTTGCACCCTGTATCTATGCTTCTGTCATATAGTATTGACCGTGGGAAATCAAAAGAGCCTGAAATTTAAGTATATGTAAAACATTGATAGAGGGGCAGAGGTTTTTAAGCATGAGTACGCCGGTATTCAAAACATAACATTGAAAATGTTCCCCCATACCAATTTATCCTAGATTAGTATTAGCGGGCCTAACTTCAAAGCTATAGAGGAGAGAAAAAAGAGGTTGATGTGTTGGTAAAATGGGGTAAATGTCCCAGGGGGAAAGGGGCGAGCGAACTCATATTGTGATTTTGGTAGAAATATAAGGGCAAATTAAAGCGAAATGTAGAACTTGACCTGGCAAATTTGTCATTAGTTATATCACTTAAAGTAATAATGGGGCATCAATAAAATTAGTATAAAAAAATGCCTGTTAATTAGTAAGAAATTTCATTAGCAAGGGTTTTTTTAATTTTTTTACAACTGTAAACAATGTTAAAAAGTGAATTTTATATGGCATAAGAGACCTCTCTTATATTTCAAAAACTGAAAAAAGGATATTTTATTGACATAAAAACAAGTACACGGATTTGTATTAACGGCCGAACACGCACAACGGGTAAAAAATAGGTAATATACATTTTACACCGGACCTGCCGTCGGAAAACCAACCAATAATGACAACTTTTTATTGTCAATGCTAAAAATAAAAACAATGTTTAGCAATAGGGGCCTTAGACTCTTAATTTACCATTAATTAACAATTATTATTTTCAACATTGTGTTAACATTAGGGAGACAAGTAAGTGCATTGGAGACCAAGATTAGGGTTACAAGGAAAGGCAGTATGAAATAGGACCAAAAAATCGATAATAATGGGGATTTATTATTTTTTCGGCCCAATATTATTTTTTAAATTTTTTTTTATTTATCAAAAAATGACGTCATCGGCCAAACTCACTTTTGTATGGGAAAAAGCGCAAATTTTTTGTTTGGGGTTAATTAAAGGGGAAGAAAAAAGTGAAATCAATTTCCTTATAGGATTCCGCATAAGCTAGTATAAAAAAATGTAAAAAAACAGGTAAAAAAATTTACCTGGCAGGTAAAAGAACGGATACCAAAAAAACAAAAACGTTGACCCCCATTTTTTACACCGAAATTTTTATTGGACTAGCCCATGTGGCCCGGCTCCGCCTGGGCAACTTGACATTTTAATTAAACTGATTGGCTGTGTACACGATCAGTCGATATATTTAAATATTTAATTTGATTATAAAAAACATATATTTATAATTTGTAACTTGTTATCGGAGTTCGTAATTACCAAATTATTAACTTAAAAAATGTTAGGCAAATCTTTCTCATAGCAAATTTTGCTCACTGAGAGCAAAAATACAATTAGTGGATATATTAAAATTCTAAAAAATTTTTGTAATATTCATAATGTAAAAATCGTCCGCGGTAAATATGTATGTTAAGCTAGGTTAAAAGGCAAAAAACGGCTGTTAGGTAATTTCTTAAGAAATTTTTGGCACGGACATTTGTATCTAAATATATAGAATTCAAAATATCTGCGGACGCTGCCATTGAGAGGAAAAATACAATTAGTTGATATATTGAAATATTTATTTTTGATTAAAAATGAAAACATAAAAATATAAAATGTATAATATTGTATATATTCATGATATTTATATTTTCTATCGTATTACAGCAAATTGCTCATTGAGAGCAAAATTTATTCAGCTTTCAAAGGTATAACAATAATAAAGATAAAATTAAAAATAATACATAATTAATAATTTAACGTGATGGAAATTATTCCCATTGAAGTATATCAACAGTAAACTCATAATATATTAGTATATTAAATAAAAATTTTAGAATATAATACCTTTCATTTAGTATAAATACTTGTATTTAAAGTGTGGATGTATAAATTAATTGATATAATTGATAGTGATTTGTAGGTGATTTAACAGGGTGAATCTAAAAATTAAAAGAAAAATACTTGTATTGAAAGTGTGGATGTTTGAATTTATTGATTTAATTAATAATGATTTGTAGGTGTAACAGGATGAATCTAAAAATTAAAAGAAAAATACTTGTATTGAAAATGTGGATGTTTAAATTGATTGGTATAATTGATATTGATTTGTAGGTGATGTAACAGGATGAATCTAAAAATTAAAAGAAAAATACTTGTATTGAATGTGTGGATATTTGAATTTATTGATTTAATTAATAGTGATTTGTAGGTGATGTAACAGGATGAATCTTAAAAAATAAAAAAATAACTTTGTTCCGTGCTGTTTTTTTGGTGCCGAGCAGCACAAAATAAAATTTTTCGCCAAATGATGTATCAATTACTCACCCAAAAATTGATTCCTGAAAATTTCAATGATCAAAACTGGCTAAGTATTGTTATCTGGAATAAGAAAGAAATAATTAACATATGTTTAATATTAAATTCAAAAAAAGAAAAAATAATTTATACTATGTCTTATTTTTGAGACAAATATTTGTTTTATAAAAACAATTACATGAAATATATCAAAATTTTTTATATATCTTACATAATATTTTGTTACCCTCTTAATTAAGACAGTTGTCTTAAGGTACAATTATTCAGTATAATATTATTTTACTAAACAAAAAGGGTCCGGGCCTGGACCACTTTGGTTAATATAATAAATTAATATAAACATTTCAAATAGAAATATATGTATTATAAATGAAATTTAACTTTTACGTATTGCCTGCTTATAGGTGTATTTTTGTACCTAAAATATATGGCCCAATCTTAGCAAAACAAAAAAGTAGCTATGTCAATCACTTTATACCACGATAAAACTATCATTAAGGAATAGGATAAGACAAATTTTGATCGTTTTGGGACCTTCTTGTGTGTTAATTTAATTCGTACAGAGCAACATGATTTCCAGGGTTTGGCGCCCTAGGTCTTTCACACCGCTATAGCTGAAGAGCTTCAATTTGCATAAATTTTAAGGACCTAACTTGCTTACATATATTATGGATAAGGACGTTTAAAAATATTTTTTAACTACTCTTTAAGACCGAAATCCCAAAAGGTACATTTATGTACCTTTCCGTACCGGGCCGCTAACTCGGCTCCTATGGGCTAAAGAGTCTGAAATTTTGAGAAAAGGTAAAGAACTATACTATTATGATTCGATAAAAATTTAAGAAAAATCTGTAGTCAGAATTTTTGTCAAACCGACCGAGTGTAAAGTTCAAATTTTAATCCCCTGTTTAACCTTAAATATCTCGGTAACAGAAGCTGATAAAATCTTGAAACTTTCCAAAAACGTGGGCAATAAATATTATAATAATTAACCTAAAAAAATTTCAAAATAAAACCTTACCATTTAAAGCCCTGAGAGAATTTCGTCGTTTAAACAAAAAATAAAACTTCCTAGTGGATAAAAATACAAACTCGACATTCCTAGGCACCTTTTCGACAAACGATTTTTTTTTATAGCTACTGCTCGAAAAAACTTTTTAAAGTTAGGTTTTTCACACCCACCGGAAGTCTCGATCGCTTCCTAACTATCTTTCCGCACACCTTCTCAACCTACCCTACAAAACCACACCTCACACGTCGCTCAACTACAAACCATCTCCGAGATCTAGCGTAGCAAAGAAAAATCGAGTTTGAAAATTCTATAGTAGATTATACGAGTGTATTAACTGCCAAAAGTGCAAAAGAAAAATATGGTAAAAAAAAAGTTTTTTTTGCCCTTATATGGAAATGAGTTTGTATGGCCCTATCACCTTAATAATAGCGGGGAATTTATGTAAGATATAAGTACAATACGTGGGCTACCTCAATAAACCCCGAAAAGAGAGAACATGAAAGCGAAATTATCCTAAATTCCTTAAAAATGCACTTTTTTAGCAGGACACCTGTCAAACATGAAGGTATTATAAAAAAATTTACATCAAATTGGAGACCAAGGTGACCATAATTTATCAGATAAACATCAAACCCCTATAACAGATTTTTACCCAAAAATTTAAAAGACTCTTAGCAAAAGCGGCCAAATTTTCCATATTTGGGCATGTTAGAGAAGTGACCGGATATTGAATTTTAGTAAGGTTAATATATATGTAGTGGCTCGTTAAATTAGCTGTTTCAATTTTCTAAGGGGTAAATAAGTTAGAATTTTGACCTTAAAGTAAAATTGTCCTTATATGGTATATTATATAAAAATTATTTTAAAAATTAAATGTCCTTTATTTCCCCAAACTCACGAGCAAGTTGTGATTTTGTAAAAAACACTTCAAAAAGAGAGCAAATTTTTTTGGGCATTGATTTAAGACACCTGTTAAATTTTTCAACTCCCAAGAAGGACTCTTTCAAAAAAAGCACAAAAAACTAGCCTTAAAATTGGGGTTCTTAAACGTAGGTGTTAGATTAAGTAGCCTTTAACAAGCTTTGGAAACTTTTTTTTCGAGTTTTTTGTCATTTTTCGGCTACCGTCCTTAACAACATTTTCAATGTTAATAGATTTTTACCGATTTGGTAATAGTGATAGATCTAATATATAGTACCAATATAAAGCCGCCGTCAATGAAGTACCCAAATAATTATTCGGATATTAATGCGCCACCAAAACGGTGTTAAAAATTTTGTGATAATGTTTTCGCATGATTCCTTTATTAAAAAATTAAGGTTAAATCCTCCGTTAGGCAAAGCAAACACATGACTATGCCAGTTTTTTTAGTTAAAATACCTTAAAATATCGTGCCTATTGACAAAATATCATTAATTAAACTGCATGTTTTTATAGATACCTGCTAGCACCCTTATTTCACCTGCATAACTTAGTAATAAATACATATATTTTTTTTAAACAATTATATACCTATACAGGCCGGTATATTAAAACAAATTAGTGTCTTGCCATCATAGATTAGAGCATGCTAAAGGATTTTAAAGACTAAGGTAGTTTATTTTTAATTCAAATTAGTCAAGAAAAAATCACATAGTTGTCCAAGCCGCCTGTTTTTGCTGCATAATAATTTTACCGGCCGCTCACTTAGGCACTTTTAACCTTGGATAAAAAAAAGATACACGAAGTGCTTTGTGGGGGGCGAACGTATTTTAATTTTAAACCTCATATATTTAAAAAATCCTTTATCCTAGAAAGTATTTAAGTTTAAGATATTGTTTCAACCCGCGATTAGCACTCTGGGGTCCATACGGACCCCAAGCATCATAAATATCTTCATAATTATTATATTTTATGGGCTAAATTTTTGTGACTTTTTTCTTAAATATATAATAAACAAACTAGTTATTATTTGGTCTAAGTCTAATAACAAAATTTGTTTAAAATTTAAAAAGTGAATTGGGATTCGTATGGACCCAGGTTACCATAGCATTCGCGTTACAAATTTCTCACCCTACCATTCGCGAGTTAATTAATTAAATGTTCATCAATTTAAATATTTTTGCATTTTTTTTTGATTTATATTTTTATATTTATTCAGCAAAATACAGAAACAAATTACAAAAAATAAGATTTTTAATTTGTATGTTAAATAAATTCTACAAACAAAAAAGAGTTAAAACAATCGCAGAAATTATGTCTCTAAATGTGGTTAAACCTTTATATAAATTTCACTAAAAAAATCAAAATGAATATCTACAATTTTATAATATCATTTTTTGCAAGCATGAATTTTAAAATAAGACATAAAAAAAACAATGTCAATAAGTTTTAAAATTTATTTGTAGATTTCTGTCAAATTAAGGTAAGCTAAAACTTTAAACGTGTATCGATATTAAGCAAACGGGTTTATATTAATATCCTAATCAATTTTAGGCGGTTAGAATATTAAATTATTCTTGCCTCAACCAATCATAGTTATCTTCAAATTTATCTAAAATTTTATACAACAAACAATTTAACTTTATCTAACTAAAATAATGATAAAACTTGCACCTAGCTGAATTTTAATATTTTTTACATTAGATTTTAGCTGATAAACCTACAGGCTTAAAAAATTAAAATAATGTTTTTTAATTCATAACTTCTGTTTTTCATATTTAATTTTTGTAAGTTTACATTGGGGTAGAAATTTAGGCATACGTCACATGTTAAATGCTTCCACTCAAGTGCTTATCATTTGGACACTATTTAATAGGGGTTAATTATTTGATGCAGTGACATGTGTGTTTTTGAATTTTCAAAATTTATTTTTAGCGTTTAATTTATTTTTTTAACCAATAAAATATTTAGAGAGCATAGTCACGTTTTAACATATTTGTATGAATTTCTTTTTTATGTTTTAATATATTTTGGTTTATAAAGGGCGCGTTCAGACTTCACTAATTTTTTTCTCAATTTAAAAAAAACTTAAAAAAAAAATAAGGATAAAAAGATTGATGAATTGTTACAATCCCTTTAATAAGGGCGCGTTTAGACTTGTTTTATTTTTTTAAAAAATTCTAACTATTTTAAATTAAATTTTTTAAAATTTTATTTTTCTTTTTAAAATTTTTTAAAAACTTTTCTTTCAGGACTATTTAAATCCTAATAACAAAAATTAGCAACTTTTTGTAAAAAAACGTTCAATGACAAAAAGTAAAAATTTTAAAATTTTAAAAAATTTAAAAATTTTTTTTAAAAAATAAAATGAAAGCGCTTTAAGTTAAAAAAAAATTGAATGATGTCAGAACGCGCTCGATAAAAAAAAACAAAACATAATAAGGCATGACAATTACAACAATTTAGTGCATGCATACATACTTCAGGCGGCGATCAAATGGCAAAAAAGAATTATGATCATTTATTTAAATTATTATTGATTGGAGACTCGGGCGTTGGAAAAACATGTATTTTATTTCGGTTTGCCGAAGATTCATTCAATACAACTTTCATATCAACAATTGGTATTACATATTAGTTTATATGCTTTATTTATAATTATAATGAAATCTATATGTGATAATTAACCAACTTAAAGTGATGACTAATTTTAACCATCAATTGTAGCTTATTTTAAAATTAATAACAATACGTTGATAAAAATTATGATTTTACTAATTAATAACATTGTTAATTTTTTAAAACACATAAAAATGGATGTTCCCCTAAATAAGCAATTTAATTTTTGATGCTTTTAGAGTATAAAATTTACTTGCATGCTGTTTTGTATGTTGACTCAGGCTTTGTAGATTTTTAAAAGCCTAAAGCCTATCAGCAGCTTGAAAATTAATGTGTATTGATTGACAAAAAAAGTTCTTTATATGTGGCACACCTAGCACTTTTTTATATTTCACCATTATTCAAGTTGGTTTTTGTTTGGAAAAAAATTTTGTTTTCTTAATATTTTTGCCTAGTTAAGGCAATTCATATTTTGTTTGATTCAATACAGAAATCAAATAAATTGTAAATGGAACTTACTTATAAAAATTTAAAAAAATTTGTTAATATTATAAAATCTACCCAATATAAAGGACTCTTCTTGCCTAATTAAAATATTTAACATTTAATCAGAAACCTGAATGCAAAATTATTTTATTAGTAAAATTGAGAGTAATATTGGATTATTTGGTTTTTTAATTTATTAAGTTTTTTATGCTTTTTAATTCCTCCTTCCCCCTCTCCTATACCTATAATCTACAAAAAATTTATACAAAAACTAATCATAATTATACTTTGAGTCAATTAATTCTCTCATATATATTCATTTTTCACTTGGTTCCACAGCCCAGCCCAGCTTAACTCTGGTCCTGCCCATAACACAGGTCAACTAATGAGCCTAATTGAAAATACCCATAATGGTCACTCAAATATATTTTCTGTTTCATTTTTTAGAATTAGGCTATATTTTTTGGTATATAATAAAGGCCAAATTTGACAAAATGGACTAATTTTTTGACATGATAATACTAAAAGAGAAATATTTATAAAACTCTTTTCACATTATAATCATTTGTAGCATATATTTGTTTTTTAACCCAAATAATGAAGAATTTTAAATATATTAAGCTCCTTCATCAACATATAGGTTTGTAATACAGAATATTTGGCACCCCAACCTAAATAGGACATGATGTATATTGGTTTTGAATTTAAAATATTTTTTGAACTTTGATTAACAATAGAGTGGTCTTGAATGGTATTGAATTGTTTTTGTTTTTTTTTTCAAAAATTTTTATTGAGAGTTGGTTTACAAAGTTTGATTAAAAAAACGATAAATGGATTTAGGAATTTTTAAGATAGCAATATTGGTTTTTGAAGTTAACTCTTGACATTCAAAAATTAGTTGACCTGTGTAAAGGATTGAGTTGTAAAATGTCATATAAATTTTGGCCCTTGCTGCTGTGTTAAAAATTTAATTTTTTCACTTCATTTATGATTTATTTACGATATTTCATTCTACATATTTTTATATAAAAAAATTTTATATGTAATAATTTTTTATCTTCACATTATCTTTTTAAAAAATTATTAGAGCAAGGGACTTTTTAAAATTGACTTTAAGATTAATGGGCTGAAAATTAAGCAGCTGAAGGGTCTGTCTGCACTGAGTCAAAAAATTAATATAGTTGGGTTGGACCCAATAATTTACTTTTATTGAATTTATGCCATATAAAACCTTAGTTAAATTTTTACATATGGCTATTAAATACATTGTAAGAAGTTTTGCATTACCATTTCATTACATATTTAAATATTCATATTAATTTATTATGTATAGGTATTGATTTTAAAATCAAGACTATAGAACTTAATGGCAAAAAGATCAAACTTCAAATTTGGTAACACTACTTTATATATGATTTAATAGAACATTTTATAACTTTGTTTTGGTAACTCTATTCAAATAAACAATGTAACAATTTTAGTAAAATAAATTTTAATGTATCTTTATACCAAATCTAATAAGATATTAGCAATCATAATTGTAGAAGTTATAAACATCTGCACTTAGTTTTGCATTACTCCATCTTACCTTAATAAATTAATATTGGGCAAAATATTATGGGCTGTTTTTTATGAAAACCAAGTTTTACACACACCTAATGGAGAAAGGTAAGGAAAGAGAGCTAAAAAATTTGTTAGTTCTATAAAAGAGGCAGGTGTTTTGGTAAGCTCAGGATACTTTGATTCTTTATTACTAGTTTTTGGTGGGTTTATACACTTTTAACCATTACATCATTGTACAAAATATTTTCGTTTCTTTTTAAAAATATTTTTGCGGCTTTCTTTATGGTATAGGACTTCAATTTTTTTTAAAAATGTTATTTGACATAAGTCTGATTAAATATTGGCCAACTATTTTAATAAAATAATTGTCTTAAAATAATCTTTTTTGTTCGATATCTTTTGTTCTATTTGTTTTGCTGCAAATTGCCCAAGAACCAAATTTACCTCTACAATTTGTCAGACATTTGAAAAAAATAATCATTAAATTATTTTTAATTCATCACACAGTTTATTGATTTGTATATAATCGAAATTTGAAGCTCTGCATTAATATAGTAAATCCTTGACATTTTTTAGTTCCTGATTAAATTTACACTTATAAATTAAGTATTTTCTCTCTCAGGAATTCTAATTATATATTTATCAGACCCTTTCCCCTCTCATAAAAGGATTCTTAACATTGTTTTTTGTATATGTTAAAAAAAATTGGATTTTTATTAACATTGTTATTGTTATATGTTACTCCTTTGATTCGTTTTATATGTAATGTAAGTATAAATAGGTCGTTTTAGGAATTTTTGAATAATGTTCAAATGTTATATTTGGGTCATGTTTTAACCGAAATTTCAAAAAAAAAAGATTTTGGGGATTATCATTGTCGACGGATGCTAAAAACATTTGATTATGATTAGATTTTATCTAGAATTTTGATTAATACAAACCTTTTCACAGCTGTCCTCGATATTTGGGAGTTTTAATTTTGAAATTCGGTTGAGAAAAACATTGAAAAACCCATTTGCAAAGTTCTATTATTATGACTATTATTATTATTACCTCTAGCTTTTATATAGCATTAAAAATAAAAATCGATATATAAGGTTATATATAGATATGTTTAATCCTTTACATACCTCTGCCTTAACCACCGGTTGTTGCTATTTATAAACACACTGACAGCATTGCAAACAGTTAATTACTAAGTTAATTTAATATTGTATGAAATTATAAAAAAAACCCATATTCCTTCTGACCTGGGTTTTAAATCTTACGTGGCTCAATGGCCTCGTCATTTTTGAGTATAATTAATGTAAGAAATCGAATGTGTTGCCCTGTTTTCCGTTTTTTGAGTATAATGTTGTCCTAGCTATGGTTTTGTTTCATAAAACTATTAAACCCTAGCCGGGTCCTATTGATTAAAAAACACGCGAAAGCATTTTTTGATGATATTGTATGCAAATCAATTTTTTTTTACGTTTTTATTTTGGCATTTATTATGTGAATATAAATATTAAAAGAAAAAATGTATAGCCTATACTGATAATTTGAGAAGTAAATTAATTTTCTAGATTTATTTTGGATATTTGTTCATTATTCAACTTAATCTAGAACCCCTACGCAAATCAAATGATTTGCCTTTCGCCTTAAAACACAGGCCAACAAATATCAATGTCAAAAATAAAGAAGTTTATGAAAATATAAAAGCAATCCCCATGATGGCTATTCTTTCCCCTTCGGCTCCATAGATCGGTTCATATCGATAAATGACTTTTTTTGACCGAATCGTTAGATTTCACAACCTCGAGAATACCCTAAAAAAAAATTCAATTTCATATAAAAATTCCCTGTAATTTATATTTATCATCTCAAAAAATGAAAAATAATTTTAAGTATCTTTAACATCAGCATTTTTTAGATATGACAAAACAATTCGCATCCAAACTTAAATACGACATGATATATTATGATTATAAAAATATTTTTTGAAATTTTAATTTTAGCTTTTGTGAATATGCAAAAATAAATTTTCAATTTTGTTTTTAAATCTTTTTTGTTTTTTGATTTTTTTTTTACAAAATTTCTAATTTTTATAGCTGACTTACTAAGTTTGATTAAAAAAAACGGTTAAAGGATTTGAAAATCGCTAAAATTGCAGGTTTATTCTATAGTTACCCGAAAACTCTCAAAAATTTGTTGACCTGATAAATAACACTGGGCAACAAATTATACAACATAAACGATTTTTTGAGGGTTTTGTAGAGAATTTTCTTGCGAAAACGATCTCGGGTTTTTACCTCCAATTTTTTTTAAACCTTGTCCAAAGTTCAAAAAATATTCACAAAAATTTTCCAAAAAACTATTGGCATATTTAGATTCCTTATAAAAAACATATTTAAAAAAGGTTTTAGCTTAAAATTAATTACAATTTACTTTCAAGTTATTTAGGATCAAAAAACGAATTTTATGACAAAAACAACTAATTTCATAAAAATGAAAAAATAAAAAAAAAATTAATATTATAAAAAAATTTAAATGCCTTACATTAATAATAAATGTTTCCGTAATCTAAATATATTTTTAAATTTTTGTTACTACCTATAAGTTTTATGATATAGAGGCCTAAAATACCCCAAACTTAGAAAAAATTCAATTTTGACACCGAATATATTAAAATCTGAGGCATTGGCTAAAATTCTGATTTCATATTCGTAATTAGCACCAAGAACTTGACCAAAAACGATAGGTGCCATAAAAGATGCTTAAGGTGTCCAAATTTTGTTGTCTAGTGTAATGGGTGCTCTATAAACTTAATTATTATTTTTACCCACTCTCAGGGATACGGCCGGTCAAGAGCGGTTCCACACCATAACGACTTCCTACTACCGTGGTGCCATGGGCATCATGCTCGTTTACGATATCACACAACCAAAAACGTTCGAAAACATTGCTAAATGGTTACACAACATTGCTGAGGTTTTGGCATTTTTGTATTACTATATATTACCTGCATGCACTATGGTTGGTCCTTTGCCGCTGCGTCGGTTCCACATTGCCTTAGTTATGTTCCTGTCACAGCTCTAAATTTGGGACGATCTTTAAAGCTCATGTAAACTTATACACTTAAAGTGAAGCATGGTAAGTTGTCGGAACACCGTCAACTTATTTGAAAACTGGCTATTTTTTTTGAGAGCCTTGGCTTAAAAACATAGGTTAACGCCGTTCTTAAACATTTTCATTTAATTCATTAGGGCCCTATCATAAGGTCTATCTGAAGTTTAGGCAAAGCTCTGACGGACAAGCCGCCTCTTATAAGGGAAACTTCAATATCAAAGTTGAAAAACCAAATATGAACTATTTTTTACTTTATTGCAATTTGAGTGACTCTCTTTTGTATTTTTGAGTTAAGTAAAGAATAAATTCGAAAATAATTTTGAATATATTAAATTAAATTATGTTATTAAATAAAATTGGTTAGTAATACGATTTTGATGAGTTTGATTGAGCTCCCCTTAACTTAACGCCCCTTATAATAATAAATAAGTTTGAGCTTATCGACTATTGCAATTTCTGTTTTAACCACGTTCATAATTCAAATTATATTTATCCATTATTCGTTTTGTTATTAGCAGTAATCAAAAAGAAATTATTTTTGGCATAATTTAATAATAATGTGATAAGACACGGCCGCTGTAACATAAAAATAGCTCAATTATGTTACGAAATTTTGAAGATTAGGGAATTTATTTTTATCTATAAATTGGCCATAAATTAAAAAGTTTTCTAAATATATTTGAGCAATAATCTAGAATTCATGTAAAAACTTAATCTAAGCCGGCTACTTGCGATAAAAATTGGGACCATATTGCATTACGGCGATTCTAAAGGAATTGTGTAATTCGTCAAGCCAAAATGTTTCTAATGTGATGTATCTGTTATTATTTTATGGTTTAAAATAACAATGTTTTAAATACTATTTAGATAGCAATCTAACGTGTAAAACATTGTAATATTAAAAAAGTGGAGATGAAATTTTTTTTTGATAATCAAAATATTTTTTTTAGATGGTAATTAGTTAAAAATTAAAATTTTATTTGGCTTTTCCTAGCTTCCATTTTCGGAGTCTATTGCTCTGCCATATCCGTTCACATAAGCCGAGGATATCTGTCCAATTTTTTTGTCTTTCTTAGCTAAGAGGATACGTTTGAAAGAATATTCTAAAAAACGACTTCATATTTTTTCTCATTTTGTCGTATCTTAAAAAATAATTTAGGTAGGTGAACATTAATACATTACCTCTTTAGACTTAGATTAATAGTTTCAATAATATTAATCTGTTATATATCCTTTACTTAAATTATACGTTTTGTTGAAAATGTAAAATGATTTCACCGTATTTTACTCTGCTCATTTAAATAACACAGGAACATTCAATTTAAACCTTTTTCGCGAAACAAATATTTTGAATTTGGCCTATCCTTTATTACAAAAAGATTAAAATTTATATGTTTTTTAACCAATTTTCCATAACAACTAATTCGAGAATCGTAGCAATTTTTCCTATTTTGCTCAACCTTATATATATATTTTAACTTTTTGGAAGTCATAATTGCTTTTGTACTACATTTATAAAACGAAAAAAATACAATTTTTTCTCTTAATTTTAACATTATGAGGTTAGTATTATTAACATTGAGTTACGTGCCTTTTCCCATTTTTTGTCATATTTTTAATTTGTTAGTTAGTATTACACAAATAATTAAAGTATATGACTTAAACGGAGCAATTATTAATAATTTATTATATATGCCATTTTTATAGCCTAATTAAATGTAGATGACTTTATTTCAAGATAAGATCGACAAATTTTAACCAAAAATACCAGAATCATTTAAAAAAAAGATTTAAATTATAATTATCAGATTTTCAAACATTCGATTTGAATTCATTTTATATGGAAAAATTGAGATTTTTAAACAACATATTTTGTTATTTTTTTACAATTATTAAAATGAATCTTTTCCTAAAGGCACGTGTAAAGTGAGTTTTTATTTTCTTAAAATTTTGAAAATTCTAAAAATTTTGAAAATTTATTTTTTTTTCAAAATTTTTTTAAAAATTTTTTATTCTAGAAAAAACATTTTATGTGCATAAACAAATTTTGGCAACTTTTTAAAAATTTAGGTTTTATTTCAAAATAAAATTTTGCAAAATTTTGAAAATTTCACAAAAATAAAAACCACTTTGCACGTGCCCTTAATAAAATATTATGAAAATATTGCATTATTTAATTAATCAAGCTCTAAAGTATTAAATTGTTTACATTTGCGTAGTTAAAATTGTATCCAAACTTTTGAATGGCAATAGAATGCTATTATAATAATATTTTTCTTATTCAAAATTTTATAAGATATTTTTTTGTCAATATATTTTAGTTTTCAAGTTTCATTATATATGTAATGACTAGCTGGCTTATATAAATATTAATGCAACCAAAAATATTATTTAAACTTGGAAAAATAATAAATGATCTGATTGGTTATTTTGCTTTACTATACTTGTAAAATTTGCTGACAATTTATTACTCTACAAAATATTATATATAAAAACTAATTAAATCAGACAATTCTATCATTTGGATTTTTGATCCCATACCGTTTTTTCTGGTTTAACAATAAGCACCTGCTATAAACAATGAATATTTATAAAAAAAAACAAATGAAACTTAAAATTAAGATAATTTTTTTTATATTAAAGTTCTAAACCTAAAATAATATTTTTTTTTAACCTGGTTAAATCGTGCTATTTTGAAGTTGGGCTGCAAAATATTGTATTACCCAATATGAATGTTGGAGCTTGATATGCTCAAGTATTTAACATTTCATTATTTCAAATGAAATTATGAAGTTAATTTTAATTTAAAAACATTTTTGTTTATTTATTTCCTAAAGAAGTCTCGAGATCCTAAAATTAGTCATTTTTTCAAATGCTATATGTTTTTCTAGTAGGGCCACGTCTCGAATTTTTATAAGAAAACAGAAAAAAAAACAATTTAACCAAGGCCAAGTTGTAGAATAGTTCATTGCAGTTTCATTAATTGATAGTCTATAAATTTTTGTAGATTGGTGTTATTTACTTTTTAATTGTAAATAAATGTTCATTTTTACCTATGGCTCAAATAGTAATTTCGCGACTTTTATATTTTTTGATTATATTTTATAGTATTTATGTCTTTACCATAGCATGCGACTTCGGACGTTGAGAAAATGCTTTTAGGGTAACAAATGTGATATGGAGGACAAAAGGATCATATCCAAGGAGAAGGGAGAAGCTGTAATAGTTAATTTGTTTCATATTTTGCATGCCTTTAAACACCTAAATTCTCTTTTTTATTTGCCTTTATCATTCAACCACATGTTAGAATCATAGATAATATGTTTAATTTATTTTTATATATGTAAAAGCTTTAAAACTCACCAATTTGGGATGGATATTTAATTTGTACATTGTTAATTTTACATTACAATTGTAATAATTTATGTTACACTCTTATATTAAATTAGTTTTTTCACGCTTCGTTTACAATTTTATAATTATAGCGGTGATTTATTTATATTATAAATTATTTAAAATACAGATCGCACGACAGCATAGTATACCATTTTTTGAAACGAGCGCTAAAGCTAACATAAATATTGAAAAGTCCTTCACAGAACTCGCTCAATCAATTTTACATAAAGTAAAAATCATACATATCCTTTTGATATTTATGGTAATTGACTAATATCCTTTAGTACGTTGATGTGGAGTTTTATTTAATTATTGGATAGTATAGCAATTAAAGTAACACAATATACTATGTTATAAGTTAAATATTTTAACAATCATTTTTTTTTAAAATTGTTTTAATAAATTTAAAATGTATAAAATCAATTAGGAATCGAATCATGTAACACAGATCAACCAGTAAAATAAGTTTATGAAAACATAAAAGCATGCATCCCCATGATGGCCTTATCTCATGCATATTTTCCGTTTTTTTAAATTTCTTCCCCCTTCGGCTCTTTAGATCCGTCCATATTGAAATGGCCTTTTTAACAGATTTTGCGACCTCGAGAATACCCTAAAAAGAAAAAATTTACAATTTTATTTTTCATATAAAAATTCCTTGTAAATAATTATCATCTCAAATAATGAAAATTAAAATTTTTAGTGTACCAAGCTCTTACATCGGCATTTAGATATTACAGAATATTTCGCGTGTAAACTTAGATAAGACATGATATATTTTCGGTTTTTAATAAAATTATTATTTGAAATTTGAACAAAACAGTTTAATTGTTGTGAATACAAAAAAATTTAATATTTTTTTTTTTTTTACATTTTTCTAATATATCTGACTAATTAAGTTTAATTAGAAAAAACGGTAAACGGATTTTTAAAATCCCTAAGATGGCAGGTTTAATCTCCGTAGTTAGCTCATAACTCTCAAAAATTTGTTGACCTGTGTAATTTTAATTAATGTTAGTTATTTTTTAGATGAGCACAATCTACTATTTTTACACCCATCTTTTTTAAAATAGCGTTGGTTAGCAACGAATTTATATTCAAGCAAACGTCCTTTACGTAAATTTTTAATTATTATTTTTGTATTTCTAAAGCATATTGCGTCAAAAGAAAATGATAACATGTCTGGACCCGGGACGATACAAATGAACCCAAATTTGAGGAAAAATATGAATGGGGGCACCTTTCAATGCTGCTCTTAAATGTTATCTCATCCCATTCATCAACAACAACGGTGCCTACATGTGTGGCTGAATAATGGGAAGCTTAACATACTTTATGATTATATTTTGAGGCTGATTCCTAATGTTTTTGCTAATGGTAAAAATGGAATTTTTTTTAGCTCTAGTATTTGAAAATCGATGTGAAATTAATATAAAAAATAAAATTTAATACGAGCTTTAATTTTTATTTTTGCCATGCAATCTTACATTAGTGATATGCCTTACAATTGAATTAAATCTACCATGCATTTCCCTTTCTCATTAATTTTCTTGGATATTTTATATATAAACGAAATTCAAATTTTGTCAGCTCGATAAAATTTGAACCTTTAGCTTAATGTATATTACAAATCACTTAGCTAAATATTAGTTTATATGCTTTTAATATTTTTATTTAATCTTTTATATACTACTTTTATTTTCCTTTATTTTTTATCTTTAATTAATTTTAGTGCTGTAGGGCGTTTTATGTTTTTACAAAAACTTTTATAAATATAAGAATGGAATATTGCATAAAACTGTGACCAATTTATCAAATTTTTTTAAACACACTAGAAAATCAAAATTAAATTATAAGATTCACTATATATACCATATTTAATTGATTTTTTGTAAAAATTAACAAATTATTGAATTTAAAATTGGAAGTTTAGCCTATCTGCTATACGTTAAACTTTTATATTTTTAATGATTTTAGATACATAGGCTTAGCCATAACTCGAATAAAATATTTTTACATCAGCACCCATAACAATATTAATCAATTGGGTTTCGTTAAGTTGATTTTTTTGAAAAATTAGCTTCCTCTTAGCAAAAATAAAAAGGAAAAAAACACATTTATAATTTTTGAAATTATATTTATTTTTTGTTATCTTAAAAGTTTCATCCTAAAATTGTATTAATATAATCAAATTCATGTACTTAAATGCTTCCCTAATTTTTTTTCTCTTTTCCTTATATTCATTTTTACATATTGTCAATATAATTAAATTCGTATAAATGGCATAACTTTGACCACACTACAATGCGCATCTATACATTTTTTTTAAATTAATTTGTATTAAAAGCGCTTATTGTATAATGTAATACATATACCACTAAATAAATATATAATCCTTTGTATAACCATTTTTTTGAATCCATTATTATGTTATTTATTGAATTTAATGGAAGAGCTATGAAACTCACTTTTTAATGCAGTTTAATTTATAAAAACTTTGGTTGAGTAGCTCAGTGGTAGAATTCTTGTTTAAAGCGCGAGAGGTTGGAGGTTCAAATCCCGGTCTCCCCGGTTTTTTTTACCTTCCACCTTTGAATAAAGACGTTTTGCTCGCTTAAAAGCCACTAAATGACCTACTAGGGCCGTAGATGATTAATCTTTAAAAACCTTAGGCTGTGGACAGCCTTGAATAGCGAGCCCTCATCTTTCAACATAACCTGACTGAGCTAAAAAAGCCTTAAAGCTTATTAAATGCTTAAAAGTACTGACCAGCTTAAGCCGTAAAAAGCTTAAAGATTTGATTATAAGGTAATAAAGTGGGTTGATTGAATGTAAGTTTTATTAAACATTTGAATCCGAGTAAAACCTAATGGTATTTGATAAAAAACATTTTGGAGAACCTACCCTAATGTAAATTTTTTGTTAATAAATTTTTCAGATATTGAATTAAACAGATCAAAAACACCATCTTTCCGATTTTTAATACCTCTTTCTATTGCAATTTATTTTCTTAAGCCTGTTATGAAATTATGAACTCAGAAAAAAACATAAGGCAATAACAAAAACTTTGCCTTTTAACCAAAAACAATATTTTTGTTTAAAATTTTTTTATATTTTATATATATGGAAGCGAAACATTTATAATTTTATAGTGATGAGTTACTTTTGTTAAAATTGGTGGAAGTAAATTTAAATTTTTTTTCTTTTATAAATCCTAAGTGTCTAAAGATTAATTAACGGCGAATTAAAGTCTCATTTAATTAACGTTGAAACGTATTTTGTTATCTGACAAGGCCATTGATAGGAATAAAGAATACTTTACAAGTACTAATTGTATCTTACAGACAAAGATTAGATTATACCATATTTAATAAATATGCAAATTCCGTCTTTATTTTTTAAATGAGTATTACATTTGACATAACGCTGAAAGGTCTAGCAAGCAAATTAGCAGAAAATTATAGAATTTTTTCGTTCTATTTTCTTAATGATTTATTTCTACTCTTTTTTTAAATCATAAAATCGTACAATATTCTAAATTTTCAAGTAATTGCTTTATGACATAAAATATTCAATTTTTTCAAATAGGACGGAGCTCCATTTGCGACTGTATTATTATAATTTCCAATCTAATGCGTATACTACTTTATAATTTATTTCGATAAATGATAGTAGTTTTATAGAGGGCGTTCAAACTTTAAATTTTGGGGAGGCAAAAAAATTTATTTGTTTTTCGTTTTTTATCATTTGTCGAAAAGTTGGCCGAAAAATGTAAAATTAAGCATTTAGTTTAGGGTTACAGGTTTCATTTACAAATTTTTCTCACATGCAAAATTTACTTTATATCATGTATAATTATTTATAGTAGGTTATGAATAACCATTTTTCGATCACTCTACTTCTTACATGGGCCTATGTAATTCATGCTGCGGTAAATCGAAAGAATCCAAGCAGGAAACAACCGAGGTCAACACACCTTTCTATACAATTATAAAAATTTCAAATAATTTCACAAATTTATAAGTTTTTTTATTAAATTATTATTTAAAACACTATCACCCATATTTAACGCTTTATCTTTTCTATTTCTCGGCGTTTGATATGGATTTCAGTTTTATAGGTGTAGTAGCGAGGGTAAAACAAACTGTCGCGAAATAATTATCTACGCTTTTTTAAAATTATTAGCATACTTAAAAAACAAAAATGGAAACCTAAAGGATATATTGAGAAAAACAAAAGATATGGAAAAAAATTTAAGTTTAATTTCCACAAACATCATAAACTCTTTTGACCAAATATTATCAGTAAACCACAAAATTAAAATTTGGGTTTTAACGACCTTTTGCAATTATTTTACCATTAAATCTTAAAATTATTATTTAATTTTAATTAGGTCGTAGAACAACGCATAATAGCTAAAGAGCCTAGTAAATATATTTTTTATTCATAACAATGTTTTAGTTCACCTAAATTTTTCCTGACACCACTTTACATCAATTAAAACAGATTAATATCTCGAATTTTTGTAAAAAAAAATTGTCATCGTCTTGCCTTCTTTCTTTCAAATTCTCTAGTGCCATACCCAGTCCTCGGGCCAAGTCCGCCCCTCGAACTAACCAATCCCACGTTACAATTTTTTTCATCGAGTGGCAGTGGAAGCAACCGTTCGATAACGCCTTCGCCCACCCCTGACGACTCTCGCAAATCAGCTGATAGCCCTTCGTCCCTGAGTGGGGGTGCAGAATCTCCTGCTATCGTAATTCCTACAAAACCAATTACAAATAATCCGCCATCAACAAAAGATCTCCCCAATGCCAATCACTCAAACAACCCGAGAAGACTTTCGGACAAGGAAAGGAATGAATGCAAACTCATGATCGATCAGATGGTCGATCAGGCTGCTCACGAGGTTTCCCTAAAGAAGGCGGCGAAAATAAAAAATTAACATTTGTTTCAAATAATCACTAGTGAAATTTAAGCTCAAATATAAATAAATATTATTTTTCCAAATTTTATAATTCTGATTTACAACATCTTTTGAGTATATCTAAATAAATTATATATTCATATCAATTTGTGGAGGCAATTTAGATACCCAGATTTAACCTTTAATTACAAAAAAGGGAATGTTCATGAATAAAATACTTTTATTTGCATGATTATAAATATAAATTTAGAAATATGATTAGAACATAAAAAATACAAATTAACGATTGGTAATAAGATTTAATGTGAATGGTAAAAAATAAAGAGATTCGTAAATGCTTAAGTAACCAAATAAAATGGAGAAATATACATAATTATTGATGAGCTTGTTAAGATTTGTAAAAATATGAGCAAAATTGTAAATTTTAATACTTCTTTTGAGGACACAGCTGAGATTACTTGATAGTTTTATATAATAATATTAAAAGGATAGGACTGGGTAAATAAATTGACAAAACCAACCAACTCAAATTGTTATATATGAAATAAAAGAATCGATTAAGAGCTAATTTAAAAATCTTTTCAACTTTTTGATTAAATGTTAAACAAGGTATGTTTAGATTTCCTAGCATTATGTGCTACATAAATGACATTATAATTCTTCATGGGCATTGGAATGGCTGCCTTTCAAATAATTTCCCTTATTGTTATCCTTATTGTTGAGCTTTGATTTTGATTTTATATGCAAGCAATTTATGCTTTGTAGTTTCATTCGAGCCGCAGTAAAATCTTGGAGAGCTAGAGTGGAAGCGTAATACATGGAGGCGTTTTCATATTTGCCCTAAGAATGAACAGAATACATTAATACTAGAAGATTGTAACTTATTTCCAAAAAAAAATACAAAAAGCAAAACATTTAACATTTCACAAATTGATGTTCTTGTATGAATTGAGGTTAAATATGTTAAAATTATATTAAGCTAGAACATAATCAAATAAATTAAATTGTACATATCAAAGAATTTAAGAAATAGGTCACTACTATTTGAAACAAAAATATCTATAATTCGTTATGTAGAATCAAACATTTAAATGTCGATTTTAAAAAAAAATCTTCAAAAATAAATGTAAATACCAAGTTTGCATAGATACATATACACATATAGAATTCATTTTTTTTGCTCTTTAAGTAAAAATTAAGGAGAAAAAAATGGATTGTTGTTTACTTGATAAGCTAAAATATTAGCAAGCGTGAAATGCGAAATAACGGCTGTGGGGTTGTGATTAAGCGAGGCTTGTATAGCGTACAATGCCAGGGTATTATTACCCGTCCGGTGACAAACGTTGGCAAAACTTATTAACAGAGACGCCTAAACATATTTCAAATGGAAAAATAGCAATTAAAAAAAAACGACATCTAGAAATTAAACAAATCTTCAAGATTAATTTACAATGTTACCTAATTTCTAAGGTTAAGATTATAGTTTTTACCAAAAAAATTGGTTAAGATATAATATAGATGTAACAATATTCTTTAATAACCTTATATGCGTCAGGGACATAAAGCAGAGATTGATACAGGCATATAAGAGATTGAGTAGCGTTTCCCTGCGTACGCCAATATATGGAAGCTAAGGTGGGCAAGACCCATTTTAAAGCTAATTTTTGCTCATTCGTCGCCTGAATTTTATCTTCCATCGTGGATTTCAAACGTGGATTCGGAGGCGTGGCTGCTTGTTGTTTAAAATTCGTTTGTCGGTTCGCATCACTTTCTTTATTTACCATGGAGAGGCCTCTTTGAAGGACGGACATGATCAAGTTGGTGTATAAAATCTGTGATTGCAAATATAACGAGTCACATATATACATTCGGAATTAAATAGTTAAGTTTATACCATAAAAATACAGAAAAATATCGGTTTCAATGTTGACACTTATAATGAAAATCTATATCGCAATATAAAATAAAATAATTATACTAATTGTGACGAGATAAGGTCATATTAATTATAAAAGTACATGCTCATGTCATATAAAAATTTAGTTTTTGGTAACAAATGAAACATAGTAAGTGATTTAAATTAATCTGACATTTTGATTAAGTGTCCTATGTCTATCTAATGTTGAAGGCTTAATTTCGTAAATTACAAATGCCATTATCAACAATAAAATGCTAATAAATCTAAACTTCCTCCTCCTTATCGTTCATGTTAATTTTAAAGAGCGCCGGTCGAATTTTCAGCAGCTGAGCTCGGAAGCGCGGGGCAAAAGTCTTGAGTAAGATGGAAAAGAGTCCGGGTTCTTTGTGAGCAAGGCCCGAAGAAACACGACTATTTAAAAACGAACTTTTCTCATTCTTGCTCTCAAACATATCATTTTCGGCCCGTGGATCATCATCATCTTCAGGTATTATACCGTCCGCGATGAGGGCTTGTCTTATGAGCGCGGCAATTTCTTTTTGTTGCGTTTCCACGACTAATTTGTAAGCTAGGATGGGGATGACGGTGTTTGAGGTATTTGTATTCGCCGACGATTTCGTAATATTCCTCTTAGTAGCTTTATTATCCTTGGCATCGGCTATTTTTATAATATGGCTTTCGAGTTGGTCGAAACGGAAAGTGCATAGGGGTAGCATGTCATTTTTTGTATCAATGGGCATATTGTTTTTTTGAACACCTAGGTGTGCTCCTTTACTAGATTTTGCAGGTGATATTTCTTCGAAGGGGTTGGATAAAGTGGCGACCGAATTTATTCCAGCTCGAATAAGATCATCTGGTATGGCGGAGCTGATATATATAGGAATGAAAAAAAAAAGAATAGATGGGCAATTTTTTATTGAAAGTGAATAACGTTTGACGTTAGATTTAATAGCAGAAAAGAAGGAAACTATTCAACTTAAAACATATTGTCGTTGTAGAAATATGAATTATAAAAAAATGTTATGTTAGCGTGATTAGACACAAGTGGCTGTTAAGAAAAGTAAAACATCTAATAAGGAGAATTTAGGGAGATCAAAATATGTGATATAAAATTTTAATCCAGAAATTTTATATTTTTTAAAAAATACATTGGTAAAATTGTTGCAAAAATACTCTATTTAATAGCAAAATTTATACAATTTCCTAATTAATATTATTCTAAACTAGGAAAATTCTTAAATATATTAAATCTTAAAATTACTTTCAAACTAATATTTTTAAATTCTACTATATTTTCGCCTACCAATCGTTTTGGCCTCACTTAAAGTTGTATTACATAATATGGCGGTAGCAATTATTAATAATATAATGAGCAAGATATTACTCTATAATTTCGTTAGGGATAGCGAGCCAGGTACTAGGTACATTCTTAAAATCCATTTCAACTGCTTGGGCACAATCTTCATCGGTGGCATCACTAATTGTTCGTTTTATGCTGTATCGAGTAAATGGATCTAGGAAAGTCAATTTATATATATTTATATTTTTTTTGAAATAATTAAAAAAGAATAATAAAAAAGAAAATTTTGAAGTTTTTTTAAATTAAGAATGAAAGTAAAAAAATAAATAGCGTAAATATCGTGAAATTATTATCTTTAAAAAAATAATAACTTGATATAACGATATCCTTTTCCCTAATGTTTATATTCTCAATACCAAGAAGCAGCTTCTGGCTCAATTTGCTCATCTATATTTCAAAAATATAAAATGACAATATCATATTTATGTATATTAATATTTCATGGCAATCTATTAGAAATTATAGAAGTAAAGGTTTAGATAAAAATACTTAAGTATTATTATATTTAAGTACAAAAATATAATTAGTTTAGATTTTCTAATCTGCTAAGGCTCTTCTAATTCGATTTCGATTAAGGTAAGCTAAATCATGGTCAGAGGCAGAATTCCAATAAACATTGTTTATATATAATTCGGCGTTTTTATAAAAGGTCTTATATAGGTCTGACAATAAAGGGGCAGGTCAACAAATAAACGTATTTATATCCAAATACTTAAATAATGTATACTTTATTATCGGAGGATGCGTATTCCTTTTTAAAAGAATTTTGTTGTGTAGATTCTAGATTTAGCAAATAAATGTATAGTGGTTAAACCAAAGGTATTGCAATAAAAAAAGTAAAATATTTAAAATAGTCGTGGAAAAAAGCTATTTAAAAATAAAGCTAAAATTTAAAACAAACACTAGAAGATTTTATATTTCGTCTCTTTCTATAGCCTTTTTCAATGTGCAACAAAAAATGGGCAAGCAGATTAAAGCTGTTTTTTGGGGCAATAACCTACGGGAATCAATCTGTTAATCGTTTTATTCTTTCACAAATCTTTGATTGTATGCTCGAAAACAATAATTTACATCAAATAATGGTCCGTTTTGAACTTTTAAAAGCAAACTGTTAAAAATAAACTAAAGATGAGCTCATAAAATACAATTTAACACTACAAAAAAAGTGTTGGCAATTCATTTAATGATTTTCTTGAAATTAGGCAAAATAAGATTTTATTCTGCAATTTAGATTTCAAATGCTTTTATATTATATTTAGCTAAATTTATACATCTGAGCAAAACTACATGATAATAAATTTTTTAGAAAAAAATTTATATTTTAATGGAGAATGAAAATCACATTTTTTGCGAATTTTATTTTTTTTTCGCGCCAATGATTTTTATCAAGGTTCACGGATATAGTATAGGTAATTGGACCTAAAAAACGCATATTATGTTTAATTTTATAAATATTTTGTCAATCAAATAAAAAATCGGAATTACTGTAATAATTGACAAGATGCTTTGAATATGAAATAAATCAAGATGAGAGGGGCCGAATATTGAAATTAAGTAATCGCTTAAATGGAGTTTTTATTATTTTTAGATGCAAGCTAATAAGGGGGGAGGGGGAGTTAAAAAAATAAATAGAATTGAAAAAAATAGTCATCAAAAGTTCTACATTGCTTAAACTTTTTAAAGGTAAGATGTTAAAATAAAAAGTGTTTGTGGTAGTAATAAGGACTCAAAAAATATTTTAATTCATGTTCATTTCTAAGCTAGGCATATAATACCGTTTGACCTAATATTCAATATAATTTAGTCGACGGGAAAAACAAACCTTTAAATAATATCAATGTGCCCTAAAAATATAATTTGTATTTTTGCTCCCCAAAAAGAGGTAATTTTGGTTGCAGTGTTACTTGTGAAAGAATACAGGTGATTCAAATATACATAATTTTCTCGTTCATTTTTTTAAGTATTCTCTAGGTAAATCAGTCAATTTGGCTAAAGGCCATTTTTTTTGTTTTAATCTATTAAAATAGATTGTTATGCGCAAATAGAATCAGTTTTCAAGTATAAAATATAGTCGACAATGTGTGAAAAAAAAAATTATCACTGGGGGAATATAATCACTATGGCCTTATCTCATATGTATTTACAGTTTTCCGTAGTTTCTTTCGCCTTCTGCTATTTCTTAGGTATATACCAAATAAAATGACCCAATTGGACCAAAATGATTATGCGACTTAGAGATTACCTAATGAAAAAACTTAAAAAAAATAACTTTGCATAACAAAATCTCTTGGAACTAATAATTTTTATTTCAAAATAAAAAAAAATAATTCAAGCTCTTGCAACATTTAGAATAGAATATTTGATATCTGGTACCCAATATAAAGGACACAATACATCATCTGTTTTAAATTAAAAATATTTTAAAGTTTGAATTTACCACTTTTTCCGTTTTAAATATAAAAATTATTTTTTTAATTATTTTTTTTGTTTTTTTAATACAATTTTTAAAAATGTATGATTTCGCTGGCTTACTTTGATTATATAAAACAGTAAACGAATTTAATAATCCCTAAGATGGCAGGTCTGGTCAAGTTAGCTCACAAGTCTCAAAAATTCATTGACCTGTGTGTTATGTGTCTATAAACAAAATGCTAATAAGTGATTTCATTTTTTGTAATTTCCAAAAATACAATTAAATTTGCCACTTAAATTTAAAAAAAAAATAAAATTCAAATGAAAAATATGTTTGTAAAAATACCACTAGATGCCTTGCAAGATTCACAATAATGATGGTCGGCTTTGTCAAACGTATATTGTTCGCTATTTTCAATTTTCTGGTTGTATTGCGTATCCTCAAACGTATCTTTGTAACTACTGAATTTATCATCAATCCCAAAACGCGAGGTTGGGTCAAAATCGGATTCTAGGTCATCAAAGAATTCGTCGTCATTACTAAAATATGTGAATATATTTCGTAAGGGCACGGGCAAAGTGAGTTTCTATTTTCGTAAAATTTTGAAAATGTATTTTTTTCAAAAATTTTACAAATATTTTTTTATTTCAGAAAAAGCATATAATATGCATATATTATTAAACTTGGCAACTTTTTATAAATTTGCGTTTTAAAATAAAATAAAATTTTTCAAAATTTTGAAAATTTCACGAAAATAAAAACTCACTTTGCACGTGCCCTAAAGTATCAATAAAAAACACAATTTTTAATTTTAAAAACATTGTTTTAAAACGATATCTATGTAATATAATTTATTATAATTCTTTAATTAAATTGTCTATCAAAAAGTATATAAATAACCAAAAGATTAATAGAGATTAGACATTTTTTTGCACTAAAAATTTGCAAAATTTAAATAATTATTTTTTAAAATAACAAAGGTTTACAAAATGATTTTACAACAGTGAAATAATCTAGAGTGTAACTATATCTCATTTTCCCGTTTTTCCATAATAGATCGGGATAATCCTACGAATTTGATTATAGGAAAAAAGGAAAAAATGACAGGTTTTGCAATAAGACTCATTGGGTAATAAAAATTAATTTTTTTAATGTAATTTCAATTTTTCATCTGTAAAATAAAATACTGATATAAGTTTACCAAACATTTACATTCAGGTTATACAAAATGTTTATTCGCCCAACATCTAAAAGGCACGATTAGCCGGGTTAAAATGTTATTATTTTGAGCTTAAAATTAAATTATGTTTCTAAAATATAGATCTTCAATATTTTAGCACTCAATTTATTTTATTTAACATTTTTAATACTTTATACATATATTTTCAATGTTTTTATCAGGCCAAAGTTTGATCACAAAAAACGATACACAGTGTTAAATAATTCGAATGATTGTAACTTTCATCTAACCAATTAGTTTATTTGTTTGATAAATCTGACAAACATTATAATAGATATGTATACTCATCCAAATACGGTGGTGCGGAGTTGTACAAATGCCTGTAATCAGCAATAGAACCGGACGGACCAGATTCAAGGTCAGTCAAGTTAAAACTTTCAAACGTTTTGAATTGGGTCATGGTGTCGTCCATATCGACGTTATGGAAATAATATTTCCCATCAACATTATTATTATTACTACCCATGGTTTCGTCATACTTTGAATCTAAATTTTGATTAGGCTGTCCCTGGGTGTAAGAAGTGCCGTGTTGGTAGGGCGGAGGATTGTTATTATTGTAATTGTGGGTATTGTGGTAATAGTATTGGTAATAGAGATAATCATCATCATCGTACATATAGCTGTTATCTTCATCGATGGGATGGAGAAGGTTTGGCTAAACAGTTACCATTATACAAGCGGCAAAATAAAGAAAAAAAAATCTTACAACGATTTATAATAGAACATACATCACCAAAATAGTTAATGCATTGGTTCATTTACCGAAAAAAAATTTAAAATATATATTTTATAGAAAAGAGAATATAAGTTAAATGCACGTATAACTTAAAGATCATTACAAGATTTATTATTGTGTGATATATATATAGCACAATTTAGTTAAAACAAATTATATACTAGCGTTTTTACATTAATCATAGCCTGTAAGGCCTTATGGGTTTCATTAGCATGCGACACCTTAAAAGCCATCCTACAGCCAACGAGCTCAAACCCGATTAGGGCTTCCTTATTGATTGAATGGGGGGCCGTGTGTGGGGCATCCACAAACAACGTTTCTCTGTAATAATGGGAAGCACCAGTGAGATTGCCTGTCAGGTAATTTAGGTGAGCCAGTAGTAACGTGATTTTGGCCTTTGATAAATGAGAATTGATCAAATTAATAAAAAAGGATGTATTAATTTTACTTCAACAATAACTTAAATTATAATTTAAATATTTCACTATCATTTTAAGTTTTTACGAAAGTATTGATTGGTACTATCTTCGCTAGCATTAATAAAAAATAGATTAAAAACAAATATGTAGTTCTCATGTATATTACACACAAAAAAAATTTATTATGAAGGAAATACTAAACGTAAATGAAATAGGTAAAAAACATTATTTTTGTTAACATATCATTTATCCATAGATATCACCATTAAAATCAAAAAGGATTTAACATCATATTTTTCCAAGCTCAAAGCGTCGTATAAGAGGACAAGGCTGTGATTAAAGGCGCCCAAATTTTTAGCTAGCAAAGTGGCCATGTTGAACAGCGGAATATGACGATATTTCATGGGCGTGTAATAGAGAGAGCTGCGGAATAATAAAATCTTTATTCTATATTGAATTATTTGTAAGGCAAAAAAACGTAATCATAAATTAGGAAAAAATTATATTTGTGTAATCGTCAGACAAGAATGTAATAAGGGAAAAAATGAAGGTTCATTCTTTATCCATATTGATTTTATAATGAATTATGAGACGTTATAAGGCAGGATTCAGAGTCAAAATATAAATTACATATATCCATGTGCAAAGTGAGATTTTTCGTAACAGTTTAAGAATTTTATATGCAAACTAAATTTAACATTTAAAAATTTGCGTTCATTTAAGAAATAAGATTATTGAAAAGTTTAAATTAGGCACGTGCAAAGTGAATTTTTATTTTCGCAAAATTTTGAAAATTCTGAAAATTTTATTTTTTTTAATTTTTTTTTGAAAACTTTTTATTTCAGAAATAGCATTTTATGTGTATAAACAAAATTAACTTTTTATAAATTTGCGTTTCATTACAAAATTTTGAAAATTTTACGAAAATAAAAACTCACTTTGCACGTGCCGTTATACGAAAATAAAAACTAATTTTACACGTGGCCTAATTAAAAAAAATACTTCAAAACTCCCTATAAATATATTTGTATAAATACCGTTGTAAACAATCAATGGAGTTAGTGAGATTTCCAATAATCCTCCAATAAAGGCCGGCTAAATTGTACAATGCCCAATTTTTTTCGTTCCCCTAAATGAACGTGATATTATGACAATTAAATCTCAAAAACATAAATAAATAAACCAGTGATATAAAAAAAATTGCTATCCTTTAAAGAAAGAAATATTATATAAAAAAGATTAAGAAAAGAATTTTGAGAAGGTTAAATATAAGTTTACCATACGAAAAGCGGTTAAGATCCGTTGAGCAACTTCATCCTCGTTTAAATCGTAATCGGTGTTTATATAACTAAACAAGGCCTAAACCAAAAGTATCCAAATTATTATTACGTGTGTAGCCAAAAATTAGCAAAATTCAACCGTCAACATTTTATTCATACCTTACTTAGTTTAACTCAGCTGTAAACTATTTTATAATATTTGTAAGCTTGAACCATCTTATCTTTTAAAATTAAAGCCCAATGTAAATTTGGTAGCAATATGCAACTATCTAAATGAATTAATAAAATAAAAATTCTTGTGAATCATCATTTCATTTATATTTCAAAAATGTATTATATTTCAACAACAAACACGGTCCAGAACCAAGTCAGTTAACAAAAATCACCAAGATCAAAATACATTTTTTAACCAAAATGTCATAATCGCTCTTTTTTATACAAACAAAAAAATGTAAGATATTTTTACCCGAAAAAATTAAGAAATGATTAAATGAAGACGAAATTATCGAGTCATACCCCTCTCAATGGGTTTTTTGATTCAAACTTTTTGGTTAGGCCAAGCCGGTTTTTTTTAAAATATCCATTAAAAATATATTATGACTTAATCTGGTATTTAAAAAATTACACATATCTAAAAAAACTGCAAAAAAAATTATCAATATTATGATTATAAAAATAATTGTTCCGTTTTTTGAAATTGTCACAAGGACAAGGCCTTATCGAGGTCAAAAAAAAGACCAAAACAAAATTGAATGATTTTGCGACCTCGAGAATCCATAAGAAAACAAAATCAATTTTTTCCCTGTAACTCTAATTTTTCACTAGAGATTGAAACAATGATGAAATGTAAAGTATATCAAATTCCAACATATACAATTATGTTATGTATTTTAAACTCCAACATTTAAATGAATTTTTACCGGGTTGAAACAAAAATAATCATTTAGGTTTGGAAATGAACATTAATTATTTTGATTTTTTGGTTAAAGAATCTTACTTGATTTTTTTTTAATTTTCAATGTTTATGTCTGGCATAAAAAAGACCAAAAAAACGGTACGAGTTGTATTATAAATATTTTTAAAACGAATAAGGAAAAAACATAAATAAACCTTGGCCAGTCCTTGATCAATATCGTAGACCGGAGAGGCCCTAACTCGCGATTCGAAAGCTTCAATTTTGGATCGAAGGGCTTTGGAAAAGTGTTGATAGCATTGACTGGGCTGACAATCGATACGACCAAAATGGGAACATATCGGTGGATACCAGGGCAAAGGATGGTGATATTTAATATTTGCATCGGAAGAGGGAATATTTTGGCTCTTCGGCGAAATAATGCCCTGACGGTCGTTAAGGAGTGGAATTGTGCTATAAATTGAATCCTAATTAAGGGCACGTGCAAAGAGAGTTTTTTTCCGTAAATTTTTAGAATTTTAAACAAATTTTATTTTATAATAAAACGCAAATTTATTAAAATTTAGTTTATGCGCATAAAATGCTTTTTCGAAAAAAAAAAATAAAATAAAATTTTCAGAATTTTTAAAAATTTTACGATAATAAAAACTCACTTTGCACGTGGCGTAATGTCAGCTAATGTAAAAACCTTTATTCAGGGTTTTTCTTTAATAAAAAAAAGGCGTAATGGTTAGAAACACAAAAACACAGCATATTATAGGTACATTTAAAATTTAATATAAAATAATTGGATAAATGTATGGGATAATAATAATATGAATAAAATTTTTGGAGCACAAAGCCATAGAAAAAATATATGTTTAAGTACTCAGTCCATCCTTTCACCTCCGGGGCATAAAAGGCTGTCGAAGATCCCAAGAAAAAGTCTTCATCCTTATCGGTATTTACATCGCCTTTTTGAAAAATGGCCTCTTGGTGATGTTTAAAACTCTAAATTTTAATAATATTATTGTATAAAGCGTATTATGCAATTGACAAACATGGGTGAGAAACGAAAACAAATGGCAATAATATTAAAAAATACTTAAGGGCACGAAAAATAACAGCCAAAAATTTGCAACACGAACCTACATAAAACTAATAAAACCAAAACTCTGTATTTTTCGTATCTCTCAAACGCTCGGAGATTGGAAGAGTTAAGCGTATGTTGGGTGGTTTGATATATGACAGCAAGCCTCTGCTCAATGGGTGAAAAGTGTCTAAAGAGCTGACGGCATTCGTTCTCGTCCAAAAAAGTGGTCAGGTCCCGAGCCGCGGCCTTACGGAGTCTCAAGAGCTCGGCATCGATAACGATTCGACGGTCAGCGAGCAACGACATGGATGCCGGGGGTTCGTACCAACTTCAAAATACATTTTTTTTAGTCGTATTTGTCAAAGGCACAAGAGCGTCTCAAGACAAATTTAATTTTTATCAAAAATAAATTTTTTTTGTCTAAATCCACGTAAATCAAATGAAGGTGATAAATGAGACCAAAGTAGCCTTTGCCTTTTTTAATTTGGGGCACGTGCAAAGTGAGTGTTTCCTGCAATTTTTAAAAATTTTGAAAAATTTTATTTTGTAATAAAACGCAAATTATTAAAAAGTTGCCAAATTTAGTTTATGCACATAAAATGCTTTTTCTAATAATTTTTTTTTTTAAATTTTCAGAATTTTTAAAATTTTACAAAAATAAAAACTCACTTTGCACGTGGCCTTATCTAAAACGTAAGAAATTATAACTATCATCTAATCATGAGTTTTTTCCATTACTAACATTTTTAAATTTATAACAAAATTATTTTATATAAAAAAAACGCCAAAAAAAGAAAATTTATAAATATTATTTTGAACCCGCATTCCTTTATTAAAGTTGATATACTAAAAATATTTAAAATAAAAAACCAATAATATTCATAAACTTTTGTATTGATGATTAGTTTAGAATGCAAGAGACAATAATGAGCGAAATAGTTTTGAAAATCGGATTTGAAAATCATTAGGATAGTTAGTTGAATCTCATAAATTAGCAAATATATACGAAAAATTTGTCTAATTGCGCGACGATCAAATCCAATACATTTAAAACTTTTATTTAACTAGTAAGTAGTAAATAATAAGTACTCTTCGTTGGTTTTAGATGTGTGCCATCGATTTTCTTGCTTTTTTCGCACCGATTCATACCAAGCTTCCCTACGGGCCGCTTTTTGCTTAGCTCGTTCCATCTCAATTGGGTCAATATTTTGATCTTTATTCAACAGGGTTTCACTTCCCACATGTGGATATTCCTCGTGAATATTATTGTCAGTGTCTTCGTAGGCGTCAAATGCGGTATCTGAACTCCCTCCGCTAGAGGTTAATTTGCGACCGGTTTTAAATTGCTGTATCTACATAACGAAAGCATTATATAAAAAATAAGTTTGTTCGCAGATAACAATGTAAGGGGTAAAGTTTATAGGGGCCAATTTTTAAATTCCATCTATATCACTGGACAACAAAATGTGGACGACTTTAAGCATCATTTATAGCAGCTATCGGTGTCGGTCAAAATTTTGGTGCTGATTACATATATGAAGTAAGAATTTTAGCCAATGCCTCGGATTTTAAGTTATTTGTTGTCAAAAATGAGATTTTTCTCTTCTTGGGGTATTTTATCTGTATTTAAAAACATGTGGAAAAAACAAAAGTTCAAAAATATAATTAAAGGAATGATTCATTATTATATTAAATCTTTTAAATTTTTTTATAATTTTTTTTAGGTTTTTGTAAAATTAGTGGTCCTAAATATAGTGAAAATAAATTTCTAATAATTTTAAGGTATACCCTTTTTTAGATTTGTTTTTTATAAGGAATCTAAATATACCAATAGATTATTTGGAAAATTAATAGCTTAATATCTGAACTTTAAACGCAATTAAAAAAATTTGGAGGCAATGAGAAAAAAACTAAACGCTAGATCGTTATCGCAAGAAAATTCTCTATAAACCCTGTAAAAATCGTTCGTGTTTTGTTTTTTTTGTTGTCCAGTCAAAGCCCTGCCCTATACATCAATAATAAAAATTAAAGAACTGTTAGGCTTTATATCTATAAATATAATATTTCTTAGCAGAAGAAAATCTAAAGCATTATAATTAAGTTTACCCTAATAGCAATACAAATAAAAAAATAATTATGTATATTATTTTTAGCGCAATTTTAATCTTTTTATTCAGGCATTAAACGAGATGGACAAGCCATGTGACCTTACAAGGAACTCTATAAATATTAGATACTCAGACCATTTTGTTGCGGTAATTAGGGTCACGAACGTCCTCTTGATCTATCTCCATCTTGATTTTTTCAAGAGTTTTGGCATTCAAAGCTAAAAATTAAAAAATTACAAAAAAATCTTTAATTATAACAAAACCAACTTTTTTAGTAAATAAAGGTTATTGTTTAGAATTTTCAATTTTGTAAGCCTGCTGTAGAATTGAAAGTTTTTTAAAATGCTAATAAAAAAAATTAAATTAAAACTAAAAAAAAGTTGGTGCTGGAGCTTGTTATGTAGAATAATATAATATTTAAAATTAGATTTTATACGGAAATAAATATAAATATTTGAAATCTAGAAGTCTTAACCCTAACATTTTTTATATTTTGAAACTCAATTATATTTCGAATTTGCTAATCCATGGGGATCTAGATAATAAAACATTTGGAATAAGGCAATATTGTAAAATACTTCCTGCGATTTCATGAATTTTGCAAAAATAGGGTGTAATATAAAATTTTGTATAAAAAAAACTAGGGTTTATTGCCTTCCCTATTTCCTTCATTGCCTACAAGAGGCTTCTGGCATAAAGTTTGGCTATATTTAATTCTCATCTTCGAAAAATTTAAAAGGTAAATTGAAATAACTTTACTGACAAATTTTTATAATGTTATATATAAAAACGGATAAAAGAAGCTTAATTTTCAACATTATTGTTAAAAAATAAAAAAATCATTATTATTAAATTTTCATTCAAATTTCATATAACTTATTTTAATTTTATTTGCAAATAAAAAATTGGAAATAATCTAATTTTTCTAAAACATTAACCAAAGAATGAATATCGGATTAAAATACGGAAATAGCAAATTTATATATGGCCAAGGCCAAAGTTTCATTATTTATATAATTAAAATGTTAAATATCCTAAAAGATTTATATTTAATAAAATAATAATTGGGTTTTTAAGGCAACCTTGCATAAATGTAGTAATAACCGCCTATTTATTTTTTTTTAGTTTTAATGAAAAAATTATTGCACTACCCACTTTTTAGATCGTTTTCATCGGGTGATGTTATAATTAATTCCTCGTATAATGAAAGTTCTTTGAGCCGAACGTCCAAAGGCACTATTTCGGCATTTATTTTTTCATACAGTTTCGTCCACGTTTCGTGCTTTCGTTGAAATTCTTGCAAGTTATTAAGGGTTTGTTGTAGCGTGCTTAAATAAATAAATTCAAATAGAATTTATATCCGTATACGATTTTTCTAAGATAAAATAAAATAATTATTTTGAATAAAATTGAGGCTATCTTACTTATGTTGATCCTCCAGAGCTTGGATGAGTTTATTGTGACACAAAACGGCATGTAGCCGCTGTATTGCAGGTTTAAAACCTGGTCGTAGCTTTAAAGTTTCACGAAATTCGGTAATGGATTCTGTGTAATTCGTTAACAGCTAGAGCATATATAACAGAATAAATGATCTAATAAAATCTAAGTGTTTATTAAAAGTTTTTTTACACACCAAAAACCTGCTTGATTCGAATTAAATTTTATGTCCAAATATTAAATTCGATTGCCCTTTTTTCACCTGTGGTCAAACCGCCGTATCACCCTTTTAAAGAAAAAAACTATATTTTTTACAAGTCAATAAATCTTTTTATTGTTTACAGAAATTTATAAAATATTCGGCGAATTATTAATCTGCAACGAAATGATTTAAATGATGCCCTTATCTCTAATATTTTTTAGATTTTTGGATCACTCGGACCACAGGCCCTACGACTTTACGATATTGGATTTTTATAGTAAAATCAAATGCTTCAATTTTTCATCTGAAATAAATGTATTAAATTTTTTAATGCTTAAAACATTAGCATCCGTTTTTGCAAAATATTTTTCACTCCAACCTATAAAAATGTACGATTTTTTACTGTTTTAAAATAAAAAAATATAATTTTTTAATTTAAATTTTAGAACTAAGCTCTTAATATATATAACTAATTTCAATTATTTTGTTTCGAATCTCATTAGTTTTTTGATTTTTTTTCCCCATAAATTTTGAATGATAGGTTGACTAAAAAACAGCATACTTGAAATTATAAAGATAGTACTTTTTACCTCAAAAATAGGTTATGTATCTCATATTCTTCGAACTGTGTTATAATAAGAATATATTGTCGTTTAACAAACATTTGAAAATAATGTAGCGTGACTTTTAATAGCTTAATAAATTTTTATTAAAATGTAAAAAAAATTTGTCAATAAATTTTTTAATTCTTTATTGTCATATAAGATTACCAATTTTTAACTAACTTTGCACAGCCCAGAGGAGAATGTAGAAAATAATTCAAGCAAAAAAAACTTTTTTTAAGAATTAAATTTTTTGCGTGTGGCCATAAAATAGAGGTTCTGAGCGAGACTGAGGACGGGAATAAAAATTGTATAAAAGGCCTAAAATTTTATTCTTCTATCAAAGGGGTCATCAACGATTAGAATTAATATTTGTCAATATGGGTTGTGAACAAAAAAAGGTTTTACAGCATATATATTTCCAAGCATGTAAGGAACAAGAAAATCATTATTCCTTTGGGTTATGTTTCTGACGGTGAGTAAAACTTGCAAAGCATCATCTGGATGTCCACCTCGATTTAGAATGTTGGCAAGGTTAGTTAAGGCAATTGATTTGTATTTCCTAATAAAAAGCACAAATAATAAAAAAAATTGTTTAATAAAAGATTACAATTCCATAAAATTTTTTTCTCATTTAGTCCATTTTAATCTCAAATGAAATTGTGCAAAAATATTTTATCAACACTGCTAAACATCCAAATGTATTGATAAAACTAATAATAAGATATTAAAAAACAGGTATAGTTGTTAAGTTTTTACCAAGATCCAACTATAATTAAAAAAGATAGACCAAATATATGCTATGAAAAATGATGATTAAAAAACTAAAAAACTATGTAAAGAGACCTTGGTGAAAAATTTAATGATCTTCTAACACATTCAATTGCTTTTCCAGCCTCTCCTTTGATTCGCCAATAAAAAGTGGCCATGTCGTACAGAATCCAAGAGGTTTTGTTCTACATAGATGTGTTTATAATAAAAAGAAAAACATAAAAAATATCTTACAATCAAAATAATGAAAACATTTAAGGGTTATACATATCATGAAGTTATTATATAATAGATAACCTTATGTAGACCTTCATTAATAAGATGTCCATATTCAGCAACATTGTCAACAAATGGCAATACAATTTTTACAGAATTTTCTGCTGGTACATTGAGAGTATTCCTGTTCTTAATAGACTAAAAATAATCAAAATTATACAATTTCAAAACTTAGGCATAAAAAATATGGTATAAGATTATGAACTGAACATGGCATAATAAAATGTTTAATAGTGTTATAAAAATATTAATTTTAATCCCTTTATTTTTATGTTAAAATATTATGAACCTTAATAAAGCACATTTAACCTGCAAATGATCAAAGGTGGCCTCACTAATTGGAACATCAATAAATTTTGAGCAGTCTGGTTTTGATGGAACTTTTGTTATGGTATGAAAAGGAATGTGCTCATTTTGGCTATTAAACACATTAATAAAATATACAATAAAAACATGAAAAATTTTAAACATACTCAATGCCCAAAGATTCAGGAGTTATTAGGGTGCTAGCATAAAGGTCTAATTGTACAAGTGGTTTCCCTGCAAGTTGACAATCAACGTCTTTTTTGTAAAACCAAGCATCTATGTCAGTTATATCCTTGACATCATTGGCAATATCCAAATTAAATTTTTGATGCAATAACTCTCTTTTAAGATGCTCCATTTGAGTAGCTCTTCTTTCTTGTTCAAGAAATGTTGGCAAATCTTCAGGATGCTTAAGTGCATATATAGAATCAACCTAAATATATATAATATAAAAAATACTTGAGCTTGAATTTTTTTATTATCGGTCACAACCCAATGAATATACCCAAAGGAATAATGTATATAAATGACCCATATTTGTATAATTATATCACGCCTCATTTTTTAAACAAATCATATGGTCGCCAGCTGGTAAAACTTACTCATTGACCAATTATAATATTTAGTATGTTAACTATATTTTAAAAAAGATTAAACAGTAAAAATTATCAACCAAAAAATTAAAAAGGCCTGCTTTTTAAAGGCAATTTTAACATCATTAATGTTTATTTTTTTAAACATAATATGATTAAAATGAGGCTACAGCCAGTACATTGCAAAAATACAATATTAGCTAATGTGCAATTAATTTCCTATGTTAAAATAAAATACTATAAATTTTTTTAAAAATGCATACTATATTGGCTACTTATCACATTTAATAGATAAAAAATGTATCATAATCAACGGTCTATAATAACCAGAACATTATCATGGCTCGTTTACTATACACATATCAAATAATTTATAATTAATTTAAAATAAAGTAGCTCAAGAATGTTAATTCTGATATTGGTATTTTTTTTAATAAATACAGGCAATAAAACAATAAAAACCAAACTAACAGGCATTGCAATTTTATAAACAGAATCTAAATAAATTATCTAAATAATATAAAGCATCATTGTTTTAACATTGCTATAGCTTGATAAGCCATATTTTGTATAAATATGCATGTAAATGTTAAAAAATGATTATGCACCAATCTTGTGTTAGAATAATATTTTATTTATTAGGCTTTGATAAGATTTGTGTTAGATGGTTAATTGAGTAAGATAGGGTAGTTCATTTTAAAGTTACGTTTTAGTTTTGTAGTATTATGCTTAAAAAATCCTTATGCTAATTTTTGCCTCTGTATTATAATTACACAAGCAAATTTTTACAATAGGCTTTTGGGGACGATTTGCTAAAATTATATTGTTAATGGCTAGTGAATAAAAAAGTTAAAAAAAAATTGGGCGCATTTGTTTGAAATTAAGGTGGCTAGTGTATATAATTTAAATTTTATTTTTAAAATTTTTTTGTTAGGGTGCGTTCAAACTCATTTTATATTTTTAAAAAATTTTTAAAATTTTTACCTTGTGACATTTAACGCTTTTCAACCAGTTGTCAATCTTTCTAATTAGCATTTAAATAATTTTTGTGGGAAGAGTTTTATAAAAATTTAAAAAAAAAAAATTAAATTTTAAAAAAATTTTAATTTTTAAAATTTTTTAAAAATCATAAAATGATAACGCCCTTATAGATTTTGTAAAACCACCAATAAATATTAATTTTAATATTTAATATTAAAATTCGTGTAGGCTGCGGCTAGTGAAAAAAAAATTTTAACAAAAAAAAATCGCACGCATTTGAATAACATTAGGCGGCTAGTGTAAAAAAAAATTTTTTTTTTCAAAAATATTTTGTTAGGCATATCCTAAAAGGACCAAAAAACCTAAAATCTTATTTTTTGATATTAGCCGCTAAATTTTTTTATTTTAAAAATATTTTTTTTACAATTTTAAAACAAGTATTAGCCGCAGCCTTAGCCACAATGGGACAAGCCATCGTGCACGCACGCACGCACAAACACCAGCATTAAAATTACATGATTGAATTTTCTCAAAATATATTAAATAATTCTCCAATTTTAATCTGTATATTTGTTATAATCTTGACATTTTTGTTTGTTTATATAACATTATCATTTGGAACAAAACAATCTTCTTATGATGAGATTAAAGCTTTGCAAAAAGACTTGAGTTACAGCAAGAATATAAATATGCTAAGCAAGTCACCAAAGTCTAAGCAATTAAAAAAACCTTCAGTATCTAAAGTTGTTCATTTTGACGAAGAAGTGAAGCCTGCTGTCAGCACTAATTTAGAAAAATTAAATGATATGAAAATTCAGGACAGACAAAATTCTATGGAAAATAATTTTGAATTTGACAATAAAGAAAAGACAGTTAATTTTGAAAATTTTATTTTGTCCTATCCCAAGCTTGAAGGAATCAAATTGTTTGAAAAATTTATTAAGGCACATCATATTAATCTACAAGATTTTGAAGTAAACATTTATTTATTTAATGTCAGAATATATTTTGTGATTTAGAGAAATTGCCTTGTAATGAACAACTTATGATAAATACAAATAAGCAAATGAAAATAGTTAGGAGAGATATGGAAGGATTAAAGTATAATGTTATTTTTCTTTTTTATAATCTTATAACAATATTGCACATGGACATTTTCAACTTGCTTAAATTATAAATAAACTTTTTTTAAGTTTTTATCATGTTTATTAGTTATATATTTAGTGTTTAAAATTAATATATTAGTTTAGGAACTTTATAACAAAATTATTTAGCCACATTAAACACTCAAAGTAAAGTAATACCTGAATCTAGTAGTTCTTTTGTCATATTACACAAGTCAACTAAGAGTTATAAGCTAACTAAAGAGATCAGACTTGCCATCTTAGGAATTTTTAAATCCATTTTTTACTGTTTTTATTAAACAAACTTTGTAAGTCAGCTATAAACATTACATGTTAAAAAAACAAAAAAGATTTAAAAACAAAAATATATTTTTTTTTGTTTATCTTCACAACAGTTACTGATAAATTTAAACTTCACATAATATTTTATTATTTATCAATTATTATTGTGTGGTATTAGGTTGGGATGCCAAAAATTCTGTATTATCTAAGTTATATAAAAGCCTGATATACATAAAAATTTTATTTCTCACTATTTTAGACAAAAAATATATGTTACATACAAGAGTTTTTAACGGCAGGACATAAATGCACATTTAAATGTTTTGTATTTTTGTTGTTTCATGTTTTTGTTTTTAAATATTTTTTTGTGTTTTTGAAAGTGTATTTTGCCAAAACGTTTCATGTTTTAAATATTTCAAAAACATAAAAGTTATTTTTTAGTATAGTTTTATTTTCCTTTCAGTTATACAATTTTAGGAGAGTAGTCATGTATTATATTGTTTGACATCAAATTTCAAGAAGAATTTTACTGTCATATTTTCAATGCCCCCAAAAACAGGTGTTTTTTTGCTTAAAATCTTTATTTTTGGTTTTATATTTTTTTTTATTTATTTATTGATTCAAGTCTTTATATAAATAAATATATGATATGCAACGTAAAAGTTCATTTTTTTGATATAAAAAAAGATTTTATTTAACCAGCATTAATATATTGTTATAATTAACAATGTTAAATATAATTAATAAATTATAAAGATAAAATATATTATATATAATATATGAGAGTAATAATTAAAATATAATTTTATATATATTTTATCCTCTGGCGTATTTTTAAAAAGAAAATAATTATATTTCAAAATTTCTATTAAATTTTTTTACCTAATGCTAATTCGGTGAAATAAAATTATTTTTAATTTTGCTATATACCTTTATTGGTCAATTTCGGCCATGTCTTAAAATAAATTTTTGTAAATGAACAATAGATTTTACATCAATCAAAACGCGTTTTTAACGCCTATAAATGGCGCCTAGGCTATAATGCTCCTTCACATAACCACTATTCTGTTTTATATTCATTTTTTTTATTAAAAAAATAAACATGGCTTTAGTTACATCCAACGCTATTTTACGAAATATTAAGTTATAATTTGCAAAAAAAAGTTAATAGATGGTCATTACTTAAATTTTAACAGCTAATTTTTCGAATATGTAGTTTTTATAATTTTTGGTTTTTTATTTTAATTTTGATCATTATGATAAATAATACAAAACATCCCAAGTTATAATAAAATCTAGCGTATCACTCGAGGATAGATGCAAATATGATTGTAATGTAATGTTCAAAAAAATTTATCCAATTAATTATTAATTATAATAATTATATGAGGCCTCAATTCAATTTGTTTTACAAAAAGATATTTCTTATGCTTTAAACAAACTTAAAAATTTTATGCAAAAAATATTGAATGTATCTAAATTAGCAATTTTTTATTCTATGAGAATACAGGATGCATTTATTCTATTAAAATTTTTTTAAAAATTTTTATTTATTCAAAGACCGTTTTGGACTACTCAAAACTAAGTTTTTATTAGTATGGGATAACAATTTTTAAAATTTTTTTCGATTTGGGCCTCATACAAATTTTTAAACATAAAAAAGAATAGGGTACTTAAACTTATAAGTTGCTTAAGCTGGATTAATATGATATATAATAAATTCATGAAATTTATATTGAAATTCTTTATTGTTTTCGAAAATATAATTCCAGAACTTTCAAATATTTTATTTTCGATATTCTCATTTCCCTATTTACACCTATATTTTGGAGTCAAAATTTTAAGTTTTTTCTGCATGGAAAGACACGGTGCTTCGAAAAAAAAACTTTTTCAAAAGCCTTCTCGATAGCCATTCGTCTTCAGATTCAAATATCATTATGCTAAAATCAGTAATTATTTTATATTAAGCATTCCTGACCAAAAAATAATTTGGCAAATGTCGCATAATCCGACTTGGAATGAAGCTAAACTGGGCCTAAAAATAGATTTATTTTTATTAATTTTAATATATTATATTTGAAGCTATAGACACAAAAAAATTAAATTAAAAGTTTTGTCAAAGCCTGAAATGGAGGGTCTTTTGCCACTACATTAAAACTTAATGAGTTTAATCTGAAAATTTGTACACAGATGAATATTTGGCGAACCTTGTAAAACTTGATAAAAGCTATTTTCGTGCAAAAGACTTATAATTTTTTGAACACTATCAGAAAAATTTTTGCACTCAATAGTTTTTATTTTGTTGGCGTGCTTTTGATTATAAATGTATTGAATGTTACGGGGGGCGACTGATGGATTATTTTTGAGAAAAGATATATAAGTTTTTTTTGAAGGAAATGTTAATGCATTAGCTATTTTAGTTGAGGTTTCTAAGCTAGTTCTCATATATATATTTTCGTGTTTTTTTGTATTACCATGGGGAGCATACCCTGGAAATATACCTACATATTCGACCAAAAAAATCAAAATATAGGGTATTTGAATTATATTGCGGGACGTAACTTATTTTTCTTTTATAATTTCCTGTTTTGAATCTAATTTCATAGATATTAAGAAAAACTTTTATTCCAAATCCATCCAAATTTTTAGAGATAATTAAGTAACTTTTCACAATTAGGTGAGTGTACCGTTTTCAAATCATCAGCGGTGTTCACGGATCATTTTTCTTGAGCAATATATCAAATAATTCCTTGCTCCAAAAGTTTATTCCATCTATGCAACCAGATTCGTAAAATTCTAATTGTTGTGAAGATGTGAGTGATTTAACGCCTAAAAAAAGAAACATTTAAAAGTGATTTACAACAAAGAAACACGGAAAAAATGTGGAATCCATCTTCTAAAGCGATATCAACGTAATCTTTTGTTTGATGCGTTATAACGTTGGGATCTGAAATGTAAAAAATTATTAAGATTTACAACAAGCGGAGGTTAATCCTACAAAATGCGTTCAAAATTAGTTTATTTTTAATTATGTTGTGTCACTAAGTTGGGACGTTTTAACATTTAGAACTGAATTTTAACATAAAAAAATGTTTGAACCATCTTCGGATAAGACATTTATATAATCTTCTGTTTGATGCGTTTATAGGTTGGGATCTAAAATGTAAAAAACATATACGACTGGTTAAAGCAAATTATCTAAAATGCGGCCAAAGTGTATTTATACTTGCGATGGCATTGGGATTTGATATGTAAATATTCAACCCGATTTCTAATCAAGCAAATTATGTGAAATGCGAGTGTAATTAATTGCTTTACCCCAATCCCCAAAATTCTAAATGCGAATCATTTGGGATTAGGGAAACGCTAATCCAGTTAACGGTGTAGCAGCAACTAGATTATTCGAGATATTCTTTAATTTGATTTAAGCAAACTATATATAAAAAATGTACATGTTTGTGTAATTTGCACCAATTATTTATAGTTTAACAATAATGGCCATTTTTGTCAATCATACATATACAATTCGTCTGCCACGTCTTATAAAGTGTATCGAGTCTGACGGTTGTAAATATTAAAAGATAAGCTATCATTTACATTCGAATTGTCCTTTTTTTAAGGTCGTATAATTTTATCTATTTAGTTGGACGGCTTCATCAAAGATATTAGGATATTTGTCAGCATCAGTATTTTTTTTGGAAGACAATATGGTTTATTGTTGGGCTGAATTCAGTTTTGTTCTATTTTGATGTGATGTCATTTAAATTGACACCATGTACAATTAGTGACGGGTAATAGAAATAGCTTTCTTCATTGAATGGTAGCATATACATTCATTGGGTTTTTATTGAGCTAATTATATAAAATGTAATCTATTTGCACATCCTACATTGTTAAATTCATCAATCAAGGCTAAATCTCACCTTTCCCATTAGTAACTCAGACTTGATATAATAAATATTTCTCCTGGTATATTTATTTCTTTGACTACCAAAACTATGCATCATATGATATTTAGGTCCAGTGAATTCTCTGAGAACTTGCACGGTACACTTATGTTTATTTAGACGTTACATCACTCACATCTTTACAACAATTAGAATCTTACGAACCTGGCTGCATAGACGGCATAATATTTTTAAACAAGGAATTATTTGATATATTGATCAAGAAAAATGACACCGTTAACACCGATGACAATTCAACGATACAATCACCTAATTAAGAAAAGTTTCTTAATTTTCTCCAAGTCCTTAACGTACTAAAAAAATCGAGCACATAACAAATAAAATAGCATAAGGTGCCAAATAAGACATTTATTATGTTTTACCCAATACACAAGCTAATAGCGAAAAATCTAAATATTTAAATATAAATTATACAGATTCTTGGATTGGTTATACTCCGTCCTTAAGAAAAATATTGTACATATAAGAAAATGACACATTTTTTGGCCCTTATTCTTTTTAATTAGAGTTTTTTACAGATCATCAAAATTTAACCAAGTTATAAATATATTTGAAAATTTGGATGGATTTGGAATAAAAATTTTTCTTAATTCACACTAAATGTAAAATAGGAAATTATAAAAGAAACGTAAGCTACGCCACGCACTATGATTCGAATAACCTTTATTTTGATTTTTTTGGTCAAATATCTAGAAGTATTTCCAGGATATGATCCTCATGGCAATACAAAAAAAATATGAAAATATTTATATAAGAACTAACTTCGAAACTTCAGCGGAAATTGGTGATGCATAAACAATTCTTTCTAAGACTTATATCTTTTTTTTAGAATAATCCATCGACTGCTCCCCGTGACATTCAATATATTTATAATAAAAAGCATGCTAACAAAATAAAAATTATTAAGTACAAAAATATTTGTGACAGGGTTCAAAAAATTATAAGTCTTTTCTTTTAAAGTAAATATTTTTTTTTGACTAATAATGATTCATAATTCATCGAATCAATCTATCGAATATTTTTATTTTTAAAATAAATGTTAATTAACGGGCAAATAATTAAAAATCATAAATTGTTAAAATATCAATAAAAAATTTTATTGCATCAACGATAATTGAGCCCTTTTCTGCGTTGAGGCCATAACACATGCGCTACCTTGCCTTTAAGTACAATGAGAATAATTTTAAGAATAACTGCCATCTATGGTCATTAAGTATAAATTGTCTTTCACAATTCATATATATTAATTTATATATATCATATGTTAACAAATTATGAGCTAACCACATAGATCATACACGCAATTTTAAGGATTTCTTCCGTTTACCGTTTTTTCCAATCAAACTTTGCAAGTCGGCTATAAACATTAAATGTAATGTTAAAAAACAAAAAAGATTTAAAAACAAAATAAATTGTATTTTTGTTTGCATATTTACAATAACTAAACTGAATTCAAAATTAAATAATATTTTCATTAATAACCGATAATATATCATGACCTATTTAGGTTGAGATGGCAAATAATAACACAGGTCAACAAATTTTTGAGAGTTATAAGCTAACAACAGGGATCAAACCTGCCATCTTAAGGATTTAAATCCGTTCACTGTTTTTTTATAAATTAAACTTATTAAGTTCGCCATAAATATTGAAAACTTAAGTAAAAATGTCAAAAACAAAAATAATTTTAAATTTTTTTTGCATATTCACAACTGCTAAACTTTTAAATATAGGCTTCATAAAATACTTTTATTAAAAATGGATAATCTGTTGTGTCATATTTAAATTTGGACGCGATATATTTTGTATTATCTAAATGCTGAAGCTGATGCAAGAGCTTGATATACTAAAAAATTTTTTTCTCATTATTTGAGATGATAAATTTAAGTTAGGAGATTTTTGAAAAAATAAAAGATTAATTTTTTCTTTTCAGGGTATTCTCGAGGTCGCAAAATATGTCAATTTCGTCAAAAGAGGCCATTTTTGCGATATGACCCTAGCATGGCCTAAGGCGAAAGATACTACAAAAAAAAGTAAAATATTTATGAGATAAGGCCAGTATGGGGTTCCATTTATTTCAATCAAAAACTTTTTTTCTGACTTTGATCTTTCTCGACCTGTTTAGCAGAAAGACTATTGAATCAATAAATAACCCAAAAAAAATTAAAAACGAAAAATAAAGATAAAAACTTGTCAAATTTTTTGGGCACTGACTGTATGATAGTTGAATTTTCTATAAAATTTGGCGTCGAAATATGTTTTATATGTTGTTTGGTCAATAAAAGTAAAGCAGTGCCAAGTTTTAAGAAATATTACGATATATAGTCACAAAGTATTTATGGTCTTTACCTTAAATATCATATATTAGTTTATATATAACACAGGTCAACAAATATCAATGTAAATAAGATAAAAACATAAAAGTATTAGCCTTATTTTATATATAATTTCCATTTTTCGTATTTTCTTTTACCTTCAACTCCTTAGATCCGTCGTTAAAAATGACCCCTTTTGACCAAATTTAAAGATTTTGCGACCTTGAGAACACCCTATAATATAAAATTAAAAAATATTTTTTTCATATAAAAACCCTTCTTTACTTATATTTATCATCTCTTAAAATGGGAAATAAAGTTTTTTTACTATAATAAGCTACATCAACATTTAGATGATACAGAATATCTCGCATTCAAACTTAAATACGACACGATATATTATCGGTTTTTAATGAAAATTTTATTTTGAATTTCGAATTTAACAGTTTTGTTGTTGTGAATATGCATTTCAATTTACTTTTGTTTTTTTTTTGAATTTATAAAATTTTCAATGTTTATAGCTAACTTAATATTGATTAAAAAAAACGGTAAACGGATTTCAAAATTCTTAAGATAGCAGGCTTATTCTCTGTAGTTACCTAATAACTCTCAAAAATTTGTTTACCTGTGTAATTAAATAACTCAAAAAAAGTAAAAACAAATAAATATTTTAAGCAATAAATATTACTTGCCTACTTTTTAGGCACTGACAATATGATATATTAAATGACCTTAAAAACTTAAATATTAAAAATTAAAAAAAAATGTTTTGTGTTATAGTAATATTTAAAACACGAAAAATTTTCCAAAAATTTTACAAAAAAAAAAATAACAAACTAAACATTGAAAAATGTTTTACGTTTTTCCAAGGACAAAAATATGAATTTATAAATGGGTGAAGCGTTTACAAATGTTTCATGTTTGTCCTACCCTCATTTTAATATATAAAATTCTATAAATTTTTTTTGTTTAGGGTGTTCTCGAGGTCGTGAAATCTGTCAAGTAGGTCAAGAAGCGCCATTTTTTTGATATCGTAGCAATATTGCCGAAAAACGAGAGATATATATTAGATAAGGCAATCATGGGGATTTAGTTATTTAAAACTTTTTTTTTCTGACTGATATTTGACGACCTGTGTATATATTGTTTTTTGCTATGTGGAATGGTATAATTATTTGAGAGGACAATAATTGTACTATTTGCTATCAAATATAATTTTAAGTATTATTTAAATTTTATATTTTTTCGATAAATTTGGCTGAAATATATTAATTTGTTTTAAACACTATAATTAAAGCAAATTTACCAATATATGTGTCAAAGTTTAATGGAAAATGTAGATAACTCAATTAAGTTTTCGAGCAATTTTTGAAATTTTTGGGTATATGGCCAAAACAAATCGGTACAAGATTGAGAATAATGATAAATATATTTTAAAAGAAGGGACAAAATTTTATTCACCTATTGTTGATGTAGTACCCTCAGCTTTTTTATTATCTTTCCATTAATTATTTGATATGATAACTCATTAACTTTAATCAACTTTTAGAATGGCAAAATATGACCATGACAAGAAGTTCTCCAATATTGAAAAAATTCTACAAAACAATTGTTCAAGTAATTTGCAATTAGTTCAGGAGTTTAAATTATTTCAAAATCAGTTGAAGGATATGGTCAAACCATTATGTCAGGTTTTTTTATTATATTTATCGCTCAAGCTTATTTTTTTAAATATTTTGAATAACTTTTTTTTTACTTTTTACTTATTTTTTTTTTCTTCATATAATTAGATTTTAATATTTCCAAAAGTTACCAAAGCAGTGCATATTTATTTAAGACTTATTTGTATATGATCTATTATTTATTGCAGCAAATTTTACAAATTTAAGGTCATTATTATACATTCAAAATTGAAGTTTTGGAATTTTATATAAGACGCCTTTTTTGGTTATTAAGACATGTTGTGAGTTTTTACTTTCTTAGGCTCAAAAATTCTAAAAATATAAAAAAGAATTTTTGCTTTTTTTAAATCAAATTTTTAAACTTTTTGTAATTATACGTTTTTTTCGCAAAACAAAGTTTAAAACTTTGAAATCAAAAGTTTATTTTGAACGTGCCTCTTATATAAAAAATTGGTTATAATTGGTTCACAACCAGTTAAAAATTATATATATTTTTAGATTAAAGGTTAGAAAATTACATAAAGTACAGGTTTGCAAAAGTCAATGAATGTTTGGCGAAGTTTTTAAAACTGCAATGAATGAATGACCTTATTAATTTTTTTTTCATTTGTTGAATCATTTGAGCCAGATTAAAATCGATAAAATAGCTGACTTTGGCATTTAATTTTTTAATTCTAATAATACCTAAATAAACAAAAAATCAAATATTTTTTCACATTCTGCTATTTATATCGTTTATCTCAAATGGTGAGAAATAAAATTTTTAAGTATATTAAGCTCTTACAATAACATATAGATTATATAAAATATTTTTTGCACCACAAACCCAAATATGACTCGTTTATATATAATTTTTTTTAATTTTTATTGTTTAAAGTTGGCTTACAAAGTTTTATTAGTAAAAACAGTAAAGATTTTATATATCCCTAAAATGGCACATCTGGTCACTAAAGTTAGCTCCTATATCGCAAAAATTTGTCGAGCTGTGTAATGACCAAATTGTTATATTTTAAATTTAAGTTAAATTCAAATTCATACAAATTGTTTTATTTAATTTTAGCCCCAATCATTTATTTTTACTTAATATATTGTATTCAATATAATATCTATACATGTGTTTTCTATTTTATCTGCAGGAAAAAAAGTCAAGTGAGTTGTTAAAACCTGAAACTATGGACAGAGAACTTGGTCTTGTTGTGGAGCAGTGTGTTAAACAAAAAGAACTAGCTATTAGGAAAGATTGGGAAATTAAACGTTTACAATTGGAAGAGAAAGTAATCTTAATTTTAAAAGTCCATTTTATGAAAAAATATATATATCTATATACGATTTAAGCAAAATCAAACTACCAAACAGTTGGATATGTTACTTAACCAAAATAAAGCACTTGAGCAAGAAAAAATGGGATTACAAATGGAGCTTTATGAGGCCTCTATGAAAATAAAGGATATGAATCATCAAGTAATTTTCATCTATTTATAACCAGATCATTTTTTGGCTAAACTCGTTTTTTTGAATAAAGGGATAGCAGATTTTGGCTTTAAGCTAGCAAAATATCAGAATTTTTAGGTTGTATGTTTTTAAAATTGATTTTCCTATTCTCTTAAATATTTTTGAATAACAAAAAATGAGGTTTTTTCCAGCTCTGGTAATACCATTTTTATATGAAAATTTATTTGACCTTTTGAATTAAGAAATCTGAGCATTAACCTTGATCAGATTAATATTTGTTTGAAATTTATCAACATCTTAAAGAAAATAATATTTTAAGTCTTATTTTTAAATTTTCGAATCTGAATGTATAGATAGATCAATATACCAAGTAATTTAGTAGTTGGTGTCGAATGTATAAGATAAGCTTAAAGGTTATTATTTGCCGACAATCTAGTATTTTCCGCAGAGTCAGGTGATGCTTTTAAAACACTGCTCTACCATCTTGGAAATTGTGTTTATAGGTGGAAAATGGTAATCGGTGCTGAAAATGTATGATAATATTCCTCTAAACTTAACTCCGTGTGTTAAACTGTTTAGGGTCATTTTATACCCCAGGTATCGAGCTATAGATATTGGGCCTTCTGATAAATGAGAACTTTAATATCGATAAGATTATTGAGAATCGGGCGCCTCAAAATTAAATTAAGCCCAGTCTGTCTACCCTAAACTTTTTTCTTCGGACTGGTCTCTTGTGGTAGTAATGTATATGTCAGCGTCCAAACGCAATATTCCGCCGGCGGAATATTGTCTGGACTTAAGCTCAACGTCCAAAGCGTATATTCCGCCGGCGGAATATAAATTGGCGTTAGTCAACGACCAAAACCATTTTCGCCGGCGGATTTGTCTGGACTTGAGCTCAACGTCCAGCATTTCCGCCGGCGGAATATTAATTGGCGTATAGTCACGTCAAAACCATTTTCGCTGGCGGAATTTGTCTGGACTTGAGCTCAACGTACAAAGCTATTTCCGCCAGAAATTTTTGCAAAATTTAAGGGACAAACAGTGAACTTTATGTGATCAATTTTGAAATGTTGATTATTAGCTTTTTGATTTTTTATGCTTAGAATATGAAAAGTTCAATGAATAGAGTTCTGTTGAATTTAAAATAGGGTTAAGGGTTAGAATAGTGTAAAGATTTAAAGATTCGTTGTATTTAGAAGCGCTTTAACTCCATTTAAAAGTTTAGTTTTTTGGATACCTCAGAAGTGCTAATGTTATAAAACCGCCTTTTTTGTTTTTAAAATTAAGCAAAGCTCTAAAAGAGAGGTATTTTTGTAATGTACCTATGCTTAAAATCACCAAATCCTACTCGCAATAAAGATTCAACTAAGCAGGTATTTAAAAAATACTAAGGTGCCTTAAAGCCGTAGGTGATATTGAGAGCACCAATAAATTATGCAAAAATAATTAGGACACAGGTGTCAAACTTTTAGGAGTCAAAATGATAAAAATTTACACTTTAAAATTTATATAGCCTTATCTAACCCTTTGTTAATATTAGGGCATTCCCTATCTAGGGCCGTTAAAATGCATATTGGAATTATGGAAGGTATATAAGTTATATCTCCGATTTTAGTCCAGTTAAACTTTAGCCTTCCTTACAATTTATTTCACTTCCTATATATTTGTAACGTTAAGAATTAAAGAAAAAGAAATACGGTTGGACTATTATAGCTCATATAATTTCAATTCAACTTTCTAATATGTATAATTTGACAACTTTTTCCCCCAATTTAAAAGAGTACCCATAACAAAAATTTTGTTATTAAAGGGAAATAAGAAGCAAAGCAAATCCAATTTAAGTCGCCCCTCTTGAAAGTATTGATATCTTAAACTTGAGAAACGAATCAAAATATAAATTACATTAAAATTTTTATAAGCATTATTTATTGATTGAGTATTTATAAAGCCTTTTAGTCGGCCAAATTTTCAAAACAGCCAGTCCCAGACAAAATTATTTTTTTATAAAATCGGCTCCGATTCAAATAAAAATTTTTAATTACAAGCTAAAAAAGTGTTGTTTTAAAAATAGAGTAAAAAAAAGAGTAAAAGTTGTTCCTTTATCTTGAAAATAAATTTATCGTTTTTAGTTTTTGTTGATAATAGTTACAAATAGAGCAATAAATTCAAAACCCCATTGCCAATTTCTATTTTTAAAATTAAGTGGTTTGGCCCGTTATAAATGAACCGTTCTGTCCCTTGTTTCCTGGGCGGGGCAGATTTGGTTCTCGACTTTAATCTCTAATGTGATTGTAGCAAATCATTTAAGAAAAAAATAGGAAGTGAGGCTAGTTGAATAAAATTTTATAAAATGATAAAGCTTATTCGAGTCTAGTAAATTAACTTAGTATCCTCATAAAAACTTTTTTTATTAGTAAAGGCTACAAGCGGTAATAAATCAAACAATAGAGTGTTGCAAAAAATATTTAACAAAAATCCTACTGATTTTTGCCTATTCTCAAAACTCTATAACTTTAGTGAAATATAAATAATTATTAACTTAAAATATGGATTAATGAAAATGTTATTAAAGAGGATAGAAAAATAAAAAATCGAAAAAATAAGTTTCCAGTTAAGGCCATTAGTCTAAGAGTCCAATTGGGGACTTCAAATTCAAGCTATTTTATGGTTTTTAATTGGTTTGAAAAGTAACGAGTGTCAGTCAAAAAAACTTATTTCTTTTGACGTTTTTTCTAAATTAGGGGCGTTCAGTCCTTTATTTTTTTTAAAAATTTTGAATTTTTGAAATTTTATTTTTTTATTTTATAAACTTTTATTTAGAAAAATATAAAAATGCTAATAAAAAATTGGTACTTTTTGTAAAAACGTTAAAAAGAAATAAAAACTTTAAAATTTATCAAAATAAATGAGTCTAACCCCTTATAATTGTCGTGAGATTGGAGAAATAAAGGAATAATTTTTAAATAATTTGTTTTAATTCCTTACAAAATTGAAATAGCTTAACGCCAATATTAACCTTAATAATACTCAATATCTGATTACTTTTCTACTAAATAGGGAAAATTTGTTATAATAAAAATATTTTAAATTTTCGGGTATATAACTGTTATACGTCAAGCATTTTTTCAAAGGGGTAAGAAAATTTCTAAACACAATATTTTGGTTCTCAGGTATCTTGTCAAAAGAAGCTCAAATTTATCGGGCTGGGAATAAAATGGATTAATGGCGCACTAAATTATAATAAGTAAGACGGTTTGGGCGGGAATATAAGTCCTCTTAATTCTATAATAAAACTTTTTGGGTTATCTAGATTTTTTATTTTCAATTATGCAAGAGAAATTTAAAAATCATTATTTAATATTAACAATATATTTCAATCAATCACATTGACCCTATGTCACCCAACCATATTTCTTTATTTTTAATATGTTTTAATCTTTATTTCCCAAAAATATATAAATTGGAAGGGCTTTCAGTCTAATTTAGAAGTTTTTATGAGGATACTAGGTTAATTTACTAGAATAAAAAATGTGCTTTTATCATTTTATAAAATTTTATTTACCCTCAAAAGGATGTTAAATCCACAAACGTATAAATTTAAATAAAGAAATTCGATAATAATCAACACCCTGCTCCTCTTAGAAGCCCTCTTCACTTCGGATTCATTTTTTTCTTAATAGATTTGCCTTCAATCACATTAGAGATTAAAGTCGAGAGAAAAGTAGCGGCCCGCCAAAACAAGGGCAGGAGGGTCAAAATTTATAAGGGGCCAAAAGCGGGGCTTAAATTTAAAAATGGAAATTACGTATGCTCTATTTGTAACTATTAAAGGCCTAAATACGATAAATATATTTTTACGATAATGTAACTTTTACAGTCAGTTTTTAAAGAAAATTTTTTGAAAATTTTCGGGCCTTATTTTGGATTGGGAGACCTTAAACTTGAAAAAAAAAATTTTGTTTTGACGATCTGGCTGTTTTGCTAGATTTGGCCGATCTAAATGGCCTGAAAAAATACTCAGGTCAATTTAATTGTTGCGCTTTTGAAAATTTAATGTAATTTATATTTTACACGTTAGAGGTTTCGCCAAGTTTAAGATACCTTAATTCTTTACAAAACAATTAGGACCATTGGATTCAGGATTCATGCTTTTGAGCCTTCATTGGTGCGCTTTTGGTAACCAAAATTTAATAGATTTTTAGTTATGTGGGGAGTCTTTTTAAATGTTGGCAGGGAATCCAATAAGATTGTCAAAATATTTATATTAGATATACTCCAAACTTGAAATTAGATTGAGCCTATAGTCATTCAACCGTATTTCTTTATTCTTTTAAAAATTTTAATTTTTAATGATCAGAAATATATATGGGAAAATTAAAAAAATTGTAAGGAAGGTCTAAAACCGGTTCGTTAACTGGACTAAAATCATGGATATAACTTATATACCTTCCATTAATTCCAATATCGCATTTTTAAGCCCTAGATAGGGAATCCCTAATATTAACAAAGGGTTAGATAAGGCTTATATAAATTTTAAAGTTGTAAATTTTTTATCATTTTGATCCTCTTAAAAGTTTGACACTTGTGCGCTGTCCTAATTCATTTTTTGCACTAATTTATTGGTTCTCAATATCACCTACGCGCTTTAAGGCACCTTAGTATGTTTTTTAAATACCTGCTTAGAGTTGAATCTTTATTGGAGTTAGGATTCTTGGTGCATTTTAAGTCATAGGTACATTACAAAAATACCTCGGCTCTTTTAGAGTCTTTCGCTTAATTTTAAAAAAAAAAAAAATGGGGTTTTATAACATTAGGCATTCTGAGGGTATCAAAAAATCTAAACGCTTTTAAATGTGCAGTTAAAGCGCTTCTAAATACACGGTCAGCGAATCTTTAAATCTTTAGCACTATTCTAACCCTTAACCCTATTTAAATTCAACATGAACTCTATTCATTGAACTTTTCATATTCTAAGCATAAAAAATCAAAAAAGTCTAATAATCAACATTTCAAAATGGATCACATAAAGTTCACTGTTTGTCCCTTAAATTTTGCAAAAATATTTTGGCGGAATATAAGCTTTGGACGTTGAGCTCAAGTCCAGACAATATTCCGCCGGCGAAAATGCGTTTTGGACGTTGACTATACGCCAATTAATATTCCGCCGGCGGAATATAAGCTTTGGACGTTGAGCTCAAATCCAGACAATATTCCGCCGGCGAAAATGCTTTTTGGTCGTTGACTATACGCCAATTTATATTCCGCCGGCGGAATATACGCTTTGGACGTTGAGCTCAAGTCCAGACAATATTCCGCCGGCGGTATATTGCGTTTGGACGCTGACATATATACCTATTACACAGGTCAACAAATTTTTGAGAGTTATGAGCTAATTTCAGCAAACCTGCCATCTTAATCAAACTTTGAAGTCCAGCTACAAACATATTTTAAAAATGCCAAAAAAACAAAAACAAAAAGGAGTCAAAAAAAATATTTAAAAATTTTTTTTATTTATATTTAAAACAGTTAAACTGTTATATTCAAACTTCTAATAATTTAAAAAACCGATAATATATCGTGTCCTATGTAGGTTAAGGTGGTAATAATGTATAAGTTTTATATACTTCAAAATTTAATCAATTGAGATAAAAAATGTAAGTTACAAGTAAATTTAATATGCAAAAAAATTTTCCTTTGGTAATCTTGAAGTCGCAAAATAAGTCAATTTGGATATTTTTTCGGTACCTAAGAAAATATCCGAAGGCGTAAGAAACGTCGGAAAAAGCTTATGAGAAAAGGCCATCATGGGGATCATTTCGGTGTTATAATTCTTTTTTTACACATTGATTTTTTTCGAATTGTTTTGTAAATTGAAAATATTATTTTATATCCATTATTACTCTTTCCACAATTATCAAATAGACTTTGTCGTGGCTAGGTTATAAACATTTTATTTTTATTAGATGGAGATAGTTAAGGTACAACAACGCACTCAACTAATTCATTCATCTAACCCCATGCAAAATGGAAATCCTCACATTATGAAGGGAGAAAATTCTGAAAATACAGAAGCAAAACATTTCGAAGAGATAATGATTATGCTTAAGGTCTATCACACTTCCTGTTAAAATACAATACATCATTGTTGTCAATATTTTTATTCATTTAGAATTTATGAATTTTTATTTTTACACAATTTATAATATTGACAACATTTAGTTACTTAACTAAACATTACAAATGTTTTTATGTTTACAGGCCATTAAATCTAACCTTTATCTACGGAACAACAGTGAAACAAAATACATCAGCCATCAAAATAATCAGAGTGCTTTGGCTGCTAAAGAGTTTAGGGACGAAATTTCTCGCGCACAAACATACACCGTAGCCCAAATTGAGAGTTTGAATCAAAATGTGAGCCAACATTTTAACCGGTTAAAGGAAGAACTCGCAATCTGCAATAGTCAAGCTTTTAGAGAACAACAATCAACATTTATGAGTCAGCAGAGATCGTCTGAAATTGAAGATCTAAAGCAATGGCTTGAAAAAACTTATTCCCCTTTGATAGGTAATATGAACACATTATTGAAAGATAAAAAAGAAGATTTTGAAGGTTATCAAACTGTAATTTTAGACGGCGTTAAAGTCGCTATTGAGCAAGCTTTACCACACGCTGCCTCTACAGTTTATGAGTTGCTTCAAAAAAAGACATTACTCGAAAACGAGAGCAAAGATGCCATGATTGTGGATCAAACGAATAAAATTAATGTCATGCTCGGTGAAATTAGAGATCTTTGTATAACTTTATCGCACTCACCTATCAAAATACATGAAAAACTTCTACCCTTGGGTACAGATATGATGGCACAAGAAAATTCATCGAAAACGAATATTTCCAGCCCTCAACAAGGTAGAGAAATTAACGAACTTACGGAAAAAAACAATAGTTTGCGAGAAACGAATTGGAACCTCATAGAGCGAATTAATGAACTTGAAAATAAACTTGGCAATTATGTTATTCAAGAAGTCAGGTTTAAGGATATGGAAAATAATGCTTGTGAGTTTATGGGATATATATCTCGCATTATTCTTGGTGAAACTGATCAAAGCTCGCCAAAAATTAATAATATACTGCAGGATTCGACTCAAACGAAGATGTATTGTACTAAAATCAAACAAGTTATGGTCGAACATCAAAATGAAAATAAATGCTTAGCAAAACAAGTTGAAGAACTATGGGCATCTAAAAATGGGTTAGAAAATAATTTGAGTGATACTCATGTCAAAAGGGTTAATCAGAAATTTCCAAAAAATTACAACTTAATTCCATCAGATTCATCAATTGAAGAAAAAAATAAACTAATGTTAGGTGAGAATGAAAGATTGACACTTGATAATCGAAAACTCATGCGACAATGTATTTTACTCGAAAATTTTTACAATAACATGGGTAGGGAGGTCATTAGAGCTCTCACTCAGCTAAAAGGAAATGTGTTGCAGCTTCAAAACGAAGAAAATATAAAATTGCAAAAAGATAGTGCACCTAATGAGGGCAAAGTTAACAACAAAAAACAGCTTACTTTTTCTAAGCCATTCTACGTTGAAATAATGGAGAAACACAAAACTTTGAATTTGTCTGATGACCAAGTTTCAGCAGATGATGAGAACTCTGTTGAAAATAAACATTGTCCTATCTTGGTAACTGAACCTTGGATTGAAGTGTCCTTGCAACCTTATGCTGACCCTGATTTGTTAAAGGTTAAAATTTAATAGACTTTTATTTTTAGGAATTGGAAAGTTATAAAACAAAACTACAAGATTTGCAAAGAGAATTGATAAATTTACAAGTTATCAAATTATTTAAATATAACTTTTAAGTATAGAATATATATAGACATATATATAACCATTTTTGTTTTTATAGGGAACCTACTAATATGTCTAAGATCCACACAAATGCAATATTCACAACCAGTCACCTTTTTACATATGTCAACTCCAGTTATGTGATTTATTCACCCTTTCATTATTTAGTTGCTACTCTTTCAAATTTTGTCAAATTTTATTTTAGTCATCAGCTATTCTTAAACATTTAAAAGTATTAATATTTAAAATCCTCACTGTTTCATGTGTGATATTTTTATAAACTTTTGTATTTGCTTTTTTGGCTTTTTATAATTATGTTTTTAATTTATAAGGCTTTTAATGTTTTATACTCTATAAAATAAATATGATGCTTAGTTTATTGACTTTGTTTATTAATAAAGGAGGCCATTAGATAGATATTTTATTAACATATTTCTTAGATAGTTGGAGCTGTCGGGTTATTATTTTAATAAAAATATAATATGTTGAATATAAATAATCTATTCTGTCCATTTGTGGGCACAATTTGGATCTGTACAAACATAATACAGCCGCATTTCATCCTAAAAAATATAAATTTTTAATTCAATTAATATATGTTTAAAATCACAATCAATATTAATACCTCTGCTTTGGCACTTTGAGCTTGAAAAAATACAGCTTCTTTGTGACCACACCTAGGGCAAGGGTGATCTTCTGTTTTAGGAAGTGTTGGGTCAGATATTACATCTGGTACTATTTGAGTTAATTCATTAATTTCGTGCATAATTTTGTTGACGTATATGCAATTGTTTTCAGCAACTTCACGATAATCGCAATTTCGGCACTAAAATTATTCTAAAAACTGTTTGTAAAAGTATAAAAACTGTAAAGCAATATGATTACTGCATATAATAAAATTCTGTTTGGTTTATCTTCCTTCGGGTATAACATGTTATTACTAAAAAATTTTAAAACCAAAAACATTACCATTCCTGACAAAATCTGATTCCTATAAAAGATGGACCGTTTGAATTTTGCTGCATATGGAGCCGAATAATTTAAAAAATTAATATGTTTGATTCCAAAAATATAATATTTATTATTGCTCTTCTGTAGTTGAACATATGTTTTATTCCTATGAATTATTCTAAGCGAAACATATCAGGTTATATCAAAATAATTAACCATTGATTGAATAGTATAAGCTGTAGACACACTTTTTTTTAATATATTTTATGGACAATTCTTCGTCCTATTGTTATTTACTTTAGTTTAGAAGGTTGTGTATTCACTATGTTTGCATTTATTAAATAAAAATAATGGCAAACTTTTGCCTTTTGGAATATTTTTTGATTGTGTTTTTATTATACGAATAGCAGAATCAGACCTCTTTAAAATTGAACTCAAATCATAAACATGTGCAAATGTTTACTATTAATTATTTAATATAGTGTAGACCAGTGTCAAAGATTGAAATCTTTAAAAATATTTTACCTTCTTTTTTAGAATATTGTTTGATCATCATCAATAATACATATTACTAGTAAGATTCTAATTAGATTTAACAATAAATGTATTTATTTGTTCAGGCTGTGTACATATATTCTTAAAGTTGTACTAAGAATAAAACTATTTTAATTTGCTTGCTTTAGATTATATAAACAATTTTTATTAATGATTTAAAACTTTACAGTGCTAACTACAATAAGGTGGCATATGTTAGAAAAAGAAAGATTAACAGCCACATAAAATGTGGCCATTGACTACTATATTTTTGATTGTTGTCACAAATAAAAAGATCATGATCACAATTAAATGGCCAAGATGTTGTTTTCATGATAATTACTATATTGTGGCTAAATGGTCACACAACATAGTAATGTTTATCATGAAATCTTCATCTTGGCCATTTAAATGTGATTTTGATCATTTTATTTGTGACCACAATCAAAAAAATTGTGGTAGATTGCCACAACATATGTGACAATGATCATTTTTTTCTGATACTGGCCAATTTATAGTGGCCAGCACTGTAACACAAAGTGAAAATAATAGCTAAATCTAATAAATGTAGTTTTGAAATTAAGGCTATAATTCAATTGTGTCACATAAAATTTTGATAAGTTAATTGCTCCTTCAAATATAATTCAAATTGTTTGATTTTTTTTATTAGTACTTAAATTGTAAAATTAATCAATCACAAAGCTGTTTAAAAATTTATTTATAATGTTTAAAAATACCAGAATAAGCTAGACAATTGATTTTCAAAACAAACATATTAAACAAATATACAATGAAAATTTTTAAATTACTTGGAGCAAAGAAATTTGATATTTAACTTTATATCAACCATTTTTTTCCCTAAAGCTGTTTATTTTTGAGGTTTAATTTGGAGTGTGCTTATGTTCTCAGGTAATGTAATAAAAATATTTTAACTTTTATTGAAAACCATAAGCAAAAATATGGTAGAAAATGTGTAATATCTAATTAAAACTTACAAAATTATTTAGGCTGTATCCGGCATAGATGATAATTCGTTTCGATTAATATCACAATGTCAGGAGATAATACCGAATATTACACAAGGTTTTGTCGCAAAATATTTTGTTGTAGTAGCGGGGCTCAAAGGACCTCACGTACAACCTCACCTGCATCTGCAGGTGTCAATTTCGGTCAAAGAGATTATGCCAGGCGTGGGTGTTGCATCAGAATGCTCAAATGGTTTCCCGTGGCTTTTGTTACTCTCATCCTCATTTGGGCCTACTACGCTTACATTGTTCAGTTTTGTTATTTCACCCTTATTGCCCCTACTTATGAATCGGTTGATATTTCTCGAGAGACTACTATAAAAGATAATTCTACCACTAATAACAACAACAACAAGCCGGAGATAGCAACAAATATTAGTCAAAGCACTAAACGACATCGCGTTATGGCTCAGGCCATTGCCTATGCACTCGTCTTCAATCTCCTCTTCCTTATGATGGTTTGGTCTTACCTCTCGGTTACATTTATGGGATTTTTTCATGCCCCAAATGGGTCATCGTCTAACAAAAAGGATACATTTGGTCGTAATCGTCGTTGTTATACCATCCCTGACATTTATAAATTGTCGCCGGGAGATTTAAACGAACTTGAAAATGCTCGGGAAGAGGGAAGGGTAGCTCAAATATTAAACGGCTTGGCAAATCGCATCATAACAAGACATACCAATGAGTCGGAAGGTACATTTGTAGTATATATATAAATGTTTGTTTTAATTTGGTAAAATGAAAAACAAATTTACTACGCAAAATTTTGTTTAAAGAGGAAATTTAGTGTTATTTTTTATGTGGGTAGGAGGAAAATTGCTACGTGGCGCGTTTATAACCACTGGGGTCAATAGGGTTAATATCCATGTAAATGACGCCGCTTCCTCAAAAAATGTACTATTGTCAAAAACATAATAACTGGGCCATTCTCCCGTTAAAAACTCCCAAATGAGATTAAAGTTAGAGGCTAGAACATAAAAAATTATGCCATACACCATGGAGGAGAGGGGGGGGTTGGGGTGACCCCAACCATATCCCCACAAATTAAAATTTAGATATCCCCCCCCAAACAAACACCAATTAAATATAAAATTAAATTATAAAATATAATATGGAAATTAAACCCCGTTAAACTTGTACCTGCATACACCCTTTTTGCGCCATATTTCAGCCCAAATAATTAAAATATTTTTAATGCCAAAATTGATTTTTTGCCAGCCCAAGTGCGAAAAAACAGTATTTTTTTTATTATGTTTAATTACAACTAAAGAGATTGGGTTTCGGACCAAGGGAATAAATGTAGAAAAGAATATGTTCTTTTGTAATATCAATAATTAAATATTAAAATTATATATTTTAGGATTTGCGAAAATAATTTTGCTGTTACTCTAACTATACGATGCCTTACCCATATAAAAGAAATTTTGACGTCAAATTACCTTTTTTTTCTATTTTATCGAATTATATAAATAAATAACTTGCCGAAAATGAATGTGATAGTTTCTTCTAATTTAAATCAAATTAAATTTTGTACATGTAATAAATTTATAATATCCTTATTTAGTTTAAAAAAACCACATATTTTCGAAAATATAAAATGACTGAATAGTTTTTTAGCATGTGAATAGCGTAGGAAAATAACAATAAATATTAATTTTTTTGCGAAAAAAAATATAAAAGTTTATTGTAAACGTGCCTTATAAAACTTTTCCTAAGGTATACCGATTTTTGTCTCCAAATATTAGCAGAAGCGACTACTATTAAACCGCTCAAGCTTTGCACGATTCAAGGCGGGCCCCGGTATTGCGACGTGTGTAAGGTGATTAAACCGGACCGGACTCACCATTGTGCCGCCTGCGGACGATGCGTCCTCAAAATGGATCATCATTGCCCATGGGTCAACAACTGCACCCAATACGCAAACTACAAGCAATTCCTCCTGTTTCTCAGCTACGGGGCGCTGCTTTGTCTCTTCGTCGGAAGTAGTTTGTTTTGTTTTTTATTTCTCAACACGCTAGGTTGGGCTTTGTAAATTGTTTTTAGTTTTATTTCAAAACGAGAAGCTAAATGTTGCCTTTTAGTTAAAGCGGTATGATTGAGAGTGGCACAAATATGTAATTATAATTTGTTACTATTTGTAAATTATAATTTTTTACCTCCTCTTTAAAATTAAACAATTAACGAAATTTCTTTTTGCCCAGTAATTTATTTTTTAATTAAATTTGTTGTACTAAATTATTTAATTTTATAGTTATTTTAATTAATAAAAAAAAATGTTGTTTTTTATCAACGAACAAATAAGTTTTTATGAATTATAATAGATATATGTGGAAATTTAATGATATGATTTTTTTGAAATTCATCGATTCGGAGTATCATATTTTTTTTTATTTTGTAAATACATATATGTAGTTACCACACTGCCGTATTTCATCTCATTTTGGACCAATTCAGACAGCTACCAAATACCGTCAAGTGATGCCGCCTACCGTCCGGCCCAACCTTTGCCACAGGTTAACTATATCTCACCGGTAGATAACCGCGACCAATTAGCAGTTAAAAATCTTGATAAAGGCGTCGATTCACTAAAAATGCAAAATAACATTGTAACCATGTCTTCACTTTCGACCATTGGTTTCAAGGTTGACCCAGACACCAAAGCAGTTATGGGACTGGTCAAGCTCCCTAACCCGAAAAATAAAAGGCGGTCCGTGGAAAATAATGACGATACCAATATTAACAACAATGATATTAATAACAAGCTCGATGTTAAAGAACAAAGTTCAAACAACGCCGTCTTTAAACCGTATTACAGACTTCGCGCAGCTTTGGAAGCCTCATCAACGTCCTTCAAACGCGATAGCGTAAGCCGAGCACTCCTAACTACGCGGTTTAACGTGCTCTTCTTGTTTTTCATAAGCCTTATGTTCGGTATTAGCCTGTTTGCCCTAGCTATTTACCATTGTTACTTGGTTTCCAAAAATCGCACGACCCTCGAGGCTTTCCAAGCTCCCATCTTTCGAAGGACTCCAACAGCCGACCTGGACTATAATGGGACACCTGTTGATTATACTTTCAATAATCACGACAATTATAGAAATCATCGACGCATCCTTTTCCAATCAACGTGATGATCGCGATATCAACATCATTGCTATAAATGGGAATGCGGCACCGGTGCAAGGCCTAACCCGACCAGACAAAAATGGCTTCAATTTAGGTATGTGTGTGTTGTGAATGTGACTTGTACATCCTGATAAATCTTATTTTTTAATATTCTTAATATTATTGAATTTGAATAAATTGTCCTTTTAACTTTATATAAAATAATCAATTTATTATAATAATTATAGCTGGGTATTTTTCATAAGGCAAAAAACAATGTATAAAAAAAATCATCTATTAGTGGTAGATGTCAAGTAACAGAAAGTTTAAACAATTTATGCCGAAACCGGGGGGGGGAAAAAAATGCCAAAAAAATTTTCCCTTTTTTTTCCCCAAAAAAAAAAAAAAAAAAGGGGGGAAAAAAAAAAAACCCCCTAAAAAAAAGGGGAAAAAAAACCAAAAAAAAGGGTAAAAAGCCAAAAAACATTTTATTTTTTTATAAAATTTTAAAAATTATTTGGGGGGGGGGGTTTTTTTTTTTTTACTTCTTAGATTTTTTTTTTTAAAGAGGATTTGTAATTCCCTTTTTTTCTTATAATAAGTGTTTTGTTCTGTTTTTGGTTTAAAAAAAAAAAAAAAAAAAAAAAAAAAAAAAAATAACAAACAACTTAAAAATAAGGTTTGCGTAACAACTTTTAACAATATCTCCGTATGTTTTTGCACTATTACATAATTTAAAAATCATAGATCAAAAATTGTCTTAAGCATTAATTTTTCTCAAGAAATAATGATTTGGAATTGGAGTAAACATTCCCCACTCCTGAACGTAGCTTTTTTTCTTTTCATCAATTAATTTTTAATAAATATTTTAATGAAACTATCTTAAATATATTTTTAATATTTACTAAATTTATATCAAATATTTCCATTTAATAACATTTTCGTGTTTATACAGGCTCCTGCATCAGTAATTTTCAACAAGTCTTCGGATACCAATACTTTAAATGGCCCATACCTATTTTCAGTGCACCGGGGGACGGGGCCTTGTATCCTACGCGGGATGAATTTTACGCTCAATCTGCGTCTCGTAGTCATCATTTTCAAAACGTAGGAGGCAATAGCAATTCTTCCCCACCCTCCGAACTCGAAACTCCTCAGAGCACTCACTCGTCTGCGACCTTTTTACCACCAAAGAAAATAGAGAGATTTTATACTCCAACTGTACAACAAAATCACACAAATGCTATAGGTGGTGGTGGTCGCCATCTAAACCCAAACATAAACGTAATCGGCTCATCTAATAATAAAAAACCATCGTCTGATAGACGCCACCATCTAAGCAATAAATATCATAATGGGTTAGACCTAGTAGCTCAAAACGAATTATCCCAGAACTCATATTCGACTGCTGCTGCTTCTCGAAATCCTCCTTTCCTCAGTATTAAGAAGGGCCTAAAACTCAAGAATCTTAAACCCTTTGGTAGCGGTAAATTACATAAAACGTTGGAAATTTCTCATCACGACTCGACAAAATTTATTGATTTATCTTCTTCCTCCGGACATTACAATACCTGCACAAAATTTAGCCATAAAGATGGCCATTTAATTGACCATAACACGAAACCTATCCTTTATGGCAGCATTGAAAACGCTTATAAGATAAACCAAAATCAAAAAGATTTTCCTCCTTCACACAATAATCTAACTAACATAAATTTGACCTCCTCTCCACCATTGGTTTCAGTGAATTTGCAATAATTTTTGCTTTGTTTAACTATCTCGAGAAAGACTTTTTCGTCTTAAATAAATTTTGTAAATTTATATTGAATTTAAATTTATCAAAATTTAAAATTTATTGAATTGTTCAAACCTTTAGTCCTTTCCCACTATCTTTTTTTTGTCTGCATTTTTCATTACATATGATCTGAAATCTTTTTGTAAAGGTGTGATATTCATTACTTTTTTTAAAACTCATTTTAAAATTTTTGGTTGAATACATTAATGACAAAGTTTATGAAATTAAGCTTGTTAATTTATAACCAGCATGTTAAAATTATTAAATTTTTTTTGTTTTAAAAACGTTTTACAAAATTTTGATATCTTTAGATTCATTTTTTATGCCCTTTGTGTAAAATTTTAATTCGCCTACCAAAATATTTATATTATGTATTATGTTGCTTATAATTTATGATTAAATAAAGTTATATGCATAAATAAAAATTAATTCTTTTGTAGATGGAGGGCTAAAGCAATACATTTAAAAACAAATTCCAAATGAAATTAATTTCACAAAAATATTTATAACACCTATTTAGTAGTATTTATTAAATTTTTCAAACTTATATATTATATACACAATAAATAACAAATTTAAGGTAGTACACAAAATAAGCACAATAAATAAAGCTGTTAAAATTATTTTTTACAATAATTAACTAAAAAAAATACAAATTTTTGTGCAATAATTTTTGACTAACATATTTTATCAAATTTGACTACTATCAGTTTTTAATAATAAACATACAATTAAAATATTATACTAATGAGCTAGAATTGTTCAAGCAAAAAATTACGTTTTAATTAGGGTATATATTAATTTAAATAAATTATTTTCAAAGTATATAATAAAATTAAAAAAAATAAACAACAAATCAATTTTTTTAGTCTTTATAGACAATGCTATCAATTACAGATTATAAATATATATATTAAATAAAACAATCCTTAAGATTATGCTTAACGCAATAAAAGTATAGCAAGGTATATGATGAGACCAGTTAAGCATATTGTTAAAATTAAGTCTTGAGCTGAATTAAAGTAATTACATAGATTAAATTTATTAACAGGGCGCAAATAATGATTGTTAAAATCATTTTGGTATGAAGAACCACCATTGCTCGCTTTGCCGAGGTGAAAGGATTCGAAAAATGCGTTTGCAAAGAGTAGCACGACGAACCAGGTTAGAATGCGTTGATAACCCCATCCGAAGATGAATAGAAGGGTAAGTAATAGGAAAATAGAACCTTGGTGGCAAAGTATTATATTAAAAATAATTAATGTATATTTAAAAATCACATTATACATTTTTGATATAGAATGAAAATGCACTGGATTTAGTATATTTGTAATAAATATAGCTTTCAAGATATTGACCAAAAAGAAATTATATGCATCTTACACAGGTCAACAATATTTTGAGAGTTATGAGTTAACTACAGAGATCAAACCTGCCATCTTAGGGAATATCAAATCCGTTTACCGTTTTTCTTAACCAAACTTAGTTGGTCAGTTAAAAACATTGAAAATTTTAAAGGTTAAAAAACCAAAAAAGATTCAAAAACAAAAATAAATTGAAATTTTATATTTGCATATTTACAATAGTTAAACTGTTAAATTCAAACTTCAAATAATATTTTTATTAAAAACCGATAATATATCGTGTCTTTAAGTTTAAATGAGAAATATTTTGTATTATCTAAATGCCAATGTAAGAGCTTGATATATTAATAAATTTTTTTTCCATTATTTGTGATTAAAAATATAGGTTACAAGAGATTTTAATATGCAAAAAAGATTTTAATTTTTTCTTTTAAGGGTATATTTTTTTTTGGGTGAGAGATGAAATTGTATGGGACTTTAACCCCTAGGGTCAAAGATTCTCCGCCAAACAAATATCATAAATACCCTCTCGGAATATTATAGAGCAGTTTACAACTCTAGCAAAAGTCGAAGCAGAATCACTCACCTGCTAAAACAATACCCCCCTTGCCCTACATCTCTTGAAAGAGACGGCATACCCGTCAGGGCATAGCCCCTTTTAGCCCTGTGGGGTACTAGGCAATCACTTAACCTAGACCAAGAGCTAAAGAATCTTCGGCCAGCATAATGACAATATTTAATTATATTTAGAATTTGAGACTGATCAGAAAGCCCTAAAATATCAATTAACAACATATTTATTTGAAGATAGAGTTCCTCTGAAATGACCACTCGCACGGAGTTGAATTTAAGGGATTGTTTATCATAATGCCACATTTTTCAGCTCCAATTACCATTTTCCACCTATTAGCCCAATTTTCAAGATGGTAGAACATTGTTTTAAGATCCTCACATGACCCTGCGCAAAATACCAGATCTAGATCTGTCAATTTGAAAAAAGGCCATTTTTCGTTATAGACGGATCTAAGGAGCCAAAGACGGAAGAAACTAAGAAAAACGAAAAACATATATGAGATTAAGCCATCACGGGGATGCGTTCTTTTATGTTTTCATATTAATCACATTTATTACATAAATATTTGTTGACCTATGTTATTTAAGGGCACGTGCAAAGATAGTTTTTATTTTTGTAATATTTTCAGAATTTTGTAAAATTTTATTTTGTAATAAAACGCAAATTTTTTAAAAGTTGCTAAATTTTGTATACGCACATAAAATGCTATTGAAATAAAAAAACTCTAAAAAAAATTTTGAAAAAAATAAAATTTATAAAATTTTAAGAAAATAAAAACTCACTTTGCATGTGCCCTAAATACGAGTTTAAGTACAATTACCTAACAAATGATAATTTGCCAATATTCGTAAATCGATAGCCGGCCTAAGTTGATCCGAAAACATTCCAAAGTTAGGACTTAGCCGTTTCTGAAAACTGGGTGAGAGGCATAGGTTGGGCGGTCTCCAAGTAATAAAAGGAGTCGTAAAAACCCGCAAGAGACTACTGCAAAAATCTTGCTTGAGGTAGAAAATTTGAACTCGCGTTTGCAACTGAATAAGGTGAAAATAAAATAAATTTAAATAAATTTGAAAATTTGCAACATGAATTTATAAATATAGATTATGATACACTAGACAAACTTTAAGGGAACCTTAAAACAATTTTTTGTCAATTTCTGCAATATGATGATCTTAAAAATAGCTTTAAACTATACTTTACTCTAATATGTGATTCAACATTTATAAAATGAAATACAAACGTTTCGTGATATTTTCGGTGTAAAGTACACTTGTTGAAAAATTCATTAAATTTCAATATTAATTTATTTTGAAAACATTTATTTCAATATAAAACTCATTTAAAACCAGGGTTGGGAAAACAATGAGCCAAAAAACTTTGGCTCATTTTTTCCCCCAAAACTCAAAGAAAGAAAGGGAGCTACAAATGAAGGGCCAAAATAATAATTCAATAAAAGCTATCACTAAGAAAAGGGGCAAAAAACCCCCCAAAAAGTGGCTCTTAAAAAGCACCCCAAAAAGCCTATTCATTGTTTTCTTTATAATAATAATAGGTTGGTTATTTTTTCTTAAAGCTCCTAGGAGTTTTTTTTGAAGAAAAGGGGCTTTTCTTTTGCCATGCCCACGAGTTTGAGGGCATTTGTGAAAAAGAAACTCAAAAACTTGCTAAAGCCCATTTATTTTTTCCTCCAGCCCTGTTCAAAACAAAGAAGATCCGACCTTATCGTTAAGGAATAGCGAAATATGGTATAATAAACGGACCAGCCAACCAATTTCATAAGATTTAATAGGTGCCTCCTGGCTATCAAAATTCGAGTTTATGTAATTTATAAGACTGTTTGATAATCGTGAGTGTGAGGTATGTTTTTCGGCAAGTGAACTATAATTTTGTGAAATCTATATTATAAAATATAATTTGATTGAATTATTGATAAAGTGAGAGCCTAATAACATGTATATTTGCACACGCTCATTTAAACTTATAAATATCAAATTTTAGAATTTTATCATTACTTATAGTCTTAATGAAAAAAAATTATTTACATACGGTTGGCAATGTTTAACGTAAGATTTAATTATAAAATTTTTATGTAGGAGCAACGCAAACTGTTTAAGCATTTCAAAAAATGTAATTATCAAAGTAAAAGCGAAAAACAATGGGATAGTTAATCTACTAGGTCCCTAAAAGCAGAATATATGACATTTATTATCAAAAAATTACGATATTATATTTTAATTTATTAAAGTACAAAAAAATGACAAAAAACGTTTTTCTTGTAATGTAAAAAAAGAATTTTGGGAAAATATTTATCATATATTATAAATGCAGACCAAACTAACATAATTTATAAAAGAATTTTTCATAAAAGAACAAATCATTACCTTAGGCGCAAGGTAATCAACGGTTGATGAGACACCCGTTTGATTAATAATGCTAACATTAGGTTGAGACAATAATGAGATATTAGTATGCGCGTTAACTGTTGCATAATTTTGGCGATTACGACAAGTATTTAACGAAGGTATAAGATTAGGGTCAATCTAAATATTACGAATACATCAAAATATACAAGCGATTTCCCATTGAAAAGGGAAAGCTAATGAAAAAAAATATCAGAAACGTTAATTAATTTGGTAAATACATAAACAAATTTGAACAAATTTCATAACGCGAGCGCCTTCAGGGTTCATACGCTTTTTCATAAAATTTTATTAATCTAAAGATATGAAATTTTCAAAATTTGAGTTATACTATTGTTTTTGCAATATTTTCCCAACATTCGGAGAAGTTGCTCTAAGTATGTTTAGAAATCTTATTTAATTTATATCTAAATCTATATAAACATAGCTGAAAATCATTTCAACATGACTCTTTTGAAAATCCCAACCCTTAAAAATTTCTAACATTACCAATATTTTAAAGAAAAAGATTTAACTTTTCTTAAAATTGAATTTAATTTTTCTTAAAAATTGAATGAGCTTTGAACCCTACCTAAAATGTACATTTCTTTCAAATTTTCATTCTTAATTAACCTCTTATAAGTCCCAAATAATAGTTATTTACAATCTGACTAATTATAGCTACAAAAAATATAATAATAGATTTACCGGTCCAAAGATTATACGGATCATACGGTCAGACTCCCGCAAATAATTCAAACATTTTTCGAGTTCTAATTTAGTGTGTTCATCGCATTGTAAATTGCTAATCCCTGATATCCATTTAGCACTCATTCGCCTTAAGGGGGACGTGGAGTTTGGGAAAAATTTATTGTCATAGGTAGATAATTCTTTATTGCTATTATTTGAAGTAGAGCCTCTTGCCATAAGTTCGATAAAGAGTGGGGAGCGATCTATTGCATCTAAAAAATCGAGCAAATAATCCTTTGTTAGGGCACGTGCAAAGTGAGTTTTTATTTTCGTAAAATTTTTATTCTAAAATTTTTTTCAAAAATTTTTTATTTCAGAAATAGCATTTTATGTACGTATATTAAATTTGGCAACTTTTAATAATTTGCCTTTTATTACAAAAAAAACTTTATAAATTTTGAAAATCTTTAGCAAAATTAAAAACTCATTGCAAGTGCCCTTAGCCAAAAAAAATTATAAAGAAATTAGGCCAATTAAACAATATTAGCTAAACGACATACCTAAATTAAGATTAACATTTCATTAACCTCCTTTAGAAGAGTTCCTAGAGTCCAAAGAACCACGATATTTGATGCTATAATACATGTATTTGAGGCCATACCAAATAAAATTATTACCGAAAGAGACAATTATATATTGGTAAGTTAATAGCGCGACAGAGCGTAAAAACCGTCGAAAGGCGTACACCCCATATTGGTAGATCCATCTTAAACGTAAAAAAGGTTATAGTACTAAAATTTGACGTATTTATATTTAACTTGACATCTGAAATAAAAAATGTGAAATACTATACCATTTAAAATCTCGTTAATATTATTAAAATAAAGAATAATTACATAGTACTTCATAACAAACACCAAAACCATGATTTTGTGATGATAAATAAATTGCCATATACAGATAAAACAATATAATTTATAAAACAAATCAAAAAACTTTCCGTCGGAATAATGAATATCTATAAGACTTTTGCAATAGAGATTCGTGTCCTTTCTCAAAATTCAATTAAACTTCTCAATTCAATTTACTAATTTTACGTTAACATCTTTATTTTACTAGACCTAAAAGCTCCTTCACAATGTATTTTAGAATTTTTTTGTTAATTTTTTTTTCGTGGTTTTTTTAATGGTTAGCTATACTCAAAAATGGGTCAATTGCTAAAATTAGTATTTTAGATGAATTTGGCTCTTTATATTGTTAATTTGTCCAAATAAGCTTAATTTTTTTTTAGATGGCAATACAGTTATAAAATATTGTAATGGAGTATTTTATATGTTTTTCAATTTTAAAAGGTTATACTGGTTATAGATTGTCAAAACGAGATGAGATGAATTTAAAATTTAAAACATTTTTTACAAAAAATATAAAAGGCCGAGTTTTTAACTCTCGAATAGCAAATTTACCATAGATAAAAGTTGAATATATGGAAGTTTATGAGGTTTTGAGAAACGGTAAACGGTTATGTAAGCAAACTGTTAATTAGGTAATAAACAATCTACTTGTAAAATATTTTGTCAATATATGTAATTAAAAATATGTCCCGTTACTTACGTTTGAAATATAAAAACCTTAAATAATTGGTTAACTCAATTGACCAATAATGTGTTAAAGGAGTGCGTTCATTGTTGTTTTGAGAAATTGTGCTGTCATGAATCAACAAAGGTGGCATAGGCGGGGGCAAGTCTGTATCGCTAATTGGAAATATAAAATTATAGAATACAAAAAAATATTGGGATTTTAATAAATTAATTTATATCAAATAATTTGCTAAGGTAAAAATTTAAAGAAAATATTCTTCGTTAATTTATATTTTTGTTCCCACAGTTATTTTTTCCCCTTAGGCCATGTGCAAAATGAGTTTTGGTTTTTTTCGCGAAAAATGCAAAATTCGAAAATCCTGTATATAAGGGAGTAAAATTGTTCAAAGTACATAATTTCGACTAAAGGCCATTTTAAACGTAAAGTATTTACTATAATACTTATTTTAATAAATTTTATTACTGTCTACAAATGTAAAATATTATATTAATTTTTATCTAACGTCATTATTTTTTATGTAATTCGACAATTAGAAAAAAATGTGAAAAATTGTTTTTTTCAAAACTTCACTATCCACGTTACCTAAAGTCTTTTTAATTGTAGATATGATTTCTACTTGAAATTATTTAAAGAAATGTTAGAAATTACAAATAAATACATTTTTAAAATTCATTAAATTTAAAAAGAAGAAAAAAAATAGAGAATTTAAACAACAAAAAATAGTTTTATATTTCCAAACAAATAAAATGAATTTAACTATTACAAAGAATTACAATGTCGACTGCTCAAGTAACTGATCTCTTCGGGCTATTCCGGCTAAATTGTGCTCGATAATTTTGATCGAATCGTAAATTATAGGTAAGAGACGATTGATGACAAAATTTAGTGTTTTACTATTTTCATTGCACTCAAGGTTAGCTTGTTTTGCTAAAAACAAAATAAAACGAATATTTATTTTCTAAAAATAGTAATAATTTAATGATTACACTGGACAACAAAAAAAACAACATAAACGATTTTTGAAGAATTTGGTAAAGAATTTTCTTATAACGATCCCGTTTTTAGTTTTTTTTCCAATGCCTCCAATATTTTTTAAACCGCGTCCAAAGTTTAGAAAAAAATTCACATTTTTTTAAACTATTAATTTTTTATAAAATCTATTGCCATATTCAGATTTCTTATAATAAATATATCTCAAAAGGGTTATAGCTTTATTTACTTTCAAGTAATTTAGGATCAAAAAAAACGGATTTTATGACGAAAACCACTAATTTTATAAAAATGAAAAAATAAAAAAAAATTAAATATTATAAAAAAAACTTAAACGCCGTTAATAATGAATGTTTCCGAAATCTTGTTATTACACATAGGTTTCATGATATAGAGGCCCAAAATACCCTGATAATAGGAAAATCTAAACTTTGACACCAAATAACTAAAAATCTAAGGCATTGGCTAATTCTGATTTCATATTCGTAATTAGCACCAAAAACTTGATTGAAACCAATAGTTGCCATAAATTATGCTTAAGGTCGTCCAAATTTTGTTGTCCCGTGTTATAAGTTATTGTAGCATAAAAGATTAGTAAATGGTTAGAAAACAAAGAAATATGTGAATATAGAATTAAAACAATTTTATTTATAATACTAATAAATGATTCATACCATTAAGGCTAATTTTGTTTATAAGAAGGAAAAGATCGCCCTTTATAAATGTCTGTAATAAAATATATATAAAATCGCGAATAAACAAAATAATTGAATACCAAATTAAATCTACCTTAATTTATATACTTAATAGGTTAATTCTATATACAAATAAAACAAAAAAGACGGGGTATTTGTATAATGCAGTTTTTGTGAAACTTACCTTTAAAACCCTATAAAGTTCATAACAATTTTGGCTATTGAGAAGATCGTATTGAGTGGTTCGTAATAAATAACGATTAAGAAGAGAGGTATAACATTGGTAATTCATCATAATGTAGTTCTTCCTAATACAAATATATTAACAATACAACATGTATTGATTCTCGAGGAATGATTTAAAAATTTGCTCAGATTTATAAGATTAATGATGAATTAGAGGAGAGGGCCATTTTAGTTAACTCAAAGTAGAAAATAACATATATGTAATAATGATTTCTTTTAGCCCGTCTGATATTTATAAAAATAAAAAATGTATAGTGTAGTGCCATAGTCTGAATAATTATCCCCTTTTCGCTCTTCTTCTCATTTATTAATTTTCAAATAAAGGACCCCAATGTAACAGATGTTTAAAAGTGATCGAATATTGTATTAGTTCACTATAATTTAAATTAATATTTATCTTATTTTTGCAAATTGCACAATGTCGTTTTTAAAAAAAGCAAACATATTCACGTTTTTGAATCTATCAAACCTAAGTTGCTCTCCTTTAAAAAATTTTGTCAGTGATATAATAAAAATAAAAATAATACCCCCCGCCCTACCAGGTCTTCATTATATAAAATTTTCACGTCAATGGGACTCCAAAATAATTCATTTTCATTAAGTTAAAATTTTACTTTAAAATTGTGATAAGAAAAAGGTAAAAAATTAAAAAATAATTTATAAATAACTCGGATTAAATATACATAGCAGTTTCTCAAATATATAAAATAATTAATCAAATCTAGGCTTGGTAATACGTGTTTCATTTTTTATGGTCAATCTTCGCAATTCTACAAACATTAAAAAGTTAAAAAAAAACATATAAAACACAAAGATTTAAAAAGTAAAAATATCTAAAAAAATTATTCCTAAAAAACAGATAATCTGTTATTTTTCACTCATAATAATAATCTTATTTTAACCTAGTAAAAAATCGTGCCATTCAAAAAATGGGGAACAAAATATTTGGTTTAACCTAAATGGATTAAAGTGCGTTTCAAAGAGAAAAAATTTAAAACTTTTTGAAAATTCAAATCTCTGAACGCGTCCTAATTTTTGATATTTTTCCTTTCACAATAAAATCAGGTGAGCCTACGCTTCAAAAGGAAATGGAAAAAAGGCAAAATTTACCGAAAGTGATTGATTTTGAGACAAACTCCTAAGTGAATTTTTTTGTATATTAAAATACACTGTTACTTATTTTCATCTGATGTAATAAAATGTTAGTACGGAATCTTGCATCATATATAGGTTATACAATATATTTTGCACCTAAACTAATGATTTTGAACCATATTGGAAAAAAATGTTGTTTAAATTTTAAATTAACAAGATGTTCCATATACAAAATAAACTCTACATGGTTACTTTAAAAATTTGGAATCTCATTAATAAATTTTTTTCATAAATTTACAAAGTTTGATTAGAAAAACAGTACATGGTATTCAAAACTGAAAAAATCAATAACCCCTCTTATGATTCGTTTTTGTATCTGATAATGTGTAAGGTACATTGTTGATATTTAAATAGTTTACAAGCTTAAATAAAAACTTAAAGATTAAGTAAAACAAATAATAAAAAAACAAAATTTGTAAAAATTATTACCAATCTAGTGTTACAGATTTCGATTGATAATCTTGGACTGATTCAATGTATTTCCAGGGTTGAATAAATGTGAGCCATGCGTTTAAAGCCTGGGATGATTAAAAAAAATTATCTAATAAAAGCATGTCTAGTAACTAATGAATATAATTGTGTATTAATTAAAAGAAGAGTTTAGAATAAAATGTTAAAAATCAGTGATAAAAAAATCCTTATATTATTTCTTACAATGCTTATTCTATAATGGAAACTAATAATTTTATGTATATATAGTAATTTCAATATATGTGTAAAAATTAGTTTAATAAAAATATAAATTGTAATAAAGCTAACAATTCTAAAAGTGGGGAGGAGAGGCCAACACGTTATTATTGTGTACAGGTATTGATAGAATTGTTCTTGTATAAAAAGTGGAAACATATACCTGTTTTTTAATAAGAAACATTCATCAAAATTAAGGAAAATACATATCGAGTAATTTAACATATTATATAAATTTCTAAATCAAAAGCACGCCTTAAAATTGAATGTTTGACGGGTTACCTTCTAAGCATTGTGTATGGATTTATATTTCCAGCTTGAATGTGACTAATGGATTTGTTAAACTTTGAGCTGGAGTAATCACCAATAATGCAAGGTAATTTTACAGCAGCAAAGTGAAATATATGAATGAGAAAAGTGTGTATAAGAGCCATTTCATTAAGTGAAGGATGCTGTGTCAAGTCATTCTAGTATAAAATTATAAACAATAAATCACAAATCTTTTTAGTAATTTATAAGATTAATGAATATTCACTTGATTCTGTTCCATATTAGTGTACTTCTTCAGTATACAAATAACAAAGATCTTTATATAATATAATATAAAACAAATAACTTCTAAGAAAACAATTGTAGGAAAGTTAACAGGGTCAAAAATCAAATCAAGTATAGATTGATTAAATTGAGAAAACTTTTGTAAATAATATATATTCTTATATGTTAAATTGACAAGTGGCCATTCCATATTTTGAGATTTGAATTTGTTACTAAATATTATATTTGTAAACATTTTACTTGACATAGATATTGTTATGACTAGAAGATAAATGAGTATTGATAAGTGGCATGAAATAAGAACAATATGATTGCACAAGTTCATCATAAACAGAATTATTATAAGTGTTGGCATTTACATTTTCCTAAAAATACAATTAAAATTGAGACTTTTATAGCATTTATAAATGAAACAATTTGTTACATAATTTTGGAGATGGTTAAAGTAGCTAAAAAATGCCAAAAAATAAAATTCAAATGCATCTAAAATATAAATATAAAAAGGTTTACTGTTTTTGCTCATATTATAAGAAAAATTAAATGTCTAAACATAGATATAAATGCAAAATAATTACTTTAAAAAAAACTTCATTAAGACATAGAATATTTATGCACTTAAACAATGGTCCCTCAGCTTTTAAAAAAGCGAAAAGTGCACTAAATTCCAAGGGAGAGTCTTCAGCATATATAAGATCTAAATTCCAACCATTTTCGGGATCAAATATTTTTTCAATAATTTTTATATAAATGTCAGGCTAAAATATTAAGAAACAAATCTACTTTTGGATTTGCTTTTATAAATTCTACCAAATTTGGAAGGCATTTCGCAGTTGGCAATTGCAAAATATTTTGGAGAGATATCTAAAATATAAAACATTAAAAAAATTTAAACTGAATTTTCCATTCGTAGCCTTGAAATTTAAAATAGAGCATATGATATATTTTTAAAGAAATGAATGAATTTATAATTTAAATTTTATTTTTATATCAGCTGATAAATGGGTAAAGATAAAAAAAACAAAAATTATTTAAAGCTAAGTGGGGTTGAGGATTCAAATATCAAAAAGGAGATTTTAGAAAACAAATTAAAAGATTCTAAGCTGAAAGATCCAAAAGTAAAGGTTGTTGATATGACACCCTCAAGTAATAAGTGATTTTAAGTCGTTATTATAAATTATATAAATGTAAATATTTTATATTTACAGGCTCTCTGCGTGTTCCAGAAAATATTAGAATGGATAATGAAAAAGTGCAGAGGAAATTAGCCAGAAAGTTGGCAAAAGATAATATTCCCCAAAGGCAAACTATTGACAAAAAGGTGGCATTATTTTCTCATTTGCCACAATATGATAAAAACATAATGTCAATCACAAAAAACCTTTCTTTCTCAACTATTTTGAATCCAGATGTTATTAAACTAGGGCTTTTATATGCTTCCCAATCAATACATGGTTCCAATTCCAGATGCCTTGCCTTGTTAGAAGTTTTTAAAAGGGTATAATGTATATTTTTATCAGTAATGGCATTAATTATAGCAAAATTAATATTTGTTCTAGTGACTTTTGTTGTAGCATAATTTAATTACGAGCAATAATTTTTTTAATTAACTATGATTTTGAAAATTAGTTATATACAGAGACATACCTTAGTAAAGGGTAATATAATAGACCTACTTTTTACGGCATTTTTAATGGTTTGAGATTTTTTAGCAAAAGTGGAGGGGGTGGGGGTTGGTGGGTATACACCAGGTTCACCCTTCCCTTGATATGTCAATGATTTTATTTAAAAAATCTTTTTTTTTATTTATTTTAAACATAAATGAGAACTAATTATAAAGCTAGGAGTCAAAATAAAAAGCAAATGTATACTTAAGTGTGATGTAAATGATATTGGCAAATTTGTAAACAAAAAATTTGATGTCATTAAGTGTTTATTCTAAACTGAACTAATTGGTTATTCAAATTGACCATTTTTACCATCTTATACATTTAAGATAAAAAGTATTAAATTGGTTGTAATTCAAATTGCAATGAAATTTGTTAAAATCCAAATTACATACATAATACAAATTTCATTTAAAAAAATAATTCATACAATTAAAAATATAATCCTAATGTTATTGTGGTGCATTATGAATAGAATGTCATCATATTACCCTATACTAAATTTATTAGGTATAACAGATAGTTTATTAAAACATCCAGCTAATGTAAATTAAATGCTAAAAAAATAATTTTGAAGTTTTTTATTTACAGGCAGGCAATCTTCATTTGTTTTTACAAAATAAAATTTTTAATATTTGAGTTTTTACATCAAAAATTTTCACCATAGTTTTACAATATTTTCTAACATTTGGATCAGTTGCATTAAGTATATTTAGAAATAGATAAATTTATATCCAAATATATCTAATCATAGCTGATAATCATTTCAACAAGGCTCTTAAAAAATTCTAAACTATAAAAAAAATTCAACAATGGACCATTTTTTTAGAAAAATTTTAAAATTTTTAAAATATCATTGAAGTCTGAACACGCCCTAAATTAATTTTTTATCACCTTGTTAAAATTTTGTAGATTATAAAAAAATGAGTATATTATGAAGTAACATTTAATTTTTTAGCTAATTTTTCTAATTTATATATTGCCTCCCATAAATTTTACATGCTTACTTTGATTATTTTTAATTTTGTTGGTAATTATTTTTATTGTTTTATGTTTTAACTCTCTGACTTCCAAATAAAAATTTAGAAAAAAAATACTTTTAATTATAATCCTCTTTTATATAGCTCATACAAGACTATCAAACAACCCCTCAAAAGGAAATCCAAAGGGATTTGGAATCAAAACTTAAACCAAACATTTTTTTTCTCTCACAATGTCGACCTTTATCAATAAATATGAGGAATGCCATCAAATATGTGAAAATGCAAATCACAAAAATCCCAAATGATTATTCAGAAACACAGGTTTTTGATTTTAATCAATGTTATAAGTCAGGAGAGCTGTCTTATTTATCCGGTTTGTTTAATGCTACATGATAAAAAAGCTGTTTTTGCGATTTTATGGATTTAAGTAGTTACATTATTTCTCTTCATTTATATTTAAACTATAATCTAGAATAGTTTATAATTACATGCAGGCCAAAACGTTTTTAATTGATGCCATCAACGATTATGTGAATGAGAAAATAGTGTTAGCTGGGGAAGCTATTAGTAAAACCTACGCCTTATCCAAAATATCGCATAATGATACCATCCTTATTTATTCCTAGTATATATTATACTTTTTAATTTGTAATTATGTTTATAGACAAATTATCTTGCCATAGCTCTCAATATATTCAATTTATTTTTATGGATTTTTTTTCAATTTTTTTAATTTTTTTAATATCAACCTAAATTTTAGTTCATCTATCATCTTCAAAATACTGTACGATTGTCACAAAGCTGGGAAGGATATCCACGTTATAATTGTTGATTCAAGACCAGATTACAGCGGTTTATATATTATTTGATTCTACAATTTAGATCAGGCTTTTTTAAAACATTTTTGACAATTCTGTTTACCCAGAGATAATAAGACAACATTGTAAAAATGTTTTTGTAATAAGGGCACGTGTAAAGTAAGTGTTTATTTTAGTTTTGAAATCTTTTTTTTTGTTAAAAAAATTTTTAAATATTATCCCACATAAAATGCTTTTTTTGAAATAAAAAATGTTGAAAAAAATATATTTTCAAAATTTTATTAAAATAAAAACTTACTTTGCATGTGGCCTAAATAACAATTAGCTTTTTTACGTTTGATTCCGAATAATTGCATTGTATATGTCTATTTTTTAAATTTTATGATTTGTTTTTTGAATCTTAAGGTAAAATGATGCTCCAAAAATTATCAAGAAATGGGATAAAGTGTTCTTACCTCTTCATAAATAACATATTCCACGTTATGCACAAGGTAAAATAATCCAACTATTTAATAATAATACACCATTTTCAGGATTTTGTAATTTGCAATATAGTGTATACAAAATTTAAATATGATTTACTGTTTGCATATTAATAGCTTGTAATAGTTATGTGTTTCCTTATTTTATGGCAACTTAAAATCAATATAATTAAATTTATTCTGCTATTAAATATCATTTATTTCAGTTTTATTTGAGCAGGATCCATCTAAAAATTGACCCCGGTTTCTAAAACAATTTTTTGGGTTTCTCCCGTACCTTTCACAGGGGCGTCCCCTATTAGGGCTTTGACTCTTCAAACTCAAGCATATTAATATTGCTTTTAATATAGTTAAATCTGCTTTTAAGCATATCGTCCTACTGCCTAAGCACTCAGCAGCTTCAAAGTGGTTGTGCGTATGTTTTATAGAAAATAGCCGGCTCTTGGTGCTTCCTCATTCCTATTAACATGAGGAAATGTCAATATCTCGTTTTTTTAAACCTATATACTCCTTATGTTACTAGGTGAATAAAGTAATAATGGGGGCCCACGCCCTCCTCACCAATGGTTATGTGATGGGCCGGGTTGGTGCAAGTATGATCAGCCTTTGTGCCAGGCTTAACAATGTGCCTGTGCTACTTTGCTGTGAAACTTATAAATTTGCGGAGAAAGTTCAAACCGATTCGTTCGTTTACAATGAATTAGGTATGGGTAATTAAAATTATTTACGATTATATATATTTTAGTTAAATTTGTAGAAAATAACATTTTAAATAGCATAAAATAACCCCTTGACAAAATGTATCATTTTATCTGATTTATTTAATGACTTTCTTAAAATCGTTTATCTTTTTTTTTATAGTCAAGCGTTTATTTTATTTTTTCTAAAAAATGCGCTTAGCATATTTAAATTATAATGCAGTTTACAATTTTTCTCAGCTTGGGTACTGATAATTTCTGAGAAAGCTTTTTTAGATTTTTTTTTTCAGAAAAAATAGTTTCTGTGCTTACAATTAAATTTTACAGCCTTTTGTAAAAATTAAAATATTTAGAATTGTGAAAATAGAAAGTTCGTTTTAAACGTGTCATAAATCATTGTAAATATGATGTATGTATTACTACAATTACAAAAATAGATAAACGTCCGTATGAGGTTTTTTTTTTAAATTTAAGCATGTCACTTGCACTATTTTCAATTGAATATTTTATTTTTTATTATATTTACTACATACACCATTTATTCATACACAGCCGATCCCAACAACCTCCTTGTGCCGGGTTCACCCTTGCAAAATTGGGAAAAAGTTGAGGGCCTGAGCCTACTCAATATGACCTACGATGTCACGCCCCCGGAATTCGTAACAATGGTCATCACTGAACTTGGGATGCTTCCTTGCACTAGTGTTCCTGTCATTTTAAGGGTCAAACATTTGGAATAACAACGAACTCAAGCATCTTCTTGCTACATATCTGTATTCCTTTTAAACTGGCCAGGCCAGGACGGGCCTAAATAATTTAAGACCGAGCTGGCTTATTTAAATCTAGGTATTCATATGCATAAATAATATTATAGTCCTCGGATCAATTTAACGAAAGCTTATATGTTTATTTAAAAAAAATAATTGTTTTGATATAAAAAATTAGGTTTACCCAAAATTGCAATATTTACATTATATTTTGCCGTTTATTCTGATATTTATAATAAATGTCAAAATCAAATATCTGCACATATGTTTAATTTATTTCAAGCTGGCAATTCTAACTTATTACAGATTTGTGCTTTCACGCTTTTTTGTCGTATTACGGGATCAAGTTTTAATTGTTTAATATTTATATCGAGATACGAATATATTGAGGATGAACATGTGTGAAATTTTCTTTGGGCTATAGTGCTGACTTTCGACATCCATTTTGATATGAATAATTTCATCGTAGGGTCCAAAAATTGGCTGAACTAAGCGAAATTGACCTATTATTTTTAAGAACAAAAAATATAGGAGAGATTTCTTATAATATATTTATAACCTTTGGTCTAGTTTTGAAAAATAATTCGAAATTTTAATTTCTAAAGCCAAATATTGAAAAATATAAAGTATTTCGTGTAAAAATCATGTTAATTTTTACAAGAATTTTTGCTTGTCGTGAGAATGTCAAAGAAGCCGCCGAAATTTCCAAAGGTTATGGCACAACTCGTTTTCATTTTGTTGCTATAAACGATCGGGAATATGCTGGCAAGTGTAACGGGCTGGTAGAGCTTTGTAGTCGATGGTAGAGTTATGAATTGGTATCTAATATAAAAATAATCTTATTTTGAAAGGATACGTTATGAGATTGTTAAAATTTTTACTATTTTGCTCAAGGCACGTTCAAAGTTGAGTTATTTTTGGATTTTTACTATAATGTTTTAAAAAAATTTCTTTTTTAATAAAACGCATTTTTACAAAAAGTTGCCAATTAATTACAAAGTCACAACAAACTTAAATTCAGGTCCTTAGATCGGGTCTAATAAGCATGGCCTACACCAGGCTTGTATATCACCTTTCATCATTTTTGCCAAAAAAAAATTTTTTCCTCGACACATCGAAATCTATAAAACACTTTTGCGACTTCGAGACTCAGTAAGTAATTAATATTTAACTAAATATTTACGAGTCAACTGATTTGAAATTATATTTTAACCAAAATGATATTTATAGTTTACTTATTTATATTTGATTAAATATAAAAGTCCATTTTAATTTGCTAATTTTTGCGATAAAATTCCTAATTTTAGCAATTTTTGAAAATCTCATCAAATTTGGCATGAATTATTAAGTCGCGAGCTAATTTGTCATTTCTACTATTTTGAATATACTTAGCTTAGAAACATCGTAAAAACGGAAAATATATTTTAAATATTAATCTAAAAAAGACTCATTAACAATTTTTTTTTTTAAAAACAGTCCTGATTAGACTGAATGCAAAATGCGTCAATTAATATTTCCTTAAATCTATCTTTCTTGAATTTTTTTATTTTTATTTTACAGGATAAATATCTATCTTAAAGAATTACCTGTAGGTTAAAATTTGATCCTTTGCACATTCTTGGTCATCGGAGTAGCAGATTTTTTCACACATGTAACCGTTTTCTTGTGCATTCCTACAATTTAAAAATTATTTAATTTTTATGTAATTGCAACAATTTTTTACTTTCAAATCCATGTCCTATTACTACTTTTTTAAATATACACATAATTTATGGGTTTTAATGCATTCACTTAGCGTCACGACGCCATTTAAAAGTGAGTTTTATGGTTAAACAATATACGGATTGAATAAAAAAATTGGAATTTGCAATTGCCATTTTTTCTAATGTATGTCAGATTGACCTATTTTTTTTTGACATAAAAATTTGACAAATATATTTGAGATTTTGCCAAACGAAGGAGACACTTACTTGTTGTAAAATGGTCGAACTTTGTAGTTCGGTGGGCAGGTTATGTCCTTACAAACGTGGCTGCCGCGCGTGTTTATGCATATCTGGTTTACGGCGCAAACATGATTACCCGAGCATTCGTCTATATCTATAAAATTTTTATAGGTCAAATATTCGATAACTGAAAACAAAATCTTGTTAGGGTTGAATAAGGCTAATTTAGTTCATTTGTAATCATGTCAATAAATGAACAATTTCGGGAAAATATAAAATTTGCACAATTATCTTCCGCCAAAGGTAACTTCTTCGTTCAAGCTTTGCCTCTTCTTCAACCAAAGCTGGGAAAAGCGTGGACCAGGGAAAAAAACGTATTTTACTGGCTGGGCTAGGGAAAAAGCCTTTAATATCCTTAGAGAAAAAAAAAGCCCCCCAATAATGAGATAAAAACTCCTTTTCAAGGCCCAAGAGAGAAAAGCCCCATTTTTCTTTAAAAGTTGCATTGTTAAAGCCCTTTAAATAAAAAGCCCCTTATAGAAAGGAGCTCATTGAGTGCAGTGCTGAAAAAAGTGTGGGCCAAAGGGGATAAAATTAAGCTTTTTTATTCGGGCCAATAAAAAAAAAGATCATTGTAATATAGTTTTAACAAAAAAAGCTCAGAAAAAATGAAAAAAAAGCCCTTTCCAAAAAAAAGGGGGAAAGCCCCATTTGTTGGCTAAACGCGTATTTTACTTTTCAACAATTGTATGAAATATTAGAAAAATTAACTATAAAAAGACATATAACTTAAGCAGAATATCTTACATTTAATAAATATTTTCTTGTTTAAAGCTATTTTTTCTTAATAAAAACAACTAATGAGTTTGGCTTATTGATAAAGCCCACAAAGCCCTTTATATAAAAGCCCCACATTTGTTAGAAATAAAGTGGGGCTTTTTAAAAAAGCTTTCTTTTATGCAAAAAATTGTATTTTTAATTTTTGGCCTTTTAAGTGTGAAGACCTAAAAAATCTCCTTTAAGGGCTGGCTCTTTTTTTCCCAAGTTGTGAACTTTTTAAATTGAGAAGTCCTTAAAAATTCCCCTGAGCTGGACCTTTTTTTACCAGATCTTTCTCCAACTAGTCTCTCTATTATCGCCTTGCAATGTTAAATAGATTTAACGCGCGCCGTCAATTTAGGTTTTTAGTCATCGGCTTTTTGAAAAAATATGGCTTTATTCCTGTCGATCACCTATCCAATTTCTAATCAACTCAGCGCTGCATAAAGTGGTGAACACAACACAAGCTTGAGCACTTTTAGTGCGCCTATTGTTTTGGGACCGTTGCCGTTTTATTAACAAAGAAAGTTTCTTAAAAAATGATATATAAGGGCACGTTAAAAGTGAGCTCTTGTTTTTTTTTTTTCAAAACGTTGAAATTTAGTATTTTTATATTATTATGTTGTCAATAGAATTTGTTTTGTATTTTCAAATGCTTATTAAACAAGAACGGAATTATTCATGTAATATTTGTGACCTACAGATGCAAAATATTATTTTTATTTTTGGCTGATTGAGTTATTTGACAAAAGAAGAAAACATTTTTGTTTTGTTATTTTAAGATTATAAACCCGCTAGATATCTAAATTAGGTATGTATATTTTTTGTCTTTCACAATATAAAGATAGTTAAAACCTTTGCATGTTCTACCATCACCTTGTAAGTAATATCCGTTAGGACAACTGCATCTGAACGATCCGACCTCATTTATGCATGGGCCCATACAAAGGGCGTTTAACCCTACGTATTCGTAGCATTCGTTAATATCTATAGAAATGAATTATTTTTTTGAAGACAATTCGTTTGAAATAATAGGAATAAAATTGTTTATAAAATATATATTGAACCTAAAAACCTCGGATGTTCCTTATAACGGAGTCTTTTGAAAGTTAATTCTAAATATGTTATGTGTGCGTTTCTTATCCTATAATATTTCAAACAAATGATTTATATAGATTGCTATACCATCGCAACTATGTTTGTCGTCGTTAAGTCGAAAACCTTCGCGACATTGGCAGTAATAGGATCCCCATGTGTTTGTACAGGTGTGATGGCACGCGGTTTTATTCAAACATTCGTTTATATCTAAAGTTTAAGGTTTAAGACATTAGCTCCCATTTAAAGGATAATATAAAAATATTCGTTTTTTAGTCCCCGATCTATTTTTACCCTACAAAAAGAGGTCTAGGTGTCATACCTGTGCACTCTTTTAAGGTATTTGAAAATTTGAAACCAGGTTTACAGGCTTGTCCATTGAGGTCGACACCGTTTGAGTGTCCGTTATTTAGGTGATTGACTATTGAAATAAGAAATTTTGTTAAAAATTAAATTGTGTTTGGTAAAATATAAAAATAAATAAAAGTAAATATTACAAATGCATTGTCCAAGGCTTCGGTCATAGTATTGGTTAGGCGGGCATCCGCAAGTGAAGCTACCATTTACGTTTGTACATAGTTGGCCCCAATGGCAATCGTGTATGTTAAGGACGCATTCGTCAATGTCTACGGTATACAAATATTTTTTTCAATCAATTAATTTATTTCCCATTCACATTGTGGTATATAAATAATAAAAACAAGGCTTCTTTAATTAAACAAAATTTTGAAAATAATGAATGAACTCTCTGAAATTAGAGTTCCAAACCTATTTTGTAGGGGCGGTATATTAGGGTTTGGCTTTTTTTAACTCCAACAATTTAATATCAAGTCATTTAGTTATATAAGATTTAAAGTATGCTGCGATGTAACTTATGCAGGCCTAAATTTCCTGATAATAAAGTCGACTTTTGGTATTTTGAGACAATTACTCTTCTACATACTAATTAGACTTTAAACTGTTTAATTCGAGTGCAGAATGCATGCAATATCTCAAGGTGATCCATACAAATCAACATCTAATGAAATCAATTGCCTGAAGTAACGTTTTTTAACAAATTGTCATAGGAAAAATTAGGGAAGACCTTGGCAGTCCATATTTTGGTCCATTTGGTAGCCCTTGGGGCACCTTATAAGCTTGCACGCATAAGATCCCGGAGTATTTAGGCAGTATTGGTCGCCACGGCATATTCCTTCCTGTTTGCATTCGTCTATATCTACGATAACAAAAATGATTACAATTGGACGTTTTAAGGTAAATAATATAAAAAGTCACATTAGAGCGCGTCTTAGTTTAAGCTTTTTTTCAAATAAATGTCATGTTAGGCCTTTCAAAAAGGTGCCAATTATATTTAGAATATACTATCGCCGAATAATTGTTAGAAAAAAAAAATTCAAATTTTTATAGAATTTTCAAAAATAAAACATAACTTCAGACACGGCCTTATGGGAGTGTTTAATTCTAATAAGTACACAAGTTTAAAGGTTATATTTCTAAGGGATCAAACCAAAAGTTTATATTTATAAAACGTATTCCCTACCTTGGCAATCACCAAACACGTTAAGGAAATATCCCTTGACACACGTTTTGGGTTCGCAGATGCCGGAAACGGTGTTAAGAGTTTCATTTTTGGCACAGCTCTTGCGGACACACCGGAAGGATCCGACTGTGTTCACGCACTCAAATAGGTCACCTTCGCAATCATGAGTCCCCTTTTGGCATTCGTTCTCATCTGAAGATTAATTTTTAAATAAAAAAATTGTGACAAGCACTTATATTTAAGGGCGCGTTCAAACTTTAATCAAATTTTCAAAAAATTTGATAAAAATTTAAAAAAAAATATTTGTTCAATATTGTAAAATTTTTTAAGGGTTAGAAATTTCTTTAGAATGTTGTTGAAATGATTATCAGCTATGTTTATATATATTTAGATATAAAATTAACAAGATTTCTAAATATACTTAGTGCAATTGCTCAGAGTGTCAATATTAGAAAAACAATGGTTAATTAGATGTAAAACTTAAATAAAAACTATAAATTTTCATAATTTTAAAAATTATTTGTATAAACGAAAGAAGTCTGAACGCACCGCACCCTATGATGTTGTATTCCGGTAAAATATTTTTCAAGGATAACAATTTTAATAGATTATAATCTATTAGAATTGTTATCCTTGAATATGTTTACAACGGATCTCTGCAAATTTTTTATACTGTCGCAATAAAAAACAATTGATGTAACAAATCATTATGATACAAGTTAAGGCATTATGTAATAAGACATGACTCAAAAAAATATATTGAAACGTTATAAGATGAGAGATACCAAGGCACGTTTGAGTGGCATTATCCAGGATATAACCGGTCCCACAGCCAAGGATTCGACGACAAATGTAGGATCCGGGTAAGTTTTCGCATCGCATTCCTATTTCACAGTCATTGAGATCAGCGTAATCACATTCATTGATGTCTTTAATTTACAAATAAAAGACAAATTTAATTTCTAATTGAGACCTATGATAGGTCTTTAATTAATAAATAATTTATAAGTGTGGCCAACCCGTGTATTAATAGAAATTAAAAAACAACGCACCAATATGCATTTTTGTGTAACATAAATTTAATTAGCAGTTTATATTTGCAAAACATTTGGCGTATTCCACAGGTCAACAATTTTTTGAGAGTTACACAGGTCAACAAATATTTAAGTCAGAAACGTGATTATTATGAAAACATAAAAGAATGCATCCTCATGATGGCCTAATCTCATATATGTTTTTCGTTTTTCTTAGTTTCTTCCGTCTTTGGCTCCTTAGATCCATCTATAACGAAAAATGGCCTCTTTTGACCAAATTGACAGATCTAAATATACCTTAAAAAGAAAATAAAATTTTCAATGTTAAAATTTACAAATCTTTTTTGCATATTTAAATCCCTTGTAACTTATATTTTTAATCACAAAAAATGGAAAAAAATTTTTATTAATATATCAAACTCTTACATAGGCATTTAGATAATACAAAATATTTCGCGTCCAAACTTAAATAGGACACGATATATTATCTGTTTTTAATAAAAATATTATTTAAAGTTTAAATTTAACAGTTTAACTATTGTGAATATGTAAAAATAAAATTTCAATTTATTTTTGTTTTTGAATCTTTTTTGGTTTTTTAACCTTTTTTTCTAAAATTTTCAATGTTTATAACTGACTAATTAAGTTTGATTAAGAAAAACGGTAAACGGATTTGATATATTTTAAGATGGCAGGTTTGGTCTCTTTAGTTAACTCATAACTTCAAAAAATGGTTAACCTGTGTTATGAGTTAACTACTGAGATTAAACCTGCCCTTTTAGTTTCAAATCCGTTTACCTATTTCCTAATCAAACTTAGTTAGTCAGTTATAAACATTAAAAAATTTTAAAAAAAAAGGTCAAAAAGCCACAAAAGATTCAAAAACAAAAATAAATTGAAATTTTAATTTTAAATATTCACAATAGTTAAACTGTTAAATTCAAACTTCAAATAATATTTTCATTATAACCGATAATATATCGTGTCGTATTTAAGTTTGGACGCGAAATATTTTGTATTATTTAAATGCCGATGTAAGAGCTTATGAGATTAGGCCATTTGGGGATGCATTCTTTATGTATTCATAAAATTCACGTTTCTGACATTAATATTTGTTGACCTGTGTCCTGTCTAAAAAATTATTTTTACATGCCTACATGTCATAAAATAAATTACATTACGGATAGGTTAGAGATTTCTCTAAATAGTGAGGTGGGTCAGGGAAGGGATAGACATCTATAAATTTGTAGAGTTGCCAAAAAAAACGAATTCTACAAAAAAATTTACCGCCCTCTGCGGCAAATTAGTTTTTTGTCGTATTCATTTTAAAATGCCAGGCAAAAATTAAACATGCCAGTTTTAACTAAAATTAGCCTCCCTAATTAAGGCTCTATCTGCACCTCATCGCCTGGATTACTCTTATGGATTGAGCAGTATTACTCAAATTTGCTAAGGCATTTATTTACCTGTACATTCTTGAAGGTTGGACATCCACATAAAACCTCGATCGCAATACGACGAGTAAAGAGCTGCACACCGGTGAGCTCCGTACTGATTTATGCACATTTCATCGTTCGTGCAATTGTGCGTCTTTTCGTGGCATTCATTTATATCTATTGTATGAAGAATAAATAAAGGTAAAGCCCATACATTATATTACAAATCTAAATTTAAAATGTAAACATAAACCTAAGTCCTCACAAAGGATACCAAGCAAAATTTATACACTCTTTTTGTTTCTGCCTGACAAATTTAAAAGGATATTTTTGAGAATCGTTAAGGTCGCAAAAGGTCTCCCTTTTGTTTTATAATTTTATATGTTTATAATAGGCTGAAAACTCTTCTGACAAAAATAGGAATGAAAAATAGTACAAATATCTAAATAATTATTTTTTTGATAATAAATTTTTGTCTGACCCTTGACACATAAAATCCAAAATAAAACTTTACTTCTTATATATTTAAAATAATTAAGTATAAATGCACAAATTAACACCTAACACAGGTCAACAAATTTTAATGGCACAATCGTGAATTTTATAAAATCATAATAGAATTTATCCCCATGATGGCCTTATCTCATATATATATTTGGTTTTTCTTAGTTTCTTCCGGCTTCGGCTCCTTACATCCGTCCATATCGAAAAATGGCCTTTTTTGACCAAATCGACAGATCAAAAATACCCTAAAAAGAGAAAATTTAAGATTTTTTTCATTTTAAAAGTTTCTTGTAACTTATAATTATCGAATCAAATAATGAGAAATAAAAATTTTTAGTATATCAATTTCACATCAGCATTTAGGTAATACTAAACATTTCGCGTCCACTTAAATACGACACGATATATTATCGGTTTGTAATAAAAGTCTTATTTGAAGTTTGAATTAAACAATTTAGCTGTTGTAAATATGCAAAACAAAAATTTCCATTTATTTTTGTTTTTTTGGCATTTTGCCAAAAATTTTAATGTTTATAGCTGACTAACCAAGTTTGATTAGAAAAAACGGTGAACGTATTTGAAAATCCCTAATATGAGGGTTGATCTCCGTAGTCGGCTCATAACTCTCAAAAATTTGTTGACCTATGTTATGTTAGGCAAAGGAAATTTGTAAGGTCGCCTAAAAAGCTGAGCTATATTCCTTTAAAAATTTTATAATTTTTTTTTCTTTGTAATAAAACGCAAAGTTGTTAATCCTAATTAGAATTATTATCCTTTCTCTGTGCTACAAGCTTTTATATAACTTTTTTTATCGAATTTTTGGAAAAATTAACTTAACGTTGTACGCACCCTCTAAATATCAAAATAAAAATTCGTAAAAATTATTTAAAGTGATTGTAACGTACCCACGCACTTCTTATCCAGTGATCTAATACGAAACCCTTCGGGACATTTACATATGGCCTCAATGTCGTGTGAAGAACCATCTTTGGCTTCGTAAATCTTTGGAGGACGTTCCTTGCCTTGGCAAATGGGCGAGCATAGTCCTGTCTCGAAACAACGTTTATCGAATGGCTTATCTGAAAATTGAATTTTTTCTTATATAATACTCGTGGAATCTCCTAAATTAAATATAATGACAATTTTGGGGAAGCCGAATTGTTATTAAAAGCCAACTATTTCTGGTCTATTTTTACCCAATAACGAAACAACCGGGGTGGTGCATTCCATAACACCATTTTTTATTAGAAATTTCACCTAAAATAGATTTGACGAAAACATTTTGCAAAATTCCCGGCGAAATTTCGTTTTAGACATCGACAGATATCTCTAATACAGACATTAAAAAACTACACACCGGCCCTGCTGCCTGCCCGGCCCTTTTTTCCAATTTGTTATGACAGCCGTTTCCAAGTAAGTTTCTAAGTTTTACGAAAATTTCGACCTGATTGTGCCCTACAGACTTAATATTATATAATTCGGAACAAAATGTTTGTTTCCACCCATAAGAACAAAAAATTATATTCCAATTCTAAGTTATTAGCCAAACCCCGAATTTATTCGGTTTAAGGCTTAAAGGTCACGCGTATTATATAAAAAGAAATCAGTTAATAATGATGATGATAAACATATGGTACGCCATAATAACCGCAAATTCCATCAAAGCCTTCTTCATCCAACCATTACTCGTAATTTGCTAAATGTAGGCGAGGAAAAATATGTTACAAATCTGCGATTTAATGTATTAAACCCCAAAAGTGAATACCTTAAATCTCTTTCTTAAAAAATTTTACCAAAATTGCTTGTTAATACATATTTTAAACTATAAATAAGTTTTTGCAAATATATGTTATTATTTTTACGAAGCTCAAACCGCAGAAATACGCATAATCTCAAATTCTAATCAAAAATCACTATTTTATGCTAAATAGTTTCATTTACTTAAAACATATTTAAAAAATCAAATTGGAAAGTAGTTGCTTTTTTTTATCCCTTTTTGTCATTTGAGTTATTAAGAGCATAAATAAAAATATATTTTTATAAATTTTAGTTAGGTATTATAACTTTACTACAACATAAATATACATATATTTTGTGTTAGATGTTATATTCATCGCCATCCATAGGATGTTTTTGCGAAATTTGAGATTAAAAAACCAAAAAAAAATAATATTAGAGTACGAGAAGTGTTTATATGATTTATATGCGGCAGGACAAAAACACTAAAACATTTATAAATGTTTCGTGTTTTTGTCGTACCCATATATAAATTCTAACAAAAAAATGGAAATAATTGGAACAATGTTAGATAGTCCCCATGATTTTTACATCAATAAATATAAATTATACCGTTTGGCGTAATCTCTAATCTGGAAACATTGTGTTGACAGCAATCGCCCGCAATTTTGTCGCATTGTTTGAGGGATCGAAGCATCGAACACGGTCGGTCATTGTGTAATGCTAGGAGTCCGAGTTTGCAACATTCACAGCATTTCTAAATATAAATTAATAGCTCAGTGTCTGGTGTTCAAAGCAGAGCTAGTCCATTTTTTTTTGCTTAAATTTATTTTGCTCTCCGCAAATTTAATTATAGATTAGGAAGGTCAATAAAAAAGAAGGTAGAAAACTTAAACAATAAATCTGATATTTTATAATTTTCGCTTAAACCTAAAACCCTTGATCCCTGTAATTCCAACAAAAAAGTAAGTATGGCCCAAAAAGGGCATTTCTAAACTCTGATTTTAAGCGGCCATAGGTGTTTTTTTAATGGAAAATAAATTAAATGTAATGTACTAATTTTGAAGCTACGAGTGGTTTTAGGCCATAGTGGTTAAAAAGATTCATTGAGAGCCTAGGCCAAAAACTAAAGTAGTGAGGGGTAAGGGGTGGCAAACATTTCTAATTATGTAACCCTTCGGCTATGTTAGTTTTTTTTGCCCGGATAAAGGAATTCTATGAGGTATTTCCATCATTTATTTTTTAATGTTCAAGCTAATTCTAACTTAAATTATAAAATTGTTCTCTTATCGAAGGCCAAAGGAATTTATTGACTAAATTTGTCCAAAATAATAGCTATCAGAATTGATAACGATAATGAAATTATTTAAAAAAATAACATTTAAATTACTTTTGAGCAGCTTGGATGCGGAAATATGTCCTTTTGTAAGTCCACGCGAGAACAATCTGCAGTGATGCCATGTTTAATGGCATATCGTTTTGCCAGGTCACAATGAGTGCGCTCGATGGCTTGACTACAGCACAGCTCGTAAGAGACCGTGCACATTTCAAATTCGTTGGAGTCAACGGCAAAATCTTTCTTTATATTTGTAAATGAATGTATAAGAGCGCGTTCAGACTTTATTCAGTTTTCAAAAAATATTTAAAATTTTTACTTTTTGAGCATTGAACGCTTAACAAGAAGTCGACAATCTTTATAAGCATTTAAAATAATTTTTCTAAAAAAAAAAGTTTTTAATAAATTATTAAAAAAAAATAAAATTTTTAAAATTTCCAAATTTTCAAAATTTTTTTGGAAAAAATGTATGAAGTCTGAACGACCAAGTAAATTATTTAAGTTTATCTAAGACATATAGCTAAATATTTGAATATTTCAAAAAGTAATAGATTTTATTTTAAATGTTAAATGACACCGTGATATTACCTGGGTAAGGTTTTGCGTGTTACAACGTTCATGGGTTAGACCGTATATTTTGCCTTTCGTACAACAAACATCAAGCATCGCATCAGCGTTGAAGGCTTATAAAATTGTTTAGGTAAAGAGCTATTCATTATTCGTGTAAATTTTTCAACCTGCCCACCCGACATGTTCTACCTTAAGCGCGAACTTATTGGTAGGCTTGACAGCCTGAAACATAGATTCTAATGTTTGCCAGGGCCGGCCCGAGAACAAATACCGCCCGCAAAATTTTATACTGAAAGTTAAAAATGAGATAAATTAAAACAGGCCAGGCGATTTATGTTCTGCCCCCCTCTTCTTACCCCCCTTCCCTCCCCTCGACTCCTGATTCACGAGCCGGCCTTGGCGGCTTTCAGGTTCCGACTTTAAATTCCTATATATACCCTGCCAATTGGCTAGGTAAAAATTATTCTAGTCTATTTTAATTAATCTATATACAGAATCGTGAGCTAAGTATGTCCTTTCAGCATCCAAAATTTAGAATCCGTTTAGTTAAAACGTATAAAACAGCGGTTCCGCCATTATTATTGGTGTTTCATGTCCAAGAAAAAGTTTATCACCAAAAAACTTTGGTAGAAATATCTTATGGATTGACGACCGATCGAAATTTAGCCTAACCCTTGTTTAAATCGTTGTACACATTGTCTAAAAGAACATTTTCCCAATGGTAAATTTAATAAGGTCAATTACTTATAAACATTTTTTGGTTAAATAAAACTCAGTTACAACCTATATAATTAATTGTCAATCCGGTGGGCTAGAATTTTAACTAAATTTCAGATATTGTTTTAAAAATTAGCCAGCCCCATGCCCCTAGAGCTAAACTAAGGACCGGTCTATTGAATATCGGGGCCCTTAAAAACTTCTATTTTGCACCTCATCCATTTCCACAATAATTTTTAAAGCCCTATTTTCCTAAAAGTTAGCGGACCCAAGTATTGATTGCATTATGAACGTACTGGCCCAGGACCTAAACTTAGTAAATTACATTTTTGTCATTACTTTCGATCCAAAAGTCAATGGTGAGTGCAATAAGAACGATATGGACGACAGCGATAGGCTGAGTAGGAGGTCGTCGAAAATTAGCCATTTAGGAATAGCGGATTAAAAATTTGCTTGATACGACTATGTTTTGCCATTTTTATTTACCATTCGGACATCAATGCCATTTGTTTTCCCATATGAATTGTTGTGTATCGGGGTCGTTTTCGCATCGTCAAATACAAAGAGGGATGGCCAAATGGCAAATTTGAAACGTCGGTTAATACAGTTGTTTTGTTGTGCTAATCGTCGCAGAATGAGAAAGAAATTGAGGAAAATGGACTCTTAAGTGCCAAAAATGATGCGAGATTTGTGGGGGCCAATGTTATGCTTCCGACATTGAACGTATGTGTTTCACGAGGAACAAAACGTTAACATGTCAAGTTTATGTATTTTTATTGTGTATATCTCTTCATTTTAAAATTATTATTCTTAAAGTCGGGTAATGGGATACCAAGGAGCAGTATGGATGACGGAATAATCGTTAATTAACGTTGAAGTAGCGAATTATGTAACAATATTTTTATTAAATAATATTATTCCATTTGATCTAATGTCATTATCAAAATGAAATTTTCTCGGGTACATGGTTTAGATTTACATAATTGCTTCTACAATCTGTACATCGTTATATGTCGTGAATGACACGAAGTTCTATGCCAAAAAAATCATTAAATATCAAAAAAAAACTGGGTTTTTCCATTACAGTTTACTAAAAATCAAAAAAAAAATTGAAAGTATGTATACGAGTGGGAGTTATGAGATTGACCTTAAAAAAACATAATTGTTTTTTCCTGTGTTTTATAAAACGTTTTTTCTTATATATGTTCTGTGTACACTAATAATTGATCTAGAAAGCTCTATATCCTAAAAAACTCTGTAAAAGAATATAGTGGAATAATTGGCAGTGTAATTAGAGCTCCGGTCCCATTAACATGGATTTAAAAGTGCATAACGATGGGATCTACACCTCGTGGATGTAAAAAAGTTACGGCTGAAACATGAATTAGCCAAGAATTTTAGTAATGGAGTTAGGAAAAATAAAATAAAATGCTTTTTAATGAGTATATTGTTATTTATATACATTAAATCTCTGAGTTAATCTCCTATATTCTTAAAATATCTTTTCTTACTTAATCGTGGGAATAGATTAATGGTTTTGGATTGAGTCTGGTAAGCTTGGTGAAATTCCTTTAATAAAGGAAAGAGAATCTTAATTTTGGTGGCTAGGCACATTACACCTGTCGTGCGGTATAAAGTGGAAGGTGGGCAAGAATTATAGATAAAATTTATTATACACGATTGCTTGTTCAAAATCATTTAGGTTTATAAATTCCACAAACTGGAAAATTTAAGGCCCCGTTGGCCATAGTGAAAATATTTATGACTGACTAGTCAGTTGATTTTAACATTTCCCCACCGGCTCTTTTCGACTTGTCAGGTAGTCCAAATACATTATAAATTAAGGATAATTCAGAATTATCCGGCCAGGCGCAGAATTTTTTTAAAATTTACCCGGTGATAAGCGGGTGCCTAAAGGTTGGTTGTATGAAGTTTTACAGGAGTCAAAGTTTTTAGGCTCACCCATCAGATAATTTTTGTTTGATCAGACCGAACCCGACCCTTAGGCTCATTATAACTATTTTAACCACACGGTTTAGATAACATATGGCCACATTTCGTTTTCATTTTTTTGAAAAACGAGCATAAAAAAACATGAATTATGTTTATTTAGAGGCATTTTGCATTATATCTACAAGCCATTGGTACAGGCCCGATTCTAGCTTTTCCATTTTAGAGGGGCAAAAAAAACTCGTGGGGGGGGCAGAAAAAATTTTTTTGCCGCCTTCGGCGGCAAAATTGGCCGTAAGAGAATCCATGTTCAAAATTTTTTAACAAATTAATAGTAATTTATTATATTCTTAAATTAAAAAAAATGAGTTTATAAATTGAATATGTGAATTGAAATTAATTATTTTCACTATCAATTGCTTAAAAAGATATGAGATTTGAATTAATTGTAAGTATAATTTTATCACTTGGTATCATTGCGCATGAAAATTAAAAATATGATATATATGAATGCTAAAAATGAATTATATAAAACTTTGGATTTTAGAAAATAAAAAGTAAAATAAGATTGATTATCATAAAAACAAAATGTATAAGTATGCTAATTTGGAAGAATATATATGAAAAAACACTGGTTATATATAACCTAGGGTAAAAAATTAAATAAAACATGAACATAAACGTTAAATGCGCATAAAAAATTCAACCATGTTGAAATGGTAAGCAATAATTAGCTGATTATGAGCAGTGTATTGTGTTGATCAAACTATTTTATCTTAGAAGATTTTAATTAAATTACAATATTCATCAAAATTCAACGGCCCTTTAATGATATTTCGTGTTCTAATAAAACCAAATCACCTTAAGCAGGTCACTACTTGTCAGTTTATTATCCTTCTTAAAGAAAAAAATGTGGTCTCACAACCTGACGTTGTAGAGCCAAATAACTAACTTATAGGAAAATTGTTAAATAGATTAGAAAACGCATCTTTGAAATCATATAAATATTTAACAAAATCATTAGTAACACATTCTTTGTAATTATTAAGTTACTTATTAAAAAATTTTTGGCTACGTCAATTTCTTTAGATAATAAATTTTTATCAATATTACTTATTTTTAAAAGAGGCTCTAATTTATTTATATCTAAAATAAAGGTTAATCAAATTTATAAAGGGAATCTAAAGATTTTAAACAACTATTATCGGTAAAAAATCTATTATCAAAATATTAATAAATCAATAATATTAAAATAAATACTTTTTACTTCATCATTAATATTTAAAATATTTTCAAACTTATGAGTACAAAATAAATAAAAATCAAAAAAATCTTTAGGTTTAGTTTTTCTTTTATCCATAGATAAATTATTGTCATTTAAAAAAATATAAATATCAAAACATTTTTTGAATAAATCTTCAAATGTATTTTTATTTCTTAATTGTTTAATTTCTAACAAAATGGTGTATTAAATCAGAAGTTTTAGAAATATAAATCGTTCTGCATTAAAATTGATCTATAATTATTTTTAATAAATAAAATAATTTTCCAATTAAATACAAAAAAATAAATAGATGAATAAATATGGTCAAAAAACCCCGATTCGGCCCTGTGACCTGAAGATATAAAAGTTTTTTTATTTTTAATTTTTAAAAGAGTATTAAATATTTTTGTGTAATTCAAAAAAAACAAAGGGGAGGTAGTGACATACCACCAATGGGGCAACAGCCGGGGTATGGTCCCGCATTCACTAACTACCTTGATTGCATCATGTTGAAAAAATTTATGAAGGGAAAAAAAATTATCAAAAAAATCTTTCCCTTCACTTAAAATAAGACAATCTTTTACAACAAGATGCAATCGGTTGTCAAAGCAGTGAATATACGGGACATGGTGTCCAGCTATTTTGCTTAGAAATACTTGAACACCATTTTTTTCCCGGGCATTACGTTCGCCCCATCGTAGCATTGTGCGATCAGGTTCTTTGGTTCTAGATTATATTTTTATCAGGCTCGTGGCCGAAGTGGCAAGGGGCAATAAGATAAAGAATAGATATTTGTAGGTATTTGATCCAATAAATTTATTATTCATTTCATTACAACATTGCTAATTACAAATCTTCCTCATGATTCCAGCCAACGCAAAACAAAATCTCTTTTCTTTTAACAACAAAAATACACTAATACCAAACTACCAAAAAAATAATAATCATAATCTTTTTCTTATTTTTTTTCCAGGTTCCTCGTGCGCGTGGCTTCTCTTGTGCGTTGCCACTGGCACGACACCTCACCGCTTAAAAAAAGATAAAATGTAAACCAGCCTTAAACAAAATTATTTGCAATACCTATTCCATTAATATTTAAAACAAAACTAAGAAATATGGCGAGTGCTGGTATGAAATCACATTACAAAACATTGGGTTTACATCAATAATATATACAGTTAAAATTGCGTAATGTGTTACATAATATTACAGCATACATATTTCAAATTCAAATAATTATTTGAAAAGCATATCTTTATTCTTTAATTGTCAAAATTTTTCTTTATTAGGGTCTACAACACAGCCCAAAAAAAAAACATAATAAGCCCAGATTTTTTTATTAGCCCAAATACTTTATCCATCAGCCCAAATAAACAAAAAAAACACAGGGATCATTTTTTATATCCCATTTGACAAAAACCTGGGCATTTTGCCCAGCCAGAGGTCTTTTAGCCTCTCAAAATAAACCAAAAATAAAAATCAATTATGGGATCATTTCACCCAACCAGAGGTTTTTTAGCCTCTCAAAATAAACAAAAAAAAATAATAATCACTTATGGGCTTTTAATTTATATCTCTATCCATTAGAGGGCTAACATATAAACATGTTCTCCACTTCTTAATAGACCCAAACTAACTTAGAAATTGGATGCGTTTGTACTCAAACAAGCAATACGACACCTCTTCGCTTCTTTACAAAGACCCAAAATAAACCCTTCCATAAAAAAAATTTAGATGCAATGGCCAATTAAAAAAAATTAAAATGTTTATAGATAAAATTCCGGGACCTCACATAGTTTATAAAATAACCTAATTCTAAATAATGATGCATTCATTTCTTGTGCAGTTGCTTGATTTAAATTATCATTCACTCCCCCGCATGTATAGTTGTTATTATTTACTATTGCTCGCACCAAGTAGAGATCCCTGTATGTTGTTGACTGATTGTTTACACGCATGTTTCCACAAGGAACAAAGTATAAACATCAAGGATTATAAAAATGGCGGATCATTTTGCTTCACAATAAGCTTACCTGTAGTTCCAAGAATAATAGTTATTTTTAGAATATTGCTTTTACGAATTGCGTGATTAGGGGCCAAATGAGATTGTTATTATGCTGCGTCATTGGTAACTTGGAGTGTAAAGGGGCAGTTATTATTAAATATCTTGTCATTGACAACATGCGCGCCAGAGGGGAAATTTTTTTATTATTATTAGAATACTGTCGCCGCACCATAGGTGAAAAGTTATTATTACTAGTATACTGTCGACGATCTTGTCGCCGATCCTGTCGACTGCGCCAAATGTCAGGCTCGTGGCCGAAGTGGCAAGGGGCAAAAGATAAAGAATAGATATTTGTAGGTATTTGATCCAATAAATTTATTATTCATTTCATTACAACATTGCTAATTACAAATCTTCCTCATGATTTCAGCCAACGCAAAACAAAATCTCTTTTCTTTTAACAACAAAAATACACTAATACCAAACTACCAAAAAAATAATAATCATAATCTTTTTCTTATTTTTTTTTCCAGGTTCCTCGTGCGCGTGGCTTCTCTTGTGCGTTGCCACGTGCAGGACAATTCTAACAAAAGATTGTTGTTAACTGAGAAACTTCCTTAGGCATCAGAAATTTGAATTGCTTTTGCAAATATAAAGCTTTCTGTAAAATCAAATTTTTCTATATATTTCTGTTTATTTGATCTCTCTTGCGGATGAGAAGTATTAATGAATAAAAACATTTAAAAAAAGTAAATATTTTTAAGATAATATTTTTTAGATATTTTCGACGGAGCAAATTTAATTATATTATGTGGAAGAAATATAATTACTATGTATTTTTTTTTGGGGGGGGGGGGGGGGGCAAACATAAAATTACTATGTATTTTTGGGGGGGCAAATTCAATTATTTGGGGGGGGGGGGGGGCAATCAAAAACTTTTGGGGGGCCCTGTCCCCCCCCCCCCCCCCCCCCCCCAAAAGGGGTCTAGAATCGTGCCTGCATTGGTAGCATGTAGAAAATCCCATTTTCAATTTTGCAAAATGTTAAAATTAATACAAAATACATCCTAATATGTAAATAAAGTAAATTAGAAAAAGTTATTTTATTTAAATATTTAATGAAAAATTAGACGAAAGGGTTTGAAATATGCGGTTGCCACAACCTCTATTAAATTAGAATATATCAAATATTTTGACCTATCCCGCCCGGCTTAAGTTTAACACAAACAGGTTCGGCTTAATAATGGGCCGGGTCGACGGGCCGGGAAGGTCTACGAGGCTCGATGGAAAACACTACTCTCAAGATTATATTTAAGCCATTTAAGAAAATTGAAAAAATCAGAGTCCCCCTGAAACTTTATTCAAGAAACTTTTAATCAGTGGGCATCGATCAATTTATCTTAAGCATCGTTTAACATTTGGAATCAAAACACGTTATATATGCCTAATAGTTTGCTTTGCTGTCCTAGTTGCAATTTTTTTGGACATTTTTCCAATAAATTGACTACATGAGATAATTCTGATATGGCTATGTTGTATTTTTTTCCAAAAAAAGCTAAAATTCAAAGCGAAAAAATAGATTTTCTTTAAAAAATAAGAGACTTGAAAAGTGCCAATGAATCAAACTTATTAATTTTGATGGTGAAAGAAAAATTTTTAAACCCGTTTATTTAATTTACAATTGGCATGCACATTCTATTTCAACAAAAAAATTATTAAAAATTTTTAACAAATAAAAGTTCATTCAAAACCATATTGATTAAACATTTAATCTAAAAAGTGCTAAAAATTATATGTATTTAAATTCAATGTTTTTTGATCCATATATAAAAAAAATCTATAAATTTAGTGTATTTTAAACTATTTTCACAGGTCAACAATTTTTTGGAAGTTATTAGTTAACTACAGAGATCAAACCTGATCTTAGGGAATATCAAATCCGTTTACCGTTTTTCCTAATCAAACTTAGTTAGTCAGTTATAAACATTGAAAATTTTAGAAAAAAAGGTATACCAAATAAGATTCAAAACAAAAATAAATTGAAATTTTATTTTTGCATATTCACAATAGTTAAACTGTTAAATTCAAACTTCATAAAAAAATTTTCATTAAAAACCGATAGTTTGGACGCGAAATATATAGTATGATCTAAAAGTCGATGTAAGAGCTTGATATATTACTAAAATTTATCTTTCATTATTTGTGATTAAAAATATAAGTTACAAGGGATTTTTATATGCAAAAATGATTTTTAAATTATTTTTTTTAAGGTATATTTAGATTTGTCAATATGGTCAATAAAGGCCATTTTTCATTATAGACGGATCTAAGGAGCCAAAGAGGGAAGAAACTAAGAAAAAAGAAAAATATATATGAGATTTGGCCATCTTGGGTATGCATTCTTTTATGTTTTCATAAAATTCACGTTTCTGACCTTAATATTTGTTGACCTGTTTTAAATTATTATTAGCATACCTCATTACCACACTATATGATTTTTACAAAATATTTAAATACTTTTTTATATAAGTTTGCTGATTTACAGAGATGTAACCACAATTTTTTTAGGGAGCAGGGGATAAGAAATAAAGTAGACGTGGGAAACATCATGGCAAATAATGGGATGGGGTATTGTAAAATAGGCCTGATATTGCATAAAATCACAAATCATTTAGCAAAAAGATTCTCTCGGTACATCAATATGCACACTAATTTTAAGTTTATGGAATAATAATTAAATACAACTGGTCAGATCAAAATGTTAATGTGGGACTTTATGCAGAATTTTTTTTTAAAATAAATTAGCAAAAAACATTAACTTTTGGATAACATAGAATAATAAAATTAAACCCGCGATTAGCACTGTGGGGTCCATATCGACCCCAGCACACTTAAATTTTAAATATCTTCAAAAACATTATATATTATGGGTCAAATTTTTGTGACTTTTTTCTTAAACACATAATAAACAAAACTAGTAAATTTTGGTCTAATTCTAATGACTCGGTTAAAATTTCTATTGGGGTCTATATGGACCCCACACTTTCAATTGTTAAAACCCATGATATTGCCTCAATGTAAATTTAAACTAAAAAAAATGCAAGTTGTTTTTTAAGCATTCTTTCATAATAGTTTGACATATTAAGTAGATATAATGTTTGTATTGTATAACAAATAACAAATATTTTTTTTCTTTATAAAATTAGTTTTTGAAGTAGATAAAAGCTAAAAATAATTTTTATTTCATAATATTTTTTTCCATGAATTTTTAATAAAATATTCTATCCGACCTAGAACACAATTTATATAATAATATAAAATTATTCAATCTATTGACATGATTTATTTAATGGAAAAAAAAATTTAAAAATTTAAATTTTCAGTTTTTTTTATTTTGCCTCAAACAAAATTTGCAATATTCATTAATGATAACATATTTTATAATAAAAGAACACGTATTTCTCTTCAAAATAATAAAAAAAATTAAAGATTATAGCTTTAAAACTCTTGAAGCTATAGTAGTTTAAAATAGGGGTCCGTATGAACCCAACTCATTAGCGTTAAAAATATCACACCCTAACATTCGGTGGTTAATTAGCAGTTTTTAAAATTGTTCTTTTAGATAAATTTAGTGTTTATATATATTTAAAAATTTTGGGAATAATTTTTTTGTTTTTTTTTAAATATGTGTTCGTAAAAAGTGATATTATGGCATGTAAATTTTTTATTTTTAAAATTTATTATCACAAATATTGGTAAAAATATTCACATTTTAAAATATCATTTTATCTTGCTTAGAATATAATTAAAATTTAAAATATAGTTTAAATCTTAATTTTTTTATTGTATTTTTTTGAATAAGAAGGCACGTGCAAAGTGAGTTTTTATTTCGTAAAATTTTCACAATTTTGAAAAAAATATTTTGTAATAAAACGCAAATAAGTTGCCAAATTTAATATATGCACATAAAATGCTTTTTGTAAAAAAATTAGAAAAAAAAAATTAAAATTTTTTAGATTTTTTAAAATTTTACGAAAATAAAAACTCACTTTGCACGTGCCCTAAATCAAAAAACATTAAATAAATAGAAGTGCATTTATATTCAAATTAAATAACGCATATTTTTCTTAATGATATAATTAAAATACATTTTAAACTTATTAAGAGATATTTGAAATAGTGTTACGATTATCCTCCGTCATGCAATGTAACTTTTTTTACCTGCACGACTGCACGTTGGGATTTACTTTAGGTTAAAATAAATAGCGCATAAAAAATTTTTATAATAAAAAATGCCTTAATAAATAAATAATTGTAACTTGCGTAAACCTAGAATATCTTTAAATTTTAATTTGAAAAATTAGCTTTTACATTAGTTAAAACGTATAAACGTGTTTATTAACGCTCAAAAAATGCAAAATTATAAGTAACTATGGATTATACTTTAGCTTATTAAAAATCTGATTTTAATTTGTACACCCCTTTTAAAACTACGTTTAAATGCTATAAAAAAGGGGGTTTAAAGACAACCTCACCCCATTGTTTCCCTAGAAAAATTAAACTCCATTATCTACTAAATATTGTCGGGCACCTTCAAAACAATTAAAGTTTTTGTGTAGATTTTATATTTATTGTTAATTTTTGAAAAAACGAAATAGGGCAAGATTAATATGCAATTATGTTAATTTTAAAGTTCATGTGATTCTCAAACTCATTCCATTTTGCTTTCACTTCTGTATGCGAGGTAAGGCCTATTATGTTATTAAATATTCTATGTTTGTATGTCTTGCTTTTGTTTATATATATTAATGTATGGTTACTAAACCATGCTGTTTTTTGTGTTTATACATGTATCATAATTTTTTATTCGTCTATTTATGTTTAAGTTTTTATCAAATATTTGTATAAAGGTCAAAGACATTGATATATCTGATCATATATTGTATATCTAATTTAGAATTCAACTTTCTGATTACAAATTTTAGTTGTTTTTGGATTATAACTTTTTAGTTGAGTTAGATTAGGATCACATGATATCCAAAATATTAATTTTTCTTATTTTAATTCAAAAGTCAAATGTATAATAGTTTTAAATGTAGGCTACATGAGAATTTATTTTGTCCAAAATTAATGAATTAAAAATTTTAGGGTTTTCTAAATTAAAATGAACAATATTATAATTTCCTTATTTGGGCAATGCGGTAAAAGTTAATAAATTATATTTAAAATAGTAAAAGGTTTTTTTGATGATTTTAAAGCCTAAAATTTGTTTGGGGTTGAGGTGTTCCTTGGTTTATAGAAAATAACTTTGATGTTTTTGCTTAGATTATTCTTCAATCAGCCCTAAATTTTTTTGATATTTTGTAATTCAAACTTTAGTTATTTGGCCTTATCTTTAATTTTTATATTTTCATTTTATATCTTTGCCCTACAAGACATATATCTTGTTTTTTTATAACCTTGGAATCCAAAAATGAAAGTTATAATCATATTTAAAATTTATTTTACAAATTAAATAAATTTTCTTTAAAACCAGAACCATTGTACTTTTAAATATATCAATAGATATACACATTTGTGTTCTACAAATGTTTTACTTTCAAACCTCTAAGTATCATTATTTTTCACTGGAATGAAAGAAAATATTATTTTAAATATACAAAGTAATTTTTTAATTTCTAAATACTATTTTTAAACATTTTATTTATAATTTGTTTTTCTGGCTTATAATATTTGATTAAGGGCATGTGCAAAGTGAGTTTTTATTTTCGTAAAATTTTAAAAATTCTGAAAATTTCAAAAAAAAAATTTTTTTTCAAATTTTTTTAAAAAATATTTTATTTCAGAAATAGCATTTTATGTGCATATACTAAATTTGGCAACTTTTTAAAAATTTGCGTTTTATTACAAAATTTTTTTTTGCAAAATTTTAAAAATTTCACAAAAATAAAAACTCACTTTGCACGTGCCCTAAACAACAACATTGTAATATAGTGGCCTTATTCTAAATCATTTTATGTTTGTCAAAGGGTATCAGAAATTTAAAATTTATGCATTCTAAAAATATTACTTATTATGTCCAAATTTTTAAATCACAACTTTTTTTTAGCATATTTTTTTAATTTGCAATATCTTAAATATCTAGGAATAGATTAAGTCGATGGTATATAAAACAATGTGTGTTTATTAAAGGCATAAAACTCTAAATAAATTTCATGCAATTCCTCTTATTTATCCATTTACTTAAATTTTTAAGCCTTGTTACCTTCTGTTATTAAAATACCTAAATCCTTCCACCCACAAAATTTTTAGAGGTATTTTAATTGATTTGACACTTTGCTTTAATACTTCTTCTAAATACTCTAGATAAATTCTTCACTCATATCACATTTACAAAACATAATATATTAAAATTATGCCACATACTTTTTAAATGAAATTAAAAAATAGATAATAATGATGGAAAAACAATTGTGCATTTCTATTGATTTTTTGCCATTATTATTACATTTTAGGTCACAGAATTCTATATCCGTATAACATCTTTTATCAGCGGGCTCCAGCAACAAATTATTGTAATTTTTACCCTCGGCACTTTAGAAACTACCAATTGAACACTGTTTTTTAAAATTCTGTTAAGAATTGTTATTGGATCTTTGTTGCCCATATTACCAAATTTAGCACGTTTTTTCCCTTTTAAATTTAAATTTTGCTACTTTTTTAACGCACATTTTAAAAACTCTAAAAGTTGATTAGCCAATCTATTAAACGATAAATCGAGCCTCCTTCTTCTTTAACTTATGAATCGGTCGCTTGGCGCGCCTTTTCCACACAACACCTCCTTCGGCGCGCTTTTCCTGGAGCCCGCGAGGCGGCTAAACAATTAGGTACACAAAGCATTGTCTAAAAATGTGAAAAACATTTGCATAATGCACAAACTAGCTTGGCTTGACTAATTAATTAAAATATTTAGGAACGGCCCAATATATATAACTAAATAAAATGCAAAAGATTTTAGACCGGGCCGTGAAATACCCACCACCGCCCTATATATATCAACTTCCCGTTCTGAATTGGTTTTTTATTTTAGGACCCAGTCCGTTTTTAAATTTTAAATATAATACAGAGTGTAGAAGTAATAGCCTTCATTGTGTGATAAAAATAAAATTATCATTTTATGTATGTGTCTTGTGAAAAAAAAGAGAAAATGAGATGTAAAAAAGTGACCCGGCCTCAAATTCTTTTTTACTAGGAATTTACCTCTTTTTAACTTCTGTAGTTTCTACCAAAATTGACTTTTTTAACCTACCACGAATATAACGTCCCAAAAGAGTCTTAGTTGGTGACACGTCTTACGAAGCAACTAAACCTTGCTATTGTCGTAAAAATCTTGCTTTAAAAACTATTCTAACCGCCGCCTTTTAGATTTTTATTGCTTATATTGCATCTTAAAAATATGGATAAATAAAGGTTGATCGAGGAGGTTATATTTTACCAGTTGTTTTGTTACAAATATTAAATCGGTGGTATTAAACATAGTCTTTTTGGCTTTTTTTTTATTTAAATTGCTACCAGAAATTCCTCACTGCTCAGCGAGCTTGCTTTGGGCAGAAATTTATATGAACAACCTAAAGCTGTAAACCAATAATACTTTGGTGAATGTGGTGTCACTATCGATTTTTCCCCTATCTAGAAAAAATTTGCAGTCTGGACTTGCTATTTGGCCATTTTTTGTCTCTCTTCCTACGTTTTACGCCATTTTGCGTTTACATCTTTTCAATTTTAACATTTTTTATAATAATTTTTCTAACTCCTTTTCTCCCCTATATTTTTTTTTTAAAAGTTTATATTATTAACCTCTTGGCTCAGAATAATTCTATTTATTTGATTCTTTAAGAAAAAATTTCAATTAATTGCGTAAACGCCTCTGGATCAGTTTTAAAAATCTAACATGGTCAGGTGCACTAACATTATTCAAGTGCAATCTTAACCACAAAACATAGAAGGAATCCTGCCTAGCAAATGAAATGAAATTCCTAACGAGAAGGTAAAATTATCATGAAAAAATAAAAGCTAACTATTCTCATAGATTTTTCTCAATGTTATTCCTATTAACAATGTATTTTACATAATAATATTATTGAAAAAACGTTTATAAATGATCCTTTTATTAACAAATTTACAAGTTTGAAGTAAGAATTATCACCCCCTTCTCCATATACCTCTCTTCCTTCCGTTGTGTCAACTTACCTTAGTTTTCACCTGTGTAATTTTTATCAAATATGAATCACTTTTTTTGTTGTACTCTAATATATGTGGCAAATATTGTTTTAAATTGTTATTCCAAATTATAATATACCTAAGCACGTTTTTTGGCAATTTGTTTTGTTAGCTTGCCCGACATTAATACATTTTAAACCACGTAAAAAGTTTCTTCTAAATTTTAATAAGATAGTGAATTTTAACATTATATTATTCATAGTAAAACTTTGTATTCTAAGGACACAAAGTGGATCAACTCTTATATAATCACTGTTAAATGCATTTGATTAGAGCTTAATTTGAAGTTAAATTAAAAGATGCTCTCCTCCTTCAACGTGGAAAATAGGATACTGTCTTTTTTTATAGGTCTGATAGCCATTAAAGGCAATTGTATTTATTAAAAATTGAAAGTACTACAATCAATTTGATTAGATATTTTTTACGAGATGACACATTTTCGAATGCTATATAACGCCGAGAGATATTTTTGGAAAATTGCGTCCAATAAAAATATTTAAGGTTCGATTTATAATAAAATTTTTGGTCACAATTATTGCCAAAAGTAAATCTATAGTAAAATAAAATTTTTACCGAGCGTACAGTTTATACCCATAAAAAGTTTAACTAAGTTAATGTTTTTATAGTTATGTTAATTTCAACTGTAAAAATTTTAAAGCTAATTTGGGTAAGATATATTTATATATTGTTTAAGTCGGCTCAAAAGCTCAGTGGCAAACCTTCCTCTTACAAGCAGGAATTGCGAGTTCGAATCCGTGCACAGGAGGCTTTTTTCTTCGGAAAAATAGTATACATGTGTAACCAATTTGAGCTGCTGAGTAGCCTGCTTAGGCAGTAGGCCTTAAACGATATGCCTAAAGTAAGAGCCTAGGCTAAAAACCTAGGTCGCCGGCGTGCGAGCAAATCTTACTATTTAACCCGTGGGCAATATTAATTGCTTTGCTCGGGTTAAAAGAGTCAAAGCCCTAACTGGTATGGCGCCCCCTAAATGGGGAAAGGTATGAGGGAAACCTCAAAACTAATTATTTATGTGTTTTTATTTATATATTGTTTAATTTAGTTTAGTTGACTCTGCTTTAAACTTGCATACACCATTTCTAATTGATTCTAATATATTTGTTTGATAAATTCTGTGCTGTTTTGTTGCCGATATACAACATAAAAATTATAGCCATAAGCTGGACATTGTTGAAAATTTTAAATATCATTATTATGAAAATTATTTATCGAACACAACATAGTTAATAGTTAATGCACTTTAATTTTAACTATAATTGTAACTCAATTGAGTGATAGACGTCCCATCCCTGCTTTGGGAACTACAAGTACTTTGTTAGGGCGCGTTCAGACTCATTTCATTTTTTTGAAAAATTTTAAAATATTATCTTTTGACATTGAACGCCTTTTAACAAAAGTCGCCAATTTTTGTTAATTTTTAAAATTTTATATTTTTTTTAAAAAAATGAAACGAGTCTGGACGCGCCTTTACAAAATTTGTCTAATAAATAATATTTTTTTAGAAGGTTAAGTTTTATGGAATAAATAAATAGAGTTTAAACTATTTTAGCTTTTTACAACAAATTTTTTACCTTGCTTGGACGCGCATTTATTACTTAAACGAAAGCTTGTTTTAAACTATTTAAAAATACTCTAATAACGGCCATTTAGGTCAAGATTGAAATAGAATTTGCAAATTAAATATTTTGGGTAAAACATAAATTTTTTAACCTTCACAAACAACCAATTTTTACAAAGACCGTCACGCCACATTCAATATTTTCGCAAAATTCAAAAAATTCCAAAAATGTTTTAAAATTTTATTATTTTTTAAATTTATTATCTCAGAAATAGTATTATATGTGCTATAAATTTAATTTGGAAACTTTTTGAAATAGAGGCTTTAATAAAATTTTATAAAATTTTGAAAATTTTGAAGAAAAAAAGTTTATTAACATTCTTTTGAACGTAATCAAAGCCAATTTATGATTTTTAATATCGTCCTCGTTGAATTAGGATTAGTAATTATTGTTATATGGTTTTATCATCTTGTTTATAATTAACATTTACGAGGTCATTAAATTTTTTAAAAGGAACCACCGCCAAACCTCCTACGCAAAAAATTATCCCGTCTTGAATCATAAAATAAACATTTTACGATGATTTTTTGCGAAAATAGATGCATATTGTTATATATATTATGGAGATTTTGAATACTATAACATAATATCAAACATTTATTACTTTTTTTAACAAAATTTGGAAATTTTTATATATTATGGAGATTTTAAATTCTATAACATAATATCAAACATTTATTACTTTTTTTGACATTGGAAATTATGAAAAGTGATTAAATCGAAAACAAGCTAGCAACCTATATTTTTGTTTTGTTTTGTTAACTTTAAAATATTTACCCACCACCTAGTAGAGACATTGAAGATTACGCTAAATCAACGACTCATTCTCAAATATTTTCCGCTACATTAAACCCTCAGGATTCGGGTTACAATTCTTCATCGAACGGTTCTGACCCTACGGCCCGAAAACTTATCATCGGTTCCGGCGGTAAAAGGAGTGACCCCTTCGGCATGACCTCTACGGCAGCGGCTCCGGCCCCTTCTCAGGACGAGATTATAGCGAGCACTAAGCTTGCCATGCAAGCCCTCGAAGCTCTCAAGAATGAACATAACACGTATATTTTTTTTACTAGGAATTTAACATTGTTTGGACGCGGACTCTTATTTTTTTCCTCCCATAAATTTACATTTTTTTGAAATTTCGGTGTTGCTTATAGACACTAGGATTTTACCCCCTTTTTATAGGACATTATGTCTTTCTTTATGGCGCGTACAAACTTTTTAAACATATTTTTTAAAAAAAAAAAAATAAAAATTTTTTTTTTAAGGGTTAGAATTTTTCTAAACGTCTTAGAGCAACTGATCAGAGTGTTAAAATTTTTAGAAATTTTAAATTTTCAGAATTTTAAAAATTTTTTGTAGTTTTTAACGCGCCCATCACAAATAAAATGATAGTTAAATAGACGGCGAAGATGTTTATTTTGATATGTAACAAGTCAATATATAAATTACGTATACATTTTTAAATGGTTTGATGTAGCATCTTAAACGGGGTAAACTATTCCCTCAAAAGCCTGAAAAAAGATCAACCTGAAAGTGAAATTGTCGAGGAGAAAGCTAACATAGTCTCCAAACTCATCGAAATGATTGATCTTGGGCTCAGTGAAGCACAGGTTAGTTTTTGGTTTTCGAAGAAAATTTTTAGGATTGAATTTAAATATGATTTAAACTAATACAAGATTTATAGGCATATTCTCTCTTCTTCAAACTAACTGTTTAAGTACTTTTGTAAAATATTTTTTTTGTCTTGTAAAAGAACACAGCTGTTAGATATCAATGAATAAAATTTTGTAATTTTTAAATTTATTTTTGTGTGGCGTCGCTGGAATTTTGAAATTGCCTTAATTTTCTGATTCAACTTAAATTTCTAAGCCTTGCACGAAAGAATTTTATAGAAATGTCTGTTAATGTGACAAAAATCGATAAAATAGCTATTTTTAATCTAGAAAGATAATTGTAACGCGCTTACATAAATGGGGTTAGAAGGGGTTGGAATTTGTTAATCGGATTAGGGGGAAATAAATTGACATTGCAACTTATTTAATTTTTTTTTTATATTTTCTTTTAGATTACAATATTTTTTTATTCTTTTTAACATTTTTTTTTTGAAGTAATGTTTTTTTTGGATTTCTTTTACTTTGAATCCCTTTTTTGTACAGGCCCCAAATGGATTACAAATTTTAGAATCTTGTTAAACTTGTCGCAACTATATATATCTGTATATATATATATGTATCGATCTTTAAGCCCAACTCTTAAGTTGATATCTAAACCGTGACAGTATTTAATACAATAAATCTACATTATATGAACAATTTTTCTTTAGCCTTAGCATACTTCCATTTTGGGTAGCTTGCAATTAAATTTTCAAGTTTGACAAGTTTTTTTGCATATAATTGCGACAATAAAGCGCATATTACTTGGTTTTTAAATCAAATTTCGTTAAAATTTTTTTTTATAAATTTCTTACTTAGGTGGCCAAGTGCAAAGTGAGTTTTTATTTTCGTATAATTATAAAAATTTTTTAAAAATTTTTTATTTCAGAAAAAGTATTTTATATGCATAAACCAAATTTGGCATGTTTTAAAAAAATTGCGTCCATTTACAAAATAAAGGTTTAAATAATTTTACTAAAATAAAAACTCTTTTTGCACGTGTGGCCTTACTATACAATTACAGATCATGACGAATCTCTCCCACCATTGGCAAAACAATGAGAGTGAGAAGCAAAAGCTAAAGGCCCAAGTTCGTCGACTGTGCCAAGAGAATTCTTGGCTCCGGGATGAGCTCGCAAACACGCAGCAAAAGCTTATAGCGAGCGAACAAAACGTAGCTACGCTGGAAGAACAAAACAAACATTTGGAGTATATGGCCGACCTGAAGAAATACGATGATGATCTGGCCCCCAAGGATCCCATGAATAATAGCGTTGTACGAAACTCATTTTGTTTCGGCGTTCAATGCTGAGTTATTTTTTTTCAAAAAATTTTAAACATTTTTTCGTTTTATATTTTTTTTTGATTTTTTTTAGAAAAAGTATTTTTACTATTAATAAATAGGATTGACAATTTTTCATTGAAATAATTTTTGAATTTGTAAAATTTTTTTGAAAAAAATTATTCAACATTGAATGCACTCAACTTTATATTTTTTGGATTTTGCATTTTACAATCGTTTTTTAAGATTTTGCGCGAGTTAGATTTATCATTTTTGCGCACGCTACCACACATTTGTGAAACGAACAGCTCTCTACCTGTTTTTGAGTTTAAAAAAATATATATTTTTTTATAGTCATGGTCGAATGGCTATGTCCATATACAATCAATAACTTTATTTGGCATAAAAATATTAAAAAATGTAAATTATGTTTTGTTTTTATTTACCATCTGAAAAGACCAGTAATTGCCACCAAGTAAACAATAATTATTGTATTAATGATGGGGTACTCCCATATTATATGTTGTTCAAGTTTTAGGCTAGGAGCTTACCAGATTTTTGTTACTCTAATTCTAAACTCAGTTTGGTATTTCTTTTGTGGCTGATATCTGTTTCCTAATTAAGGACAAAATAGAATAATTAATGGGCAAACTTTGTTTATACAAATAATTCCTTATAGCTGTAACTTTGTCCTTTCCTTGGTACCACAAAAACCTTAAGTTTTGATTAATCAGTTAATACAATAACGACAACATTATTTATTACTTAGTTTCGTATTATAATACCAAAAACAGTATTACGATCCCCAAGAAATTTGTGCAAAAACCCATATATTGGTTTTGTTCTAAGTTTTCGTGGTCCAGTGGATTTAGTTTAGGTTGGAATACCATTTGGGTCATGAATGTTTGCAAATTTTATTGTGCAAAAAATATTAAACAAAACATTTGTGCACAGAATATTGTATTAATGATAGGAAAGTGGGGATAATCGATTAGGCGGCGGTTTAGGGTCAAATCAACCTGACACAACTCTGCTCGATTTGGGTTTTGATGATGCAGAAACGGAGATGTCACCTTCGACTGCTGAAGCGGGAAAACATAACAATTACAACACTAATGGCACTTCCCGGCAATCACTTTCTTCCTCAAAAGTTTGTATTTTTTTTGTTTTGAAATTATGAATTGTCTAAAAAAATGTCTTTTACTATTTTATCAAAAGTTCTCTACATATAATGTATTTTAATTTTGGCTATTTTTGTATAAAATAAAGTCGAAATATTAAATTTTTAAAATTCTCGAATAGTTTGAATAGATTGTAATATCAGACTTTTATCTAATAAATAAAAACATATATTTTTAGGGATCATCAATGTTAAACTGCAGTGGCTACGAGATACCAGCTAGACTCAGGACCTTGCATAATTTAGTCATTCAATATGCGGCACAAAGAAGGTTTTTTTTCACGAATTGCTACAAATTTTTTTCTTAATCAATTCCCTTGAATTGTTTACATTTTACGCCAAATTATTAAACTTTTTTAAATTTAATTAGTTTAGCTAGTAGACTTAATTTTTTTGTTGTTATGAATGCTTTTTAGATATGAAGTTGCAATACCACTTTGTAAACAAGCCTTAGAGGATTTAGAAAAAACTAGTGGCCATAACCATCCCGACGTAGCTACAATGCTAAACATCCTGGCGCTCGTTTATAGGTAATCATGTCCTTTATTTATGGAAATTTCTTATAATTTATTTAATGACCTGCCGACTTTTACTGGATTTTTATGACCCTCACCATAAAAGAATATAAGTATCCCTTCTCTTTAAATTTGCAAAAAAAATATTGTTCGTTTTAATTGTTTGTGTTGATATTTGATAACATTTTAGTTAACTAAACTTTTTAAGTTACAATAATAAATATTTTTGTCAATCTAACATTTTTTTAATTATCAGCAAATTTATTGAGTAAAATAGAATATTTGATATGCGTAAAATCATAAATGTTTTATGCAATTACACCAAATTTTTAAAGAAGCAATAGTATAACCATACAGCGAAAAACAATGAATATGAATATAGGACTTGAAGTACTGTTAGAAATCTGATATTGCCATATTAAATTTTTTTGTTGATATCTTTGATTATTTTACTTTTGATAATTTATTTAAAAATATTATTTCGAAGCTTCGCCCCCAAAATATAGAATTTTTTTTCTTATAAGTTTTTAAAAATTAAATTTTTATTATTATTCAAATAATTTTCATTATTGATCTTTTTTCTCTAATCGAACACCCTATCAGAGACCAAAACAAGCTTAAAGAGGCCGCAGCATTACTTAACGACGCGCTCGCTATTCGTGAAAAAACGCTTGGAGAAAATCACCCAGCCGTAGCGGCAACGTTAAACAATCTTGCAGTGCTTTACGGCAAACGTAATAAGTTCAAAGAGGCCGAGCCACTGTGCAAACGGGCACTTGAAATACGGGAAAAAGTGATTTTTTGCATTATTTTATCCTGTTTGAAATTTTGCTTATTGCTTAAGGGAAAAAAGACTATATGTGTGTAAAAATATTATTTTTTAGAATAATTTTTATTTTAGTTCCATTTTACTAGGTGAGCTTACTTTTCCACCCGTATTGGAGCTTGCTATTTTATGCAAAAAGTTAATTAAGTTAAAATTTTACTTAAAATAAATCTTGCCGGTAATAATAATTTCAGTGGAATAGTGAATATTTGTATGGTTCATTAAACTCTATAGGATATTAAATAAAATTTTAACCTTTTTTTATTCTAGCTTTTATAATTTAGAAAGAATTATATCAAACTATTTAATATATTTATTAACTTTGAAGATGTTTTTTATGATACACCTGGTAAAATAAATTGTTTCCTAAAAACTAAAAGTTATGTAATATTTCATTATTAAATTATGTTTAGGTTATGGGTTCAGATCATCCGGACGTGGCCAAGCAACTTAATAATTTGGCGTTACTTTGTCAAAATCAAGGAAAATACGATGAGGTTTTTTGCTCGCACAATTGTGATACGCATTATTATATTTTTGATATTAATGTGTTTAAAAATTTTTTTATATGTAAAATTTATAAAAAAATTTTCAAAAATAAAACGGGTTTATATAGAATGAAATGCTATATTTGTTCTATTTAAAAGGTTGAAAAATACTACTTGAGAGCGTTGGATATCTACCAAACTAAACTTGGGCCTGATAATCCTAACGTTGCAAAAACGAAAAATAATTTAGTAATTTTTATATCTTTTTTATAAAATTTACGTGACAGATGTTTGATTTATATATTTAGGTTGCGATTTTTCAGTTTTTTCACCACTGTTCATAATTTATGATGATATTTAGGCGGCCGCCTACCTCAAACAAGGTAAATACAAACAAGCCGAGATACTTTATAAACAAATTCTCACCCGGGTACATGAAAAAACTTATGGAGGTTTGTAGTGATTCCATTTTATTTTATCTTTCTCCTTTTCCCCGAATAAATTTTATGCACATTTTATATATGAAGAATTCGTCATATACTTGCCTGATTTTTTTTAAATTTTTATTTTGCTCATTTATGAAATTGATAAATCGACCAAAGTTTTCAAACTATTTATTTGTCAAAAAATTTATTAATAATTATTATAAGCCCTTATTTTTATATATAAGCTTGGATAACTTTAAAGTATAGATAATTATTAATTTCATAGAAAAAATTTTTTTTAAAGGAATTTAAAATGAGAGTTTGGGTTAAAATATAATGTGTATATGAATTAAATGATAAACTGATTTGAAATGAATGTACAAGATTTTTAATTTCCTGTCATACAGGTCTTTAATATCTCGATACAATTTATCGATATGGGTTATAAATGCCTTTAAAGGCATAAATTGAGTTTATTTATTTTTTAAAATAGAATTTTTTTTCAAGAAATGTTTTTTCCTTTCACACACCTAGTTTTTATGATATGTTAAAAAATGGTATGAAATAAATTCGTATAAACATTACACAGATGATTCAACAGTCCTAAATAATTCAATGTCAGCCTCGACTATGGCACTCGGAGCTGGTCCCAAACCCATATGGAAGGTCGCTGAGGATAGGAACGATAACGCGAGCCAAGACGGTTCATCTTCCTTTTACACCGGCGGCGAAAATAGCGATTACGGGGCCTGGCACAAAGCATCTAATATTGATAGGTAGTAGTATAGTCTTGTATGTCCACTACAATATCATAATATACATGTCAAACAGATTACACAATAAATATTTACACTTAAAATAGGTTTTTCTAAATAAATACAATTATTGTAAAACATGTTGTCTAATTCAAAATAATTTTACTTACAAGAAAAAACCTAATTTAAAGCGTAAGTTTTTATTGTGTTATCGTTATTAGCTAAAAATTGGATCCCCTTGGTTTTTTTTGAATTAAACATAATCATTTTAACTGAAAATATAAATTATTAGTAACTGGACAGTTTTCTTAGTTTTTTAATCGTTTTGCAAGCTGTTTTTAATTAGTGAGAAAACCATTGTGTTCTAACCACATTTTTGTGAATTTCTTTTAGTATATCCTGTTTTTTCATTCATTTTTCATTATTTTATATGGGGCCAATACGCTTTTTACACTGCAATGTAATAATACGCATCAAACATGCAATTAAGTAAACTATTTTTTAACATTCCAATTTATTTAATTCTATTTTTTTTATACCCAATTATACATGTCTCATTTTAAATCCTTATTTCTAGTCAAATTAATATAATTTTACTCGCATCCTATATAGGAAGCCACATTTAAGTTTTTAATATGATTTGAAAAATTTATTTAGGCCTACACACCACTTAAAATTAATCCTTTTTTTAATGGTTTTTCAAAAAATGTTATAAAACATCTTACGGGATAATATTTCTTTAATGTATTATGCTTGAATTAATGCTATTTATATAATAAAATAATGATTTTACCTCTCTATATATGTTAGTTTAGGGCAAATTTTTTGCACGTGAAGACTAATTTGAAACTCCAATAAGGATATTTGGAAACCTAAAAAACTTACAGGCTTTTGCTTAGCTTCAAACTTAAAAATAACTATTTTTTATTTTATAGAAGTTACAAAAAAAATTAAAACAGTTGCACACACAAAAGCATAATTTACATATAAAATTAATATCGCAAAGATAATAAAAATAATTTTAAAATTAAAAAAAAAATTAAAAAATTATTTTTAAATAAAGTATATTTTTACCTATGCATAATATTTTGTCGAGACACCTGCCTTAACATGTTTCAGCGTGTCAATCATTAAACGGCCCTCAATACAACCTTGTAACTGAGGTGTTTAATAATAATGTTATTTGATTTACGCTAAATCTTTGGTTTTGTATTTTCCCTTTAGTAATAAAAACTTTATTAAAACATCAATTGAGGGAATTTAATTTTTATTTGATTTATATTTTATTTAGTAAACAATTTGAATTTTTCATTTATAATTTTAATAAAGTATCAAACTTATATATTAAATGATATATGAAAAAAAGAATCAAATTATTAACCTTTCTTTTTGTTATTAAGGAGATATTTAGAATTAATCTTTTTTTTTATTGAATTGATATATAAATTTAAAACTATTAAAATTTAATACTTTTATTTATTAAATTATAAATACCTTCTTATGTAAATGATTAAATTTATTACATATATATGTTGCATTGTATGTGTGAGTTGTGCTTTACTCTAACGCTTCTGTCTGCATCCCAATTTTTATATTTTGAGTGTTTGAATTGTTTTTTGTTTTTTAACAGCATTTTTTATATCTTTACCACTAAGATGTCTTACCTACTCATTTTTTTAATGATTAAATATTTTTACTTTAATATCGTGTCATAATTATGTATTCATTTTTATCTTGTTTTTATTGAAAATACTTTTTCTTTCATTTATGTTCATTTTAAACATATTTTTTTAATTCTTTCTATGTTTTTTTATATATTATTTGTATAAGCCCAACCATATCTAACACGTTAAAAAGTTTGGGGGCTCTGTACAGACGGCAGGGAAAAATTGAAGCGGCAGAAGTGTTAGAGGAATGCGTTTCGAAGGGCAGGAAGCAGGTTATTTCTTATTTTCTATTTGAGAGTCAAGATATTAATGTAAAAATTGTTTTTATTATTTAAGTTTTGAATTAAAATCTATATCTAGCAGGCTCTTAAGACTATTTATTGTAATCTATAATGAGCACATTAAATATATTGATAATGTTTAAGGGCGTAATAAAAGTAACATTATAGAAAATTTAACAATTCAAGAAATATTTGCATAAAGGAACGTTAAAATAAATTTTTTTTTATTAAGTTGCCAAATTAAAGCAAAAGCAAAAGCACAAAAACAGTTTTCCTATTTGTTAAAAAATAAAATTTGGATTTTTCAAAAATATTGAATTGATTTTTTTACTTTAAACGTTTAATAAGTTATTGTTTCTTTCTCTCCATGTTCTGGTGGGTTGTTAGGCATTCGATACCTCCACCAGCCAAGGTGGCGCTTTAAACGGTTACAACAATTATCCCCCCAACAATACCTACAATAACAATGGAGACATCCTTGGGGGCGGCAGAATGGCTCCTTCCGTCTCTCCGCAGCGGAATTCAACCCTTCCCGCCTCGAATCCCGTAAATTGCAATAATAATTTGTTGCGTTATACCAATAACGGCATGAATAATTATACGGCAGTTAATAGTAGTCAAAACAATTACAGCCTTAGACCATCCCCGATTGATGCTAGCGGACGATATACTGTCGGCTGCTACGGTAGGGTGCCACCTAACCCCTACTCCCCTCATTCAACGCCCTCCCCGAGTTTTGGGGGGAGTGGTCTGGCCCCTGGGGATTACCCCGGTTTCCACACCACCCTTCCTACAAATTTCCCCCAAGCCGGTTATCACCCAACTATCGCAGAAACAACTTCTGCTGGTAGCGTTAGTAGGCTGGGTAACCCACTGAGTGGGCAAACTCCTCAACCATCAAACCTGCAGCAAAGGATTAAAAAATTGTTTGAGATGTAAAAAAAATATATATAAATTGAAGCACTTGTTATTTGCACCAAAAGTTAATACGTCTCATTTTTGTGCATGGTTAAATGTAGTAAATTATTAGCACAATGTCTTTAAGCTCTTATGGCCTGTTTTATCAAAAAAATGAAAAGAAAATTTAAAAAAAATATAAAAAAATTAACCTATTTTAAATATTTACTTTTTGGAAAAAAAAACAAATTTCCACTAATTTGTTACTAAATCATTGAAAGTAACGGCCACAGCTATGGCTGCATTCTGTTTGTCATATATATGTACAGTTTGTGTTCTTCCCAATTCTTATTGTCCAATATTTGTTTATTTATATAATGTAAGTACAATTTTAGTTCAACTGCCAGCCCAAAAACCTTAAAAATATGATATGTACCTAAATTTGAAATCTGCTCAAATAAATTGAAAGCAATCTCCATGTTTGCTAACCTTAAAAAACAAAACTATGTATTTAGCCAATGTATTAATATTCAAGCTTTATTACAGTCATTTGTTGAAATTTTCATCAATTGTATAATTTAAAAACATAAAAATTTAATAAATTTTTTATTGTGAAAATGTATTCACTCGTAAACATCTCATTTTATAATCTCAAACAAAAAGTTAAATATATCATTCATTTTGCTAGCCATTTTAATTATTTTTCGTGCGCATATTCATTACAACCAAAGATAAATTTTTTTTATTTTTTTATATAATTCAGAAGAAACATTTTTTTTTTACAATATTTATCACATTCTTTTGTCTATCATGCTTTCCTAATAGTTAATAAATGTTAAAGCTTTATATATCAACATACATGTATTTGTTTCACCTGTGTTATGTTCGTCCCATAAGTGACTGGCCCGGCCGAAATAATATTTAATTTAAACTTGGACTGGGTTCACAATAATACACATATCGACAAATTTCACTAAAGTACTACCTGATTTATAGTACCTAACGTAATCTTTCAACTTTTTGAATTTTTTGTCAAATTTCTTATTTTTGAGTTAATGTTTTGGTCTGGTAAAAAATGCGCCTTACGAGTCTTTGAAACTCGGCTATTTTAACTCCGGATTTAAATTTCTATATATCAAATGTTCAAAATGTTTTAAAATTTATATTGCAACCTGTATTTTCAATTACCCATCTCATTTTAACAAAAATTAAAATCCTTTGAAATTAAGTAACAAAAAAAGTCTTTATAGTAATATCTTGGCGCATCCCAAATATTATTATTAGCCAATATGAATTACTTTACAGCTGATCACGAATCTGTTTTTCAAGTTTCAGGCTCTCTTCTAGTTTTGAAAGAGGGCTGATGTTTATGCAAAATCGTATAGGTATTAACCCGGAGTTTAAATTTATCGATATGTGTTATATATGTTGAGGGCTTATCCAAATTTAAAATATTTTTTCTGTTTTTTTTTAATTTTTCATTAGCAGGAAAATATAAATTTTTTTAACTTATCAAGCTCTGTCCAAATTTGGGTTTTAACAAATGTTTTGCGCTCTAGTTTCTTGTAAGTTACACATATTGACAAATTTTATTGGTCGAAACACTCTAGTCACAAAATTTAATTTGGCTCTCTTTTTATTCTTATTTTTTCTCAAATTCGTCCAACTTTTTTGAAATTTGACCTAACTCCTAAATATGCGTTAGGTCATTCGATATAGCTCATTGTGCCTTCTTGAGCGTTTAATTACTGTTAATAATTAATTAATTTGCCCTACTAGTTTGAATAATTATTAATAAGTCACTTCTTACTTTTAATATCTTGATCAAGTTTATGTTCAATAATGTTTGTACTGATATTATATGTTTTTCGAAATTCCTAGTGAAATAGCGAAATAAAAATAATATTTAGGTTCGCAAAATATCCAATTTTTTCCTTAAAAAAATAATGACCCCCGTTTGACCTTATAACGAAAAACGATTAACGTATTTAAAAAACGTCAGACGCTTTGCTCTTTATGATGTGTTATAATTTTTGTCAATATGTGTTAAAAAATTTTCTTCATTGAAAGTTAAAGTTAATTTTGTTGTATTTTTTTTTTAATATTTTTGTTTTACTCCGATTTGCGATTTTCCAATATTTTATATTTGCAGGTTTCAAAAAAAAACTTAAATTCGAAAAACATTAGTGCCCTCATTTTGATGATAGACCGGTTTTAAAGTTATGAAATTAGCTGAAGGCTAGGTCGAAAAATTTTAAACAACGGGTCTGTGCCTCAAAATTTTGACCCTTGGAAATAATTACCATATTGGCAATTGGTGTTTTTGCATGCTTAAAATTTTCGTTATAAATTGTGCGTGTATTGTGTTCTTGTATGAAATTATGCTTATAGGTGTAAATGCCGAATTCTAAATTAGTTATTTTGGGCAAGGTAAATAAATAAAAATCAATATAAAAAAAATTTAGGTTTTTCCCCTTAATACCTCCTAGCGTAAAACTACGAATGTACAATATATTTTAATACTTCTAAAAAACTTTTTTATACAGATACACCATATAACACAGGTTAACCAATTTTTGAGAGTTATGAGCTAACTTCAGAGCCAGACCTGCTATCTTAAGTTTTGAATTTGTTTACCGTTTTTTCTCAAACTTTGTAAGCAAACATTAAAAATATGGTAAATAAAACTAAAAAAGTTTAAAAACAAAAAAATACAAAAAAATATTATTATCATATCTGGAACAATTAAATTTAAACTTCAAATAACATTTTATTAAAACCAATAATATATCGTGTCCCATTTAGGTTTGGGTGCTTATTATTCTGTATACCTTACTTGATATACTTAAAAATTTTATTTTTCAATATTTGAAATAAAAATAGAAGTTAAAAGTGATTTTAATACGCAAAAATCTTAATTTTATTAGGGTATTGTATATAAAGATAATTGTATGCAAACAAAATCTGTCAATTCGGTCAAAGTCATTTTTTCGATATGGACGGAGCAAAATCTTCGAAGGCAAGAAACTACGAACGGAATATATATGAGATAAGGCCATCAGGAATCCATTTATTTCAGTGTCAAAAACTTCTTTTTTTCTGATATTGATATTTGTTAACCTATTATACCCTCCTACAATATTTTAATTCATTGGTTAGGAGGATATAAATCTATAATTGGTCTTAAAGATGTGTAGCGTTAACACTTATAAAAACTCTCACGCCTACGAATTACAATCTTATTTTTATATCAATGACTTTAGTAATCCAGATAGAAAATGACCCTGAAATCGGACAAGACAAGCTATACCAACCAAATACGATATTTTATTTCTAAATGTCTAGCTTCAGTATATACATGTATCATTTAAAATATCCATAATCAAATGTGCTTTAATTTATAATAAAATTTAATAATTGTGTAATAACTTAAGAAAAAGAACATAGCCGTTTATAAGTTTTATAAAAACGTAACAAAAAATGTGTTTATCAAAATTAAAACTTTTAAATAAATCTTGATTATTATATTAATAAAATCATATTTGCACGAACATATGTTATAAAAATGCATTATATAAAAACTAAAAAAAAAATGTAATAATTTTAATCTCATAATGTCAAGTCTGGAAATTAATTAAAATATAAGATATGAATTATTTAAGAGACATAAAAAATATTAGTTGTTACATATGTGTATAAGTGTTAGAAATGCCATGTTTAAAAGCGTTATCGCACCGATCATTCCTTGTCAGGGAATCGGCTATACAAAGGGGCGGACATGCGGCTAAAATACTTTTCAAAGATGCAATGTACCCGTCAGATTCGAATTGAGATTCAAGGCCTTGGATTTCGGATTTGCTCAGCCGTTTACCGGTTAAGAAAATATCGGCAATGATTGAGGCCACCGGATCTCGCATAAAAGTGAGAACGGCTTTGACCATGTCATCCTATATAAAACATTCAATGTTTAGCTAAATTTTATTTAAGTTTTATATAAAATTTGTTAGTGAAAAACCTAACCTTAAGAGACATAAAATTTGGAATACAGTAGTTACCCAATTGTATATAAGTCAATTACTCAACTTAAGAAACAACACAAACAAACATATTAAAAATATAAATTTCAATAGCTATATTAAAGAATAAAAAATACAAAGTTTTACATATATTAAAAAAATCGATATCACAATTTAATTTAACAGACCTTGATGTAGTAAACGATAAATTTGGACATGTTAGCGTCCTTGTGCATGATAATTTCTTGGTAGCCTTGGTTATAGCCGACATAACGCAAGCTTTTACCATATTGAACGGTCCAGAAATAAGGGACACTTCGTAGGGGTACCTAACGCGGTGATTTCAAATTTAACAATTTTATTAAAAAACATTTGTTTTCCTATCTTTGTAGTATAGGAAAAAAATTAATTGGGTGTTTGCACGAGTCTAATATCTTTTGTTATTCAAACTAAAAGGTGAAAAAATGATAAATTGTACCTTACGGGAAGACACCATATTTTGAGCAGCGACTTTACCATGTTTAAGCGCCATTTGCCAATGTTGGATGTTGACCTGAATTTAGAAATTATATTATTATGTGAAGAATTTGTAAAATTTTTAAATATGGCCACCAAATTTATTAATTAAAAGTATATTCAGAATTTTTACTATAAAAACCTTTTTTCCATCCTCTAAAAAGAGTGGAAATTTGACAATGTCCCCACCGGCAAACACATCGGGAATGTTTGTGGCTAGGTTTTCATTCACTTCCAAAAACCCTGTTTTCGGGTCCAAACCTAACTTTGCAGCTACGTCTGAATTACTCGATTGATCGGTTAAAAATCGTGTTTCAGGCCGTACACCAACACCCAAAATACAAAAATCACATGGTAATCTAAGTGATGGAATTAAAAAGATAATGTAGCACAAGCGCAATTTTAATTATAACATAGCTCGACTAATTTCCATATAAAAATTAATTAAATATTAAGATACTAGCATTTGGATTATTATTTGTAACGTTTCTTTTCAAACTATTTAAGCCAGCTAGAAACATTAAAAATTTGAAAAATGTTGAAAACAAATGAGATGCAAAACTTAAAAATATAGGTATAAAACAGAATTAATTTAGATACTTTTACTAAGGGCACGTGCAAAGTGAGTTTTTATTTTCGTAAAATTTTCAAAATTTTGAAAAAAAAATTTTGTAATAAAACGCAAATTTTTAAAAAGGTGCCAAATTTAGTATATGCACATAAAATGCTTTTTCTGGAATAAAATATTTTTGAAAAAAATTTAAAAAAAAAAATAAATTTTCAAAATTTTCAGAATTTTCAAAATTTTACGAAAATAAAAACTCACTTTGCACGTACCCTAAGGAAAATCGTTTCTAAAAGCTGGGTAGCATGTTATTTGGTATAACCTAAATATGAATGGGGTTAGATATACTTAATATAGATGTATAAATTTAAAAAATATTTGTTTTATTTGAGTATTTTGGAGGTCGCAAAGCCAGGCAAAGTGTCAAATTTAGCCATTTTTCGATTTTCCCAAGGCTGTAGGGCCCTGTCCCAAGGAAGAAACATTTTAGATAAGGAAATATTTTAGACTAGAAGTTTCCTAAACTTCGCCGAGCATTAATATTAATAGACCTCTGTTACAGGTATTAATTTCAGTCTACTAATATTAAAAAAATAACGCAGTTTTAAAAGCTTATCAAGGCCCCTTTTTGCATTAAGGTGGTAAGTAACACTCATTTATATACACTTTAAAAATCAATAAAAGGTAAGGGAGTTTGGAAAAATTCATACGTTATTCCATTTGATAGCGAGACATGATTGATTTCGCCACTCGTATTCCCCTGAAATTCCACCAACTGGGTATTGTGTTCAAACGTGACCCCCTTGTCCACGTGCATGTTTTTAATGAAAGCGCCAACCTCCTTGCCAAATGTATTTTCAAAAGGTACGTTACCCATATCGACTACCGTTATTGATTTTACCTTGCCGGCTAAGCATGATGCTAGCTCCATACCTAATCATATTTTTAATATAAGATAGGACGTTTCAAAACCCATGCAAAGAATTGATTAAGGCATTTTAACAATTCAATATTTTTAATTACAGCCATGAATTAAATAAATTTTTTAAATAATTCTACAACCAAAATATCAAAATTTTAGGATTATAAACACTGTCATTACCAATAAATGAGCTCCCAATGATAACTACAGCTGCCTCAGGCTTAACGAGTCGAGCAATATTTTGAGCATCATCCGAACACCGGAGAGTCAGTATGTTTTTTAAGTCATTACCAGGAAGAGGTGGTACAAAAGGGGTTGCCCCAGTGGCAAGCATTAATTTATCATACTAAAAGATGGTAAATATTTAAAAGTTACAAATAAAAAATGTTTTGAAATTTTTTTATAAATTATTCCGTATTTCATTTAAAATGAGCCAACTATGTTTAAACAATCGAATAATTGATTGAGAGTAAATTGTTCATCTCCTCAAAGAAAATTTCAACGGAAATTATTGAGAGGAGCTTCGATTGGGGGCAAAGGCATCGTAAGATAACAAAAACTTTGTATTTTTGGTACTTACGACCAGCCGCACTACATATGCGAAACATGTCATCCCAACTCTTAAAAAAAGTTATTGGATTTGGAATTCTAATAACTTTCCACAAATGGGGTGCCATACCCATTAAGGGTTTGACTCCTTTAACCCTAGCAAGGTAATTCCGTCGGAGTAAACAGTTAATAATGGCAATGCTTTTCGGAGATAGAATTTTTTCAGGTACAGCTTATATAATAAACTAATAGGGTTACTGGTAAATTCAGTTAAATTAGTGTAATTAAACTTAGAAAATTATTTACATAATTTGTTAATAAACAAACTAATTAAATAGTTAATATTTTTATAAAGCATTTTGCTCATAGAAAATAAGAAAATTTTGGCATTGTAGCAAACATTATCTTTTAATAACCTATGCAATTTCTGACAATTACGATAAAATATTAGTAAAAAACACTTAATTGATAGAAAAGATGTAAATTTAAATAGATTTGGATAAATCTTATTTTTTTAAAAACAATTTATACAAATTTGGGCTAAAAATCTTGGGATGATATGATTTTAATATAAAATATATTTGAATTTAAAACAACATATCAAATTATGACAAAGTGACCACTTCAAAGTTTTACGTGGTGGCATAAAACTATTCCTTTAAATAGGCAAAAGTCTATAAACATCCTAATTTTTTTATACAATTTAGGTGTTTACATAATTTATGTAAGCCTATAAATTTGGGGAAAAAAATAAAAGACTCACAAATAAAAATTAATAAAAAACAATTTATTATATATAAAATAATTACTAATAACATTTATTAGAAAATTTAGCCATTTACAAAATTTGGATGCTTTACATATTTAATTCAATAAAGAGCTCCATTAATTTACAAGTTTAATATATCATTATTTTCGATAAAAAATCAATGTCTCAATTATTTTTAATATAGAATAAAAATTTTTTTTTCCAAACAAGAAATGAGGTTGCAAATGTGAATTTATTCATTTTGACATTGTTAAACTTTTGCATTAAACTGAAAAAAAGTATTTATCGATTTGCAGTTTTAAAAATACTGAACCTCTTTTTGTAGGTAGACCTGTGTAATTGGGTATTTTAAAATATTTACTTTGTAATTTGAAGAATCTGATAATTGTACCCTTTTGTTTGCAAAGTCAATATGGTTGACAGTTTTACCCAAAACGATTTCAATTTTATGTTGAGAGAAGAAATCTATTTTTCTCAACAAAATGGACTCAACATCAGTTGGCAATGCTTTACTTAGTTTTGGCCTATCATAAGGCAACTGACTGTCCTTAGAGATTATAGTAATGTTTCCAACATAATTCTATTAAAATTAGAAATTTTTTATTTTACTTCCTTTCTTAGCATTTCAGCACATTCCAAGCCACATGGTCCACCGCCTATTATAACAATTGTTTCATTTTGACCAATTTTGGGCCTTTCAAAAGCTCCATTCTTCTTGCATATCTTATATTTTGATCCATTGATAGGTTCAATCTATATATAATAGTTTTTGTAATTATTTTACCTTGAAGCTAGTCAAATTATCCAATCCTGGAAAATCTTCTATGTCACCATTCTGAACATTAAAACAGGCACCATGCCAAGGACACCTAATAATACCATTACTAAAAACTCCATTAACCAATGGAGCCCCATAATGTGTGCATTTTCCAGAAACAGCAAAAATTTGATCTTTGTGCTTTACTACAACTATTTTCTGGTCTTCAAAAGCAAGCTATTAAAATTAATTAATAAAATCAACTTCTTTCATTTCATTTTCTTTTAAATCATGCAAATCATATTCAATTCCAACGGTTACCGACATTTTTTTAATTTGAGACTAGAATTGGCTTTAAAAATTGAAGGTTAACTTACCTGTGCAAAATTTTTAGCCAACCTTATTAATGCTTTCATCAGCTGAGTTTATGATGTTAGCAAATTAGATTTGAAAAGGACATAAATATGACAGGGTATTTAATTAAAAGTATGTGATGACCAACAATTCTTGAGGTAAAAGAGTTTTATTTAAAATGTGCAAGATATATGCAGTTGGTATTCGGAACTCTCTTATAAAAATGACATTATTTTGTACAATTTCTGTGAATACAATTTCTGTGCTTTTTCTTGGTTCAAGAATCACCCTTTAAAATTATTTTAGAATCATATACTATTATTATATATATGAAATATGTAAACTAATTGATTTGGTTAAAGATATTAAGAAGATTTATTTCATGCGCCATTGCTTTTTAGAGCAGAGACACTCCAATCCTGCAAATTTTAATCTAAAAATTAAAAGATTTAATATAAGTTCATTCTCTATTAGCAAAATTTAAATAGCAAACAATATTAAAATGCTAAATTTTTTTTGAGATGATTTTATTGCCCTAATTTTTGAGGTGTTATTTAATTTGAGCCTGTAATTATTCGTCCAAATAAAATCCACTTGTACGTTGTGCACATATATATTTAGATAATTTTTTTATTGAGTTAATGTTTAAAACATGCTATAATTAATAGTTAACACGCCTTTACATATGTGGAACACCCCAGAACATAAATATATAAATTAAAAACTAATTAATTTTATAATTTAAATTTGATGAAGTTTTTTTTTATGTGATACATATTAACATATTTTTATTCACGATTTATAAAGTATATAGTGGAACCTTCTAAAATTTAATCAATAAAGCTATAAAAAAATTTAGTATTAAATAATTACATACTATTTATTAGAAAAGGGCCTTTACTCAGTTTTATTAGTTAGATTGTTAACATAAAAATTAAATTTTTAAAAATTATTTTTATTTATATTAAACCGCGATTGACTAAGTGGAAGATTTGGGGAGTCCAACACTTTTTTAGTTGAAGATATTTTTTGAATAAGCAAGGTCCATACGGACCCCAATTTAAACCTCTATTATTTCAAGAGTTTAAAAGCTATGATCTGTATTTTTTTTTTATTATTTTGAAGAAAAATACGTGCTCTTAATTATAGATTAATTGAGTTATAATGAATATTGCAAATTTTATATGACACAAAGTAGAAAAAAAACTAAAAAATTAAAATTTATTTTTCCATATTACCTTAGGGCGCGTTCAGACTCATTTCATATTTTTGAAAAATTTTAAAAATTTTAAAAATTTTGAAATTTTGAAATTTTATTATTTTTTTCAAAAATTTTCAAAAACTTTTTTTTTCAGAAAAACTATTTAAATGCTAATAACAAAAATTGGCGACTTTTTGTAAAAAAGCGTTCAATGTCAAAAGGTAAAATTTTAAATTTTTTATAAATTTTAAAATTTTTAACAAAAAAAACAAACGGAGTCTGAACGCGCCCTTAAATAAATCATGTCAAAAAATCGTATCATTACTATTGATCAAATCGTGTTTTTACGTCTAGTAGAACATAATTATTCATGAAATAAAAAAAATTTAGTATTAAAAATTATTTTTGGCAATTATTTACCATAAAAACTAGATATTTTAAAGAGAAAAAAAATAATTTATGTTATTATTATGCAATACAAACATTTTGTATACTTAATAATTAAAATTATTTTATAAATTGGAATATAAGGTTGAAAATATTTAAGTTTAAATTTTCATAGAGGCAATAACATGGTATTCAACATAAAAATTGAGAGGGTGAGGTCCATATGGACCCCAATTAAATTTCTAAATTCTAAACAAATTTTGTTATTAAACTTTGACCAAATTTTAAAGTTTTTTTATAAATTGAAAAAGTGGCAAAAATTTAGCCCATAATATATAATATTTTAGAAAATATTTAAAATATAAGATGTGCTGGGGTCCATATGGACCCCACAATGCTAATCGAGGGTTAAATTAAAGAACTCGTAATTTTCTTTTGAATTTTTGAAACATTTATAAAAAAGGTTAATTGGAGTACGCTTGTCTTACACCAGGCACTTATCTAGCCAATCGTAAATTATATATTTTTTGGCCTATATGTGCTGGAATTGGGGTATACAGCACGCCACCCCCTCCCCCACCACACCTTCATCAAATTCCTCAACCTGTTTTTAACGCATGTGTCGATGGGTTGTTAAATTATTTTTCAATTTTATCTTTTTTTATAGTCGTTCTGTGTAAAAACTATTTATTTATTTATTCATTGCATAATTAAATGTATAATGCCTTACACACACTTTGGAATTATTTTGTTTTAAAACCCATTTAATAGCTATTTTATAGTCAAAAAGCAAAAATCGACACCACAAAACATTTTATTGTAGGAAGAAAAAACTATATTTTTAGTTTAAAAATTGTGCCCATTTAATAGCTAACTCGTAAAATTTAACCAAAATTATAGCTAATAGTTTGAAAAAATGAGACACAAACTCAAACTTGGTTAATATTTCTTTATTAGTGTATATCCCTGGCACCAAGCATAGATGTAAAAAACGCAAACAATGAAAAGTCGGTGCGCCATCTCCCATAGTTTTGTTGTTTTTACCGATGGCTTGATCAATCGCCCTTTATTTTTAAATTTGGACTTATAAGCAAACGGTAAAAATATTTCCCTTAAAATGTGAAATTACATTAGAAAAATCTTTAAGTAAAAATACATTTTTTAGTTATTAAATTTCCATAGAAATATTTTTACTTAGGAACTTTAAAATTAAAATTTTTGATTAAAATTTTTTATTTCAAAAAAATCATTTTGTACATATATTAAATTTAGCAACTTTTTAAAAAATTTGCGTTTTATTACAAAATATTTTTTTCAAAATTTTGAAAATTTTCGAAAATAAAAACTCACTCTGCACGTGCCCTTTAAATAATTTTTGATAATTAAAAAATTCATCTTGTACTAGGAAATCGCTTTTATTACGAAAATAAATTTCTTACAACGTGGAAAAGCAAAGGGGTGGATGCAAAAAACCAAATCTCATTTAAATACGAAATGTTTTTTATTTGTGAAGGAGCGATTATATAATTACAATTTACAAATTTTATGAAATGCCAATTTTTTATACACGCAACTTACATCTAAATTAAATTATGTGTCAACTTTTGATATTAAAAAAGCTTTTTGATAATTCAGGCCTAATTAACAATAGTAAAAAATATCTAATGTGGGAGAAATAATAAACCCGCCTTGACCACAATTTAGGCCCAACCTGATTTCCGTAATTAATGCCGGTTAAATTCTTCACTTACCACCTGTGCACACGGTAAAAACTCTGCCAACTGGTGTTTTAATAATATAATTCGAAAACAAGCCCTGTTTAAGGGTCAACTGTTCGGCTCGTAAGTTGATAGAAGATTTTTAACCCAGCTAGTACCGCGGCTAAAATTTTTAAGTATGTCAATTTGGTTTAAAAACAACAATTAAACAAAAACAATATAAAAGTAGAAATAAGCTTTTAAATTGTATACATATACAATTTAAGTTAAAAAATTTATCGATCCTAGTTTAATATGTAAATAATTTATACATGAAACATATTTAATTATTTAATAGGTTTATAAAAAGAATTCTAATGCTAAGATTATATGTTAGTACATAGGCGTTATTAAACCGGGCTTATAATAACACAGAATATATTCAACTGTAAATAACTAGATACAACAAAAAAATATTATACCAATTTTCAAATCCCTTCCGATTCGCTCTCCTAAAAGCTAAAAAAGCGTCTTGTGGAACCATGAAATTACAAAAATAAAATATTAATAAAATTTATTTTATTTCTAAATGAAAATATTAAAATATCAATTGTTTTTACATTTATTGAGCTTCCAAGATTCTTAATTCGTAAGGCCATGAAATATTTTCACTCATCAATTAATAATTTATATTTGGGCAGAACAGTATTGAAAATAGAATATACTTGATGTTTAATTGGTATGATAAATTTAAACAATTTAGTTTTCGCGTAAATTATAGTTACGTTGGAAGTAACACAATAAGTGCAAAAATTAGATAAATTATTAAACTGGGATGTGAGATCCAATATAAATACAAATTTTGTTATTAAGATATTAAAAATATATATTGCAGCAACTATAAATATATGTAATTTGCAGTGATTAGGAAAATAAATTTTTGGAACTATTTGAATAAATAAAATAAATAAATCAATTAAATTTTTCTAAAAACGTAATTTAGGATTAGATAGTTTCAATGATTTTGCATATTTTTGTTATAAAAATAATTTAGGAGTTAAAGTCAAATCCATATAAGAATTGAATTTTAATGATATATGTTTGCATTTTTATATAGGCTATTTAAATCCCTCAAGCCTGTATTTATTTTTATTAGGTGATGGGGGTAGGGGACAAGAGGCTAGAAGGTCTTTTAAAGCCTGAACATACTCATTAAAATGATTGAAGGAAGGCTGAAGTGCTCTAACTTCGGTTTTCGTAAATTGTTTGCCGGAAAGGAATATATCTGCGATAATTGAGGCCACAGGATCGGACATAAATGCAAGAGCCGCTTTAACAATATTATCCTATGATTTTAATATAAAATCCATAATTTTTTTATGTTATGTTTATAAAAACAACAAAAGGGTTTAGTTAAAAATGAGCCTTTCCCCATCCCAAAACAAATAATTTGCATCAAAAATCAAGCAAAAGAGGAACATTGTTCAAGCACCCAAATATTTATAAAGTCTCTATACATGATACATACATGCTACTTATAAAATATCTCTTGAGTTAACCTTGAGGTAGTAAACAACATATTTAGACATGTCGGCATTGTTGTGCATAAGAATTTCTTGGTACCCGTGATTGAACCCGACATAGCAAAAACTTTGACCATATTGAAGAGTCCAGTAATAGGGAACGCTTCGTATGGGTATCTGGTAAGCAAAATCATTAATAACAATAAATACTTGTGTAAAAACATGATAAGATTGACAAAAAAATATTATAAATTTTTTTTAATCAATTATTGTAAAATTGTTGAGATTTGGTGATTTTTGGCCTAGTAACAATTTTGTTGAAAAGTTATTTCCTACCTTACGTGAGGAGATCATATTTTGTGCGGCTATCTTACCATGTTTCAAAGCCATTTGCCAATGCTGAATATTCACCTTAACAAAGCAAAAATAATAATAATAAATTTTATAGTAATAACAATAATTATAATAATCATAACATTTGAAACAATATGGGCAACAAATTCACAAAACAAAGTAACGGCTCTCTATTGCACTTTATGGCCCATTATTATATTCGTATCGTTTTAGTTATAATATTTGGAAATGAAAAGCCTTATTTTATAATGATACTTTTTATTGTAAACGAACAACATTTTGCTTCATAAATAATTGTGACCAAATTATATATAGTTAATATTGAAAATGAAATTCAATGTAGAAGATAAATCAATAAAAAAATTTCTAAAAAAATTAACAAATCTTAATGTAGCCATGATAAATAATGTGTTTTGAACGAGATTGGAAAAACGATTTAAGGATCAGAAAAAGGCACATTTTAATCTCATTTAGAACAAGACATCATTTAGACGAAAGCATAAATATGCCGATATGAATAAGAAGGCAGCCAATTTAATGTGAAAATTGATACCCTCCAATTAAATTAATGCAAAAAATAATTTTGCTAGTAAAAAATTCTAGTCAACAAATCTTGTCCCAACTACCAATTATTATTATGGCTTATTTAAATATGTGTTTATAAATTAATGCCAATGTCAAGAAAAATATAACCAAAAACTATTTTTTTTCGGCATTCTTACACAATGACACAATTTCTAATAAAAAATACATATACCATGCTTTCTTCGGCTAAAAAGAGTGGAAATTTAACCATATCCCCACCAGCGTAAACATCGGGGATGTTTGTAGCCATGCATTCATCCACATTTATGAATCCTGTTTTAGCATCTATCCCTATTTTATGGTTTTGGGTGGAATCCATATTTTGATTTGTCAAAAATTGAGTATCAGGCTTAACACCTACCCCCAATATACAGCAGTCACATACTAAGCTATTTGCACATTTGTAAAAAATAAATTTCACAAAAATAAAATAAATGCGAAAAATCAATATAGTATGAAAGAGTTAACCTTTAATAATATAATTAATCACCTTTTTTTTAGCAAATTAAAAAAAATTGAAAATATTAAAAATTTATAAAACGACTCATGTTGTTCGGAAAAAAAACTTTATGCAGCAACATAACAATGTTATTAAATTTAAAAATCAAGGTCTATCAAAAAAAAAACGTTATAATTGCCAAAAATTAACATTAATAGACATTAGTTTTTTTTTATTGAAAAGAAATCAATAGAGTTTACGTTTTTCCTGTTGAAAGAAAAACTCTCTGCACTTTGCCCGTCAAATCACCTTGAAATTCAACAACTTCAGAATTAAATTCAAATCGGACACCCCTTTTAAGGTGCATGGCCTTAATCATGGTTCCCACTTCAGCACCAAACGTGTGTTCGAACGGGACGTTATTACGATCTACAACGGTTATGGATTTAACTTTGGAGGCTATGCTTGAAGTTAAGATCATGCCTAATAAAATTAATTGTAAGTGAATGAATAAAAAATTTAAAATAATAATGTTAAACACAATTTTATGTAATATTTTAATTTTAAAAGCCAACCTATAAATGAGCCCCCAATCACTACCACCGAAGTATTCATATTAAGGTTTGCTGAAATGTCCTGAGCGTCGTTGTAAGTCCGTAGAGTCAATATGTTTTTCAGACCGATACCCGGAATAGGGGGTATAAAGGGAGTTGCTCCCATGGCAAGCATTAATTTATCATACTAAATAAGTCATTAAGTAAAACTAAAATCCAGGTCTACAAAAATTCATAAAAATTGCGCGATATTTATGAAACGGCAGTGGATTAATCTAAAAGAAGGCTATCTAGGCCTTTTCTCCGCTAGGCCCTACAGCTAAAAGAAAGTTGAAGGGCCGGCTAATTTAAAATAGTAACCTAGACAAAGTGAGAGACTCCTTTCTATTTTACATTAAAAATCATTTATAATTAAAAAATTAAACTAACGATCGTTTTGCTATACCACAAATAACGCCACAGCGCTAGCTTACTTTTCGATTTGACTCCCTTCTAGTTAAAAAAAAAGGACAGTTTATGAAACTTGTTTACCAGCCTAGTGAATCACATCGTTAAACGCAGGCGGGTATGTCCATAAGTGCAATTCAAGCAAAGCTTGGAGGGGCCGGAGAGTATTTAGGAAATAAAAAGATTTTTAAAATGAAAAAATATGCTAAAGGGACTTGTTAGATTTTTACATATGGGCATAAAGATGCCAGGGACCAGTTTTGTTGAAAGTTTTAGCCCATTAAAGAACCTCAAACTGGGTATTATTTACAAGAAAATCAAATCCTAGTGTTTCAAACATGCAACTTGTTGCATTCAAAACCTTTATTCTACATTTGAGCAGACCTGATACAAAACATTTGACTATATATAACACAGGTCAATAAATGTTTATTATTGTTCAGTGATAAAACTGCTGTAAAATAATCTACCTATTGGCTTATCTCTAGGATTTTTTCCGTTTTCAATTTGCCCTTATAACTGGTAGAAATTTAAGACTATAAAAAACCGGCTAAAAATCTTGAAAGAAAAAAAAATTTAACAATCATTTGAAATTTAATAAATTATTTAACCTCTGAGATTAATTTCTAAATTGGGTAAAGGCTTTTAATGCCACACCACACATTATATTGAATGAAAATTATAATTATTACCAAATAATTTTACGCAAAATATATATAACTCTAATTTTATAATTTATAAAGAAAACATAAATTTTTTTAGTTTTACATACAAAAGTTTACCTGAAAGGTAGATGAATCTGATAGCATAAGACTTTTGTTAACAAAATCAATATGGTCAACACTTCTACCCAAAATAAAATCAATATTGTGTAGGGCATAAAACTCTTGCCTCCTCAAAACAATTGATTCAAAATCAACTGGCAATACCTTGCTTAATTTTGGTCTGTCGTAGGTCAAATGCGAGTCTTTAGATATAATGATGATTTTACCACAAAAGTTCTAAAAAATTATATTAGTCAAATTTATTATGAATGAAAGGATGCGGGCACCAAAACAATACATACTGTGTTTAGTTAAAAAAATTTGCCTCTAATAACATATTTCTGGACCAAATTTTTTAATACCACCAATTTTAAACACAAAAAATTTTTGTTTCCTTTTTTTAAATAAAAGCACCAAAATATGTTAAAAGACTTATATTTTACAAATCTTAAATACAGTTTTACCTTTTTCCGTAACATTTCAGCACATTCCAGCCCACAAGGGCCTCCACCTAAAATAACAATTGCTTCATTGTGACCGATTTTTGAACCTTTAAAAACTCTATTTGTTTTAAATATTTTAAACTTTGATTCACAGATATTTTCTACCTAATAAAAACATTCTTTATTGTCAATCATACTGTAAAACTTGTCAGGCTATCTAAACCAGGAAATTCCTCAATATCACCAGTCTGCACATTAAAACAAGCACCATGCCATGGGCATCTAATAATTCCATTCCGTAAAATTCCATCAATCAAGGGGGCACCATAATGTGTGCATTTGTTAGATAATGCAAATATTTGATCTTGATGTTTAACAACCAAAATAATTTTATTTTCAAACAGGACCTAATATTAAAAATAAAATGAAAAAACTTCTATCATTTCATCATTTTTAAGCCCCGCAAAATCGTATTCAAATATTTCTTTGCTTGACATACTAATTTGAATTTTAAATTGTTTGGGAAAATAATCACATGTAGAGCTGTCTTGTAATCAATTTGATTTTTTAAAAAAAAATATAAAAATAAAATTTTTTAAACGTTTATAAAAATTATATAAAACAGTAATACCAAATATAACTTTGTGCAATATGCTTTTATACTTAACTATTTAACCCGCGATAAGCACTTTGGGGTCCATATGGACCCCAGCACATCTTAAATTTTAAATATCTCCAAAAAATTACATATTGTGGGCCAAATTTTTGTGCCTTTTTTTAAATATATATTAAACAAAACTTTTAATTAAAATTTGGTCTAAATCTAATAATAAATTTCGTTTAAAAATTAGAAATTTTATTGGGGTTCATATGGACCCCACACTCTCAATTTCAATGTTGAAAGCCATGATATGCCACAATGTAAATTTAAACTGAAAAAATTGCAACCTATTTTTAAGTATTCTTTTTTTAAAATTTTAAATTTTAAAAATAAAAACTATTTGCACGTGCCCTAATTCAAAAAACAGGAATTATGTTTTGAATTTATAAAATATCTAGTTTTTATAGACAAAAAAAATTTTTGAATTATAATATTTTTTATGAATCTTTCATAAAGTTTGACCCCTAAAAGCATTATTTAATCAATTTATAAATTAAATTTATTAACATGATTTATTTAATGTAAAGGTTTTTTTGTACTTGGTGTCAAATAAAATTTGCATTATCCATTAATGATAACTTATTAGTTTATAATTAAAGAGCACGTATACCTCTTCAAAATAATAGAAAAAAAATGGCTTTAGAACCTTTGAAGTTATAGAAGTTTAAAATTGGACCCCACTATAGCATTTGCGTTACAAATCGCTTAATATAGTCAAAATGGTTTAAGGTTGCGTTCTTTAATAAAAAAATTTTTTCCATATATTTTATTAAATTTATTGTCAATATCACTTTAAATAGTCTAAAATAACTTGTGGTATAGTTGGCGTTTTAAAAAGATGAGACCTCATTATAAAATATATACAAATTATCTCTAAAATTTAAATCTAGTCTTTTCTAAACAATATTTTTTTAATTTTGATGCGTAAGTTTTGATTCTAAATTTTTGTAAAATTTTAGGGTTCTAATATTTTATTTTATGTTTTTTTGATTAAAATCTTCTTAAATTTAATACTTCAATTTTTATGTACCTTTATAATTAAAAGGTTGCACCAAATTAGTAAATTTAAGAGGCCTTTAGATGATTTGAGCTAACCATATTTCCATATCCGATTTTTGGGTTTATGTCGACAGATCAGTAGCTATTGTACTTGTCTAAAAATAAACATTCGTTATAAAAGTGTCCAATCTAATCAGGTATATGTAAAATTTTTTGAACTCGGCGGCAATTATATATTATTTTGCTGTAAAAAAACTTAAAATTTTTTTTTGAAATTTTTAAGCATTTTGCAATTATTAACCCGTAGAAGAGTTAATTTAGGTTTATAAACTTTGATTTTTCACATTAATTCGTTTGCAATTTTCATCAATTTTTTAAAAATTGAGTATAAAAACACATTGTTTCTCGTTTTAGGGTTTGCAATAACGCCTTGACGTCACTGATAAAACGCCTTAAAATGAGTTTTGATAGATACAAAATCTCATTTTTTCGCAATTCATAAAAAAAACCATTTATAAGGCACCGCTTTGGGAGTTTTTGAGCTCAAAATATGTTTTAATTAACCTGCAGAAAAAGGTTTCCAAAAAGCGTGGGGGACCAGCGTCCTTATTTTTTAATCCTCCATGTCTCAATTTTGAATTTTAAATATGTTTCAAATAAAATTTAAAGAAAATGCATTTTTCCGAGTCATAATTTTTTGTTTATTTAGCGATACAGACAAATTGAAATAAAATTAATGTTTTCAATGTTATTTTGAATTTTAATTAGATTCTACTAATCACAGAGTTGCAGCAAGCGCATAGATAATGAATGACTCGATGAGATTGAAGATTTTTACAAAGTTTTATAAAAATTTATTAAAAATATCCAATGCCAATTGCATTTTTGCGAACTATTAATTAAGACATGAAATAATTTATGTCAAAAATTTTAATAAAATTGTTAACCTAAAATAACAATTATTATTTAAAGAAATTTCTAAAAATTTGACATTACGCTATTTTATGCTTTAATAAATTTGTAAATTATTTATTTCCAACTATTTAGTACATGTTCCATATCAATGTATTTTTAACCATTTGTATTATATTTTAATTTAAAAACATTAGCTTAAATAGTCGTAAAGTTTTGAGTTGTAAAAAATATCTACAATTTAAAAAATGCTGTGGTATTTAGATCCACCGCTTACCATCGCGGGTTAAAACATCATTGGGGTATATATGTGACTTTCACATTTTTAAACACCTATAGAATTGTATTTTTCCAAAAAATGATTACAAAAAACACTTTAATCATTATAAGAACATTGTGTAGAAATTATTGTATCCAACGGAATAAGGAGAGATATAAATGATATCATTTGTATTCTAAAAAAAATATTAGCTCCACGTAAACGCGGTCATTAAAGCCCAAAGAGAATTTGTAATATTGCTTAGCGGCATTAGACCGTGCTAAAATCGCGTTTTAGAATATGAAATTCCGTTTATTTAAATTTTAAGAAAAAAAAAACACGACACGGCCTTAGCTGTTTATAGAATTAAATTTTTTAATATTTTTTTATTTTTGATTCTTTTTTTGCTTTTGTAACAACATTCTCAATGCTTATGGCTGGTTCCAAAGTTTGATTAGAAAATCGGTAGCCGATTTAAAAATCATCAAAATAAAATTTTTAATCTTATAGATTAGTTTTATATAGATTTTATTGAATTTAATACAAAATATTAAATTTTTAAAATATAACAGTACATTTGAGTGTGCAGTAGATTTATGTTTGTTTCCATCATTTAACGTTCAAAAATAAATTATTTTTGAAATTTAACACGAACATTTTTTTATAGTAAAATATGTAATGTAACGAATACAATATCACTTTAGATTTAGAGCATTCTAAGAATCGAATCGAATATATTTAATATTCGATTCAAATTCGAAAATTTTGATTAAGGATTATTCGATTCTATATTCGATGGAGGCAAATATATTCGATTCAATATTCGATTCGGTAAAAACGAATAATATTCGATTCGGACAAACGAATATTCGAATCGATCCTTTTATTTTTTTTATTCACACATTTAATTAAAATAACTAACATATTAGACTAGTTTTAAATCTCCAAAGCATCATTTTACAATAAGCATTATAAAAACTTTACAGATAAAGAAAAATGATTTATTGATAAACAAACAAATATTTATATAAAAAAATTAAAATTTCATTAATTTTTCAAACAAATTATTGTTTTTATGGTTACTTCGTTGAAAGAAAGCCTATGCTTTGTCAACCAATTAGTTCCCGTTGAAGAGATTCTTTCGCAAGAAGTCGAGGATCCTGGTATGGATAAATAATCTTTTGCCATATTACAAATGCCAGGAAATCGATTTTGATTGGATTTGCACCAATCAAGTGGTTTAGTAGTCGAACAAACTTTTGGTTCGGCAATATACGTTTCTACCGGTTGCATTTTATTAGCCGTCGCTTATATAATATCCAAATGTGTTGTTGTGTTTGAGCTGTCGATCTGACAATCATAATTTTTTATATTGTTCTTAAATAATTCACTTATAGCTTTTGATGATATCCCGTTTTGAGATACACAATCAAAATATTCTATTTTTAACCGGGGATCAAGTACACTGGTTAATATGGCCTTCTCTTCATATAAACTTACGTAATTGTCCAAAAATTTTAGACCAGGTGATTGAAATTATTTTTAATTTTATCGAAACAAATATCAAAGTCAGAAACGTGAATTTAATGAAAACATAAAAGAATGCATCCCCATGATGGCCTAATCTTATATATATTTTTCGTTTTTCTTAGTTTCTTCCGTCTTTGGCTCCTTAGATCCGTCTATAACGAAAAATGGCCTTTTTTGACCAAATTGACAGATCTAAATATACCCTAAGAAGTTAAATTTAAAAATCTTTTTTATATATAAAAAAAAAAAATTTACCTGGCAGGTAAAAGAACGGATACCAAAAAAACAAAAACGTTGACCCCCATTTTTTACAGCCTAATTTTTATTGGATTATACGAATGTATTAACTGCCGAAAGCGCAAAAGAAAAATATGGTAAAAAAAAAAGTTTTTTTTTGCCCTTATATGGAAATGGGTTTGTATGGCCCTATCACCTTAATAATAGAGGGGAATTTATGTAAGATTTAAGTACAATACGTGGGCTACCTCAATAAACCCTGAAAAGAGAGAATATGAAAGCAAAATTATCCTAAATTCCTTAAAAATGCACTTTTCTAGGAGGACACCTGTCAAACATGAAGGTTTCATAAAAAAATTTACACCAAATTGGAGACCAAAGTGACCATAATTTATCAGATAAACATCTAACCCCTATAACAGTTTTTTACCCAAAAATTTAAAAGACTTCCATTAAAAGCGGCCAAATTTTCCATATTTGGGCATGTTAGAGAAGTGACCGGATATTGAATTTTAGTAAGGTTAATATATATGTAGTGGCCCGTTAAAATAGCTGTTTCAATTTTCTAAGGGGTAAATAGAACAAAAGTTAGAATTTTGACCTTAAATTAAAATTGTCCTTATATGGTATATTATATAAAAAAAATTATTTTAAAAATTGAATGTCCTTTATTTCTCCAATCTCACGAGCAAGTTGTGATTTTATAAAAACACTTCAAAAAGAAAGCAAATTTTTTTGGGCATTGATTTAAGACACCTGTTACAATTTTCAAATCTCGAAAAAGGCTCTATCAAATAAAACACAAAAAACTGCCCTATAAATTGGAGTCCCTAAACGTAGGCGTTAGACTAAGTAGCCCTTAACAAGCTTGGGAAACTTATTTTCCAAGTTTTTTGTCATTTTTCGGCTACCGTCCTTAACAACATTTTCAATGTTAATAATGGAAAATAAATTTTATTTATATATCAAGCTTTTACATCGGCATTTAGATAATACAAAATATTTCGCGTCCAAACTTAAATACAACACGATATATTATCAGTTTTCAATAAAAATATTATTTGAAGTTTGAATTTAACAGTTTAAATATTGTGAATATGCAAAAATAAAATTTCAATTTATTTTTGTTTTTGAATCTTATTTGGTTTTTTGACCTTTTTTCTAATATTTTTAATGTATATAACTGACTAAATAAGTTTGATTGAGAAAAACGGTAAACGGATTTGATATTCCTTAAGATGGCAGGTTTGATCTCTGTAGTTAACTCATAACTCTCAAAAAATTGTTGACCTGTGAATTTGTGAAATCAAGCAGAATTAAATTGAAATTATTTAAAAAACAAATACTAACTTTTTATTTAAAATCACATGCTATATATACAAATTAAATATTATTTCTGAATCGGCAAAAGTTAGATTTTAAAATAACACTACAATTCATAGAGACGTTAATTTTGAAAAGCTAACGTGAATAAGGAATGGCAATTATAAGAAAATAAGATGTAACTAAACTTGTTATAAGCAACTTAGATAACGCTAATTCTTAGAATTGATTCTAAATCGTTAATAATGTACAATTTGTAGGGGCAATATATCATAACGATATAATAAAGTTATTTTAATAAATAGAAAATTTTAACAATTTGGAATCACAAATTCATCACTAAATAACGACCTTTTAGTAAATGATTAAGTCGTTTAAAATAAACGGGTTTAATGTATGATTATGTGAAATTCTACTTTTTGATACATGTTTAAAGAGAAATTAACGTTTATTATATTAGGCTAATTAAAGACAAAAGTAAAAATAATCTTCAACCATTAAATTTAAATTATTGTGTTCATCAGCCAAAATTAGCATTAAACTTAATTGGCTGAGAAGTTATCATAATTCATATAAATTGAAGTTTTTCGTTTTAAATAGCATTTTTACTTTTAGTCGGCATTAAATCTGTAACAAAAAGTTTTTAATTTTTTCGAATAATTTGATTTTTTTCAAATTATATTCGATTCGGACATTCGAATGGCAAACACATAATATTCGAATCGATATTCGGTAACCTTACTCGATTTGAAATTTTGAATCAAATCTACCGAATCGAATATCGAATAATATCGAGAGGCGTACATGCAATCTAAAAGATTTTCTAAGATTAATCAAGTTTTTCAGGATATATCTGATAATTTTTTCTTCACAAGAACAATGATACGAAACATGGCACCTTAAAGTTTAAAAACTATTTTTGTTCTTTCGTTGACTCTGCAGAGTTTTTTAAAAAAGTATAAAAAAAATGAAATCACACATGCTTTTGAAAATGATAAAAAACTTAAAAATTGATAAACTTGAACAACAAGTTTAATTTAAGCTAAAAGCGTAGCTTGTTATATTTTGGGTTATTAGTAAAATTGAACCAAAGCTTTTTTAAAGGTGCCAAAGTGGTAATGTAAAATAATGCCTAAGAGAAACCCTAATTCATTTTATTTATTCCTGAAATTAAAGCATGGCCTCTTGTGCGTAGGACTATTTGATTTTTGATGCCAATTAGTGTTCTCAACGAGCCGTATTTTAAGGCCCGGCCCACCCGAAATTTTTTTTACGTGTGGCCCGGCCCGAAATAAATATTTTTGTTTTAAGCCCGGCCCGATATTTTTTTATAGGAGACCCGGCCCGGCCCGAATTTATAAATAACGGCCCGTATTATTTTGTAAATATTACTAACAATTATAAATCAAATATAGCTTTATTGGAATTATAAATATCAAGAGCATCATTTGATTTAAAGTAATCATTTAAAAAAATTAAATAAGAATATTAAATTAGATTTTGTCTAGACGTCCATAAATCTACTTATCTAACTATTTTTAGCAATAATTATAGCGCAAAAAAATAGGCAAAGCATCCAAAATTTTCCGCCCGGCCCGGCCCGAAATTAAATAAAACGGCCCGGCCCGCCCGACTAATATTTTATATTTAGGCCCGGCCCGGCACCGGACCAGACGGGCTTTCGAGTCCCGACTGAGAAAACTAAAGCCAATTCACTACCATTAAAGTTAATTGTTTTTTTAATTTTAACAAATAAAGAGGGAAAAATAAAACGCATAACTACGTTCACCAGCACACAAAGCGGAAAGAACAAACGGTTAAAATAGATATAATAATTTTTATTTTGTTATTATTTTGTAGTTAAAAGTTTGTTTCCACATTTCTCCTTTGTGTTTCATATTTTGGAAGAGCTGGAGTAAATAGAAAGTGGCCCTTGACTTATTTTACCTCCTCTTCTCCTTCCACCCTTTACTGAGGGAGCTTAACTCAATGAAAATTTGTATACTTAAAAAAACAATTATTCTCTCCCTCCAGCTAAATTGATCTGCTTCAACGAGGAGTAACAAACTGAGCACATAAGTGAAATTTAAAATTTTGCATTCCTAATGTATTTAGATAAAAATATTAAGCTATAATTTTATTTTAACGATTTAGCAAAAGGAAAGCAACTTAAACTCCTATCTTTAATATTTCCATTGTAAATTATAATATGCTATCAAATGCAATGAACTTTTTATTACAATTCGGACATCAAGGATAGGACCTAAGAGCCCGCTCGGTCTGGTGCCCCATTTGAGTTCACCCGTCTGGAAAACTATATATATAAGCCCGCCGTTAAGAAGTGGGTTCGGAAGGGACCAATACTTAAAATGGGCCAAACAAGCCAAGTTCATATTGGTCAAAATTATTTTGGCTCAGGCTGTTGGTGGCCCATTTTTTGGTGGAAAATATTTGTTAGAATTTTTTGTGTTATTGCGAAATATCAGAAATTGTTTTTAAACATATTTGATGGATGAATTAACAAACAACGATGCCAAAGTTATGTCACCTTGGCCGTGTTATTGTCAACTTTTTCTAAGGTTTACCTAGACAAATGACGTAGAAAATTTTAAAGAAAAAGCAACCACTATATACCTAATTAAATAAAATCACCTTGAAAAGTGACGTAGAAAAATTTAAAGAAAAAGCAATGACTATAGGTTTACTAAAAAATTATTTTCTTGCATTAAATTCTTTAAAAAAAAAATCTGGGCTAAATATTAATAATAAATTATTTTTCTAAATTATTAAAACTACATATATAAAAAAAATGTTATTTATTTTAGGGCACGTGCAAAGTGTGTTTTTATTTTCGCAAAATTTTGAAAATTCTAAAAATTTTGAAAATTTATTTTTTTTTTTAATTTTTTCAAAAATTTTTTATTTTAGAAAAAGCATTTTACGTGCATATATTAAATTTAACAACTTTTTAAAAATTTGCGTTTTATTACAAAATTTTTTTTTTCAAAATTTTGAAAATTTCACGAAAATATAAACTCACTTTGCACGTGCCCTTAAACGAATATAAAATTCATATGCAGTACCACCAATATCTTTCATAGTGCACGCACTTATTTCGTCCAATCAAATCAATAACTAATTTTCACCAATATTTTTTGAAAGATTTTTTATTTCTTTTTGTATGAAAATATGTAATAATAAAATTCACTGAGCCAAGTCACAGTACAAGTGATCTTGTAAAATGGTAATAAATTAATCAATGATTCATCAAAAGAATATATATCTTTGAGATAAAAATAAATAAAAATTAATGAATTGGAATTAACTCCTCATATATATTGTAACTTTAAGTTAATTGATTACACTGGACAACAAAATTTGGACGACCCTAAGCATCATTTATGGCAACCATGGTTTTTGGTCAAGTTTTTGGCGCTGATTACGAATATGGAAACAGAATTTTAGCCAATGCCTTAGATTTTTAGTTATTCGGTGTCAAAGTTGAGATTTTTCGATTTTTGGGTTATTTTAGGCTTCTATATCATAAACCCTATGGGTAGTAACAAAAGTTTAAAAATATATTTAGATAACGAAAACATTCATTATTAATGTAAGGCGTTTAAATTTTTTTAGGATATTTGAATTTATTTTATTTTTATAAAATTAGTGGTTTTAGTCATAAAATCCATATTTTGATCCTAAATAACTTGAAAGTAAATTGCTAATAATTTTAGGTAATAACCTTTTTTAGATATGTTTTTTATAAGGAATCTGAAAATGCCAATATATTTTTGAAAAATTTAATAGTTAAAGAAATTTTGTGAATTTTTTTCTGAACTTTCGCGGTTTAAAAAAAATTGGAGGCATTGGAAAAAAAACTAAACCCGGGATCGTTATCGCAAGAAAGTTCTCTACAAAACCCCCAAAAATTCGTTTATGTTGTTTTTTTTTGTTGTCTAGTGTAATAAATCAAACTAAATTAAATTAATTATATCAATCAAGTTTATATAGAAGTTAGTAGTGACTAACCCTAAAATTTTATTTAGACAGTTTTATTATATAAAATATTTGTCTCAATACATCTGATTATCCATACCATCATCATTTATGTGTTATTACCAAAATTTACTATATATGAATTCCTACTGACTAAACAATTCCAATATATAAATATATACAAATATGCCATCTACAAATAGAGTTTTTGTAGACATTGCAAATTAAAATAGTATACACATAATTTACGTTCTGACAAAAATTACATAAATAAAATTTTTATTTGTTTAAAGGAAAAAACGTTGGTCTAGTATAATTTTTCAGTAGCTTTGGAATTTCTTTATATATTCTAATTAGAGTTTGTGCATAGCCTGCACTAGGGAGGTCGTCTGGCTTCCTCCTATATACTGAGGCTGGTTGTAGAAGACTTGAATTAAATGGATTACCGGTATCAATTGGTGGGCCCCCAATCGACGATTGCCTTTTGCGCCGACGACGTTTAACCTCTATGGGCAAGAAGTCAAATACTTCTCCCATATAAGACGGATTGTCCTTTTTACGTGCAAAAAAATACGGGGACACGCGAATCACCATATGTTTTTTAAGTGGGGGCCCGTTTGAGTTTGTTGATTTGGGTTTCTTATACCGAGGCAGTGTATGCTGATACCTAGTAATGGCTTGGTAGACTCCTGTTGTCGTTGTCGATGTAGACTCACCATCTTCAATGCCGGGACTCAACGGTCTCCGGTGTGTATGGGGAATTTTGATTCGAAGCTCCTTTTCGCCAAACGCTTTGGGCGTACCCGAGTGTGTCACTTTGTTGGCGTGGTGTTTGATTAGCAATGATATGGGTTGATCTAGTATTGAATCGTATATGTTGTAGGGCAAACGGGCCCTCTCAAACCTAAGCAAGTCATTTATGGCGTCAAGAATTTGTGCCCCATCTCCGGGCCGTAGGTTAAGGTTACTAAAAAATTCAGCACCCTTTTCACTTCCCGGCAGAATAGTCGGAACTTTTAATCCAGCTGGGGGTAGGTCGTGAGATTTTTTAATTTCCACTATAGTCGGCGGTACGTCATGTTTGCTAGTAAAACATCTCAGCTCGATCGTGGGTTTAAGCTCAAGGATGAGCGATTGGAGGCGTTGAACGACGTTTAGCATAATTTTAAGTTGCTGATTTAGTATGTGCTGTTCGTGCGTGAGAACAGGCCCGTTATGGCCATAGCCACCGTGTCCACTAAAGTGACTTTTTTTAGGGTGGAAGTTTTGACTGTGTTTCCGGGCGGAATTGCAAACGTCATCCCGGATTAAATGAATGATGTACTCGAAGCTGTGAAACAAGTAATCGTTGTTTTGCCTCAAAGCCGCGAGCACATTGCTCGTTCGATCGGGTTGACGGTAATCAACCGAACTGTAACCGAGACAATCCTGCAAGATGTCGAGTATGCAATCAAGGCATGCCTTAATTTTTTGCAACGAAATCACGGCAGTGTAAAATGCATCCGGTGGAGATGGTGAAAAGGGAGGGAAAATTTTTGAGTTTTGTAGTTTTTTGTGGTGATCCACAGGAAATTGATGATGATTCGGAGGAGGACTATGTTTATCATGCGTGGGATGAAACAACATTGTTGGGGGCTTATCACCCAAGGCCGGCCCTAATTGACCGGGCGCATCTGCCTGAAATTCATGGGGTATGCCTGCAAATATTGGGGGTTGTTGATCAAATTGGGGAGCGGATTCAACAATATCATAATCCTTCATTGTAACAGCGGTTAGGTTGGATTTAACTTTATTTGTAAATAAATTGAACAATATTTCTGACGTTTGGATAACTTCTTTAGAAATTTGCGGGGCATTTTGTTTACCTTTTATATGAAAACTTTTCGAATGACAATTAACATCTTTATTTTCAATGACGGCCTCCATGCTTAAGAAAAATTGCCATATAAGAGAATGAAAAGGATTATTGATATCGTTGAATTTTTGCTCAGTTTCGTAATCGCCTTTAAGTTTTTTAATAAATCCTACATCCCCGAGCAGATTTTGAGAACTAGGAGGTCCATATTTTTCAAATGGTTCACCGTTACGTTTAATCTTTAAGGATAGATAATAAAGTGAATCTTCCAAGTACAAATTGAGTATTTTGTAGAAATGAACGACCGATCTAGACAAACTTTCCCGGTTGTGATAAAAAGTTAATTGATGAGATTTTTGAAAGTTCTTGAGTGCATCGCAACTTAGGGGTTTTAATTTGTTTCCCAGGGGTACAAATTTTGCGCCTGGGTTAATTAAAGGTGGCCCGAATGAATGAGGGGATGGGCCATCTTTGTAATCGTTACGCGGGAGAATTCCCTTGATAAAGCGTAACAAATCGCGAATCGAGATATCGTTCAACAAGGTCTCGGCATGTTTTATAACATTACTATGCAATTGGTCTTGGTGATGGGGATCAATAGATTGGGAAATTACTTTGGGCAGAATTGGCGGAGGTGGTGGGCCATGCTCTTTGATAGGTGGCGGTTGAAATGATGAGAGCGGAGGAATATCATCCGATTTCTTATGGTGTGGAGCATAGGGAGACGTATCAACGGGTTTTACGTGAATTGGAGGAGGAGGTCTTTGATACGTATCAGATGGACCGTTAAAAGGTCGGTGGAGTTCCCCAAAAGGTGCAGAATTAAAGGGTCCAGCGTGAGGTGGCGGTCTTATAAAGGGGCCACCTTGGGATGGTGGTCCCCTGAAAGGTGCTGGTGGTGGTCCTCTGAAAGGTCCATCTGAATGTGGTGGTCCTCTGAAAGGTCCATCCGGATGTGGTGGTCCTCTGAAAGGTCCATCCAGATGTGGTGGTCCTCTGAAAGGTCCATCCGAATGTGGTGGCCCTCTGAAAGGTCCATCCGGATGTGGCGGGCCTCTGAAAGGTCCATCCGGATATGGTGGTCCTCTGAAAGGTCTATCTAGGTGTGGCGGGCCTCTAAAAGGCCCAGCTCGTAGCGGTGGGCCATCAAGGGGTCCAGAACCTGGGGATCGATTAAATGGTCCTCCGAAAGGGGCAGGAGGCCCACCAAAGTTACCGAGTTGCGGTTGCGGTAGGGGTGGCCTACCAATAAACCGAGGTCCCGGATCCTCGGGTGTTTCGCCAAGCCTCACGTTGGGGTTATTTATGAAGGTGTTTCGATAAATCTGGTTTCCATCGCCATCGGGGGGTGACCTTTCGCGATCGCGACTCGGTGGTGGTTGATCTATTTGCCGACGATCTGCATGACTATTTCTTCCTTCGATGCGTCGATTAACGTATTCGTTAAACCGAGCCGATGATTGATTGACATGCCGCGCTTGCTCTTCCTGTTCATGTTGACTTCTTGAAGACGTTGTAATTCTTGGATGTACTTGGGATGGTCTCTCTACTCTTACATTCAGTGTTCGACGGTCAATCGAAATTTCGTTTGTCCTTGACTGGAGAGCGGGTACGGCACCATTTCTAGATTCATCTCGAATATTTGACGTGTTTGTTGTAATAGGCGTTGATGATGATTGTCTAAATCGGCCCGGCAAGTCGGCTCGGTAATTTTCTCTAAATCGTGTTTGATTATAAATTTGTGCCCGTTTTTGGGCTACATTTTCGTTTAGTCGGCCCAAGGATTCAGCAAATTGCTGAGGTGGCGTTTCGCCAATCAATCGCTCGGCAATGGTCCCTTTGAGATCGGCAAGGATTCGAGCTAATAAATTACGTTGTATCCTTATCTCCTCTGCATTTCCTTGTCTCTTGGGGCGACCTAAACCTTCATATACCGCATCGAGGCTAGGTGTATCAAAGTTTTTCTCTAAACGAAAATAAAGGTTAGTTTTTAAAAAATTGTGCGCAATTAGTTTACAAAAATTAAATGTTTTTATGGCGTTTAACCTCATAAAGTAATTGGAAATCATAAAAAAACTCGGTTTATCAGTTTCTGTATATTCCATTTGTAAAAACTTAGATAATAATGAATTTGATTTACCGTTTTTAACAGCGAGTAATATCGCAAGTGCTGAAAACCATATCACTAGACCAAGAATTGTGAAATCAGGCTTTAGTAACCAATATCTTCTTCGACCAAATAAATTTCGTTTTCTACTACTTCGAAGATTCATTGTATGGCATTGTTATTTAATAGTAAATGCCTATATGTAAGGCTTTTTTATGTTCATAGGTGTCTGAGGAATATCATTCCATTGATATCAAAATTCAATTATACAAATTATATTTTCAATCAAAATATCTTTACGAATTGCAAAAGGGAAAATTTATCGACGTAAAAAAATCATGTCGCCATAAAACTGAATAAAATTTTGAACTTATTGACCCCGTTGACCATGTTTTTTTACCATAAAAAGTCGATGTTCAAAAAAAAAATAATTACTTTTAATGTCGGGTTTAGTCAATCATACAATTTTATGAGAGAAAATACAAATTGCGTGTGGATGGCTTGAAAAAGTCTCGAAATGGAAAGACATAGAAAAAACTGGGCGTGATTAAAAAGGTTGACAAATATATTTTAAGTCTAATTCACTCAAAAAAATTAATTATATTTGAGAGGGACAAGACTTATTCTAGTGTGACCGGACAAAGTTGAATGTTGTTATTTTAATATAAAAATTTATCAAGTAAAAATGTAGTTGACATGTTCCGATTGGGGGTATCAAAACATTATAATTGGAAGAATTTATTGAATGTTTTATAATTTTGAATATAATTTGTCCTTGCATGAATCGTTAAATATGCGTTAAGCAAATGGCGCAAGCTAATTAAAATTATTTGTAGACAGACACACCTGTGTTTTTTATTAGATATTCTCGGGCGATTAATATGTGAAATATACTTTAAACTTATTAATTACCTAGTGTTTACCACTTCAAAATAAATAATAAGTCGTTCGATTGAAATCTTTAAAAAAAATTGCTTCTATCGATTCAATTTGCCAAAATGACAGTCGTTATGGAAATTACGTGACTTTATAAAAAAATTTCTCAAATTATTTGGAAACTCACAATTAACGGTTGTATCGCATACATAATACAATTTCCATATTGTAACCTTTGTTAGCAAAACGATATTTCCGTTTTTTTATTATAGCATTATTTAAGGCTTGCCCTAAACTACTACAATTTTGTTAAATTAGAAAATATCCTATTCATGCACTGCAATAAAGGTGTTTCAAAGTCGGGACTCGAAAGCTCGTCGAGCCCAAAATGTCGGCCCGTCAAAAAAAGCCGTGGCCGAAAATTTAAAACCAAGACAAAGGTCCGCCCTAGAAAAACATCGGGTGGGCCGGAGCTGATATCATCACGACCCGTTTTAAACTTAAACTAACATACAGGCTGAGAGCTGTATTTATATGAATATCAGGTCCATAAGGAAAAGTTGGAATCTTCTTGATGTTCAGAACCTAATCCATTTGGGCTTAACTCAATAAGCTAAGAAAATTTTAAAAATTTTAAGAATTAAGCATGGTGTAGTTTATGAAATGCCGTGCTTCTTTTGTACCGATACACATATACCCTATATATGTCCCAAATAGAAATAACACAGGTCAACAATTTTTTTGAGAGTTATGAGCTAACTACGGAGATCAAACCTGCCATCTTAGGGAATATCCAATCCCTTTACCGTTTTGCCGAATCAAACTTAATTAGTCAATTATAAACATTGAAAATTTTAGAAAAAAAGGTCAAAAAATAAAAAAAGATTCAAAAACAAAATTAAATTAAAATTTCATAATTGCATATTCACAATAGTTAAACTGTTAAATTCAAACTTCAAATAATATTTACATTAAAAACCGATAATATATTGTGTCGTATTTAAGTTTGGACGCGAAATATTTTGTATTATCTAAATGCCGATGTAAGAGCTTTTGATATATTAATAAAATTTATTTTCCATTATTTGTGAATTAAAATATAAGTTACAAGGGATTTTTATATGCAAAAAAGATTTACAAATTTTGTCTTTTTAGGGTATATTTAGATCTATCAATTTGGTCAAAAAAGGCCATATTTTGTTATAGACGGATCTAAGGAGCCAAAGACAGAAGAAACTAAAAACGAAAAATATATATGAGATTAGGCCATGCATTCTTTTATGTTTTTATAAAATTTACGTTTCTGACATTACAATTTGTTGACCTAATCCGTCCGGTATGTTTAGGGCGCGGGTGATTATAAGAGCAGGTTTGTGACATATCGACGCCTTCAAACACTCACTTGCCAAGCACTTAAAACACATTTGTATTTAGAATCTGTTTAAAAAAGAGTATTTGCCTTTGGCACCACTACTAAGCTTCGTTTAGATTGTTCTTATGGCCGGGGATCAATCCTGCATAGGAGCACAAGGCTATAGGTTCCAAAATTTAATTAACAACTTTAACGCAATGATTACCCCTCTTTATTTTTTTCAGGTTTTGAAAATATATAGGACTGAAATTCACTCACGCATATCCAAAAGTTGCACAAGCAATTATCTCATAAGAAATTTACACGTTGAGTAACTAAGGGCGTTATTAGAGTTCATTATCGAAACATTTTAAAATCTATAAACTCTTTCCCTCGTAACAACACGCATTTTTGGGCTTGTTTAGAGTTCATTTAGTTTTTTTTATCTTGACTAAAAAAGCATTTAAACAGAGTTACCAACCCTAATAACACATGTCGATGAATATCAATGTCAGTAAAAAATAAAAACTGATATCCATGATGGCCTTCGTTTTTCAGAGTTTTTTTTCGCTCTCGGCTATTTTGTTACGTCTATAAAAAATGGCATTTTTTGACCAAATTGAGATTTTGCGACCTTGTGAATACTCTAAAGGAAAAAAAATCAAATTTTTTAATATTTTAATCACTTGTAATGTTTTTTTAAATAATGAAAAATTAAATTTTCATGTATATCAAGTTAGATCACTATTTAGATAATACAGAATATTTTGCATCTTAACCTAAATACAACACGATATATTATCGGGTTTAATAATATTATGTGAAGTTTAAATTTAACAGTTTAGCTGTTGTTTATATACAAAATATTGTTTTTGAATCTTTTTTTGTTATATTCATTAAAAAAATTAATATTGTTTTTGAATCTTTTTTTGTTATATTCATTAAAAAAATTTAAATGGTTATAACAGACTTACAAATTGTTAAATACGGTAAAGGAAAAATATTTATATGGAAGATTTGATCTCTGAGCTAGCTCTTAACTCTCAAAAATTAACCTGTGTTATTAATAATATACTTTATTTATGTAAGTTTGTAAAAAATGTTGTAAAATATAGTGTTTATAATTTCTAAAATTCCGTAAAAATGAATGAAATCTGATTTACATATAGTAGCCAGGCAAAAATTTATTTTTCTAAAAATAAATAAAAATTAAAAAAAAACAAAACTTTTAAAATTTTTAAAATACATTTTAAAATTTTTTGAATAAATGAATAAACTCTAAACAAGCCCTAAATTATTAGATTATTAAGAATCTCTGCAGTGTATTTTAAAAAAGTTGCAATTCTTATTTTTTACGAATTAAAAAGTAACTTTTTCGTTTGGTATCATCGTGTTAATGTCGCAAAAGGATGAGATTATTTAGCTTGGTTTAAGTTAGGTATTTGCCTAGTAACCATTAGTGCTTTGGTTGTAATGCCTGCACGTTGTAATATTACAAAGAAGGCGCCGTCATTTCAAAGGATATGATATGGAGAAAACCACTTAATCCTATTGACCTCAGTGGTTATAGCCGTAGCCGCACGGCAATTCCAATTCATTACCCATAAAAAGGATTCGAGAATTCTTTGAATTTGACGTAATTATATTTTGAAGTTTTTGATTCTGTACAATAATAACAAGCGGTATCTAATTTTTTTGTGTGATTATTCTTTATACTGTATATATAACAAAGGGTGATTGAAAAATTATTATCTCTTCAATTATAAATAATTTTTCTCTTCTTAAGTTTATTTTAAAAGCAATTTATAATCTAAGGCCGAGTTCAGAGTTCATTTATTGAGATTCTAAATTTTGGTATTTTTTTAAAATTTTGAAATCCTTTTTTCTTTAATTTTAAAAATTATATTTAACAAGTCTTTTATGCTAAATTCAAAATTGTCGACTTTTTGTAAAAATGCGTTTATGCCGAAGAAAAAATTATAAAGTTTTATAAAATTTATTAAATTTTTGAATGGTCTCGCCTCCCAAAGTTAAATCAACGTTGACCCTGATAAATAAGTTCTTTGCCTAGTGTCTGTAACTTCATTCAAAATGCTAAATATAAAATACATATTCAGAAAGAACAAACAGAAACTATATTAAAAAACGTTTTTTGCAAGATACATCACTCCTATATAAAACTATCCAAACTCGGAAATAACACATATATAAGCCCTTTTTCTGTAATCAAAGCTAATGTTAGCCACCAACCAAAATTCTCCATCTTCACTTCTTTATCGACATATACAGAGCCCTAGTCAGGGGGGGGGGCAAACCTGGCTCGGGATTCCCTTTTCCGGTGGACTTTTTATTTTTACTGGCTTTTGATATAAATTGCCTGGATTTAATTAATAATATTAAATAATATAATTTATTAACATAATTTATTTAATGAAATATAAAAAAAGAAAAATTTCAATTTTTCAGATTTTTTTCACTTTGTGTCAAATAAAATTTGCAATATTCATTAATGATAACTTATATTAGTCCATAATTAAAAAGCACTTATTTCTCGTCAAAATAAAAAAAAAAGATCCTAGCTTTAAAACTCTGGAAGTTATAGAGGGTCAAAAGGTCTGTATGGACCCCACACATACGCGTTACAAAAATCTCACCCTAACATTCGCGGGTTAAAATATCTAGTTTTTATGGTAAATAATAGCCAAGAATAATTTTTTATATCAAAATATGTCTTCATAAACTCTCTAAATATGTTCTACTAGACGTAAATACACGATTTGATTACTAATATAAATACATTTAATTTATTGACATGATTTATTTAAAATTAAAAAATTTTAATTTTTTAGATTTTTTTCTACTTTATGTCAAGTAAAATTTGCAATATTCACTAATAATAACTTATATTAGTCTATAATCAAAGAGCACGTATTTCTCTTTAAAATAATAAAAAAATTATAATCATAGCTCTAAAACTCTTAAGGTTATAGAGGTTTAAAATTGGGGTCCGTATGGACCCCACCCTTACCCTAATATTCGCGAGTTAAATAGAAAATTTCCTTAGTGAGTTTGATTTTTTTGCTAAGATTATGCATATTAAGTAGCAAACAAATTAAAACCACTTTTCTTTTAAGGTTTAATTGCTTACCAAATACTTTATATTGTGTTTTTTTGGAGACGGGTAGCCAACTATATCTTTTAAAATTCATAACTGCAGCCAACCTGATTTGCTAATTGATTTTTTTGAAAAACCACAGGTTTTTTAACCCGCGAATTGTAGGGTGAAAAATTTGTAACGCGATTTCTATAACTTTAAAAGTTTTAAGGCCCTGTTATATTTATATTATTTTAAAGAAAAATACGTGCTCTTTATTATAAACTAATGTTAATATTAATGAATATTGCAAATTTTTTTTGACACAAAGTAGAAAAAAATCTGAAAAAATAAAATATTTTATTTATCTATAATACATTAAAGTCTATAAATTATATGTATCAATGCTATTGATTAAATCTTGTTTTTAGGTCGGGTCAGGGACGTATTGAGGGGGGGGGGGGGGGGGGGCAAAGGGGGGCCGTTGCCCCCCTTTAGAAATGGCTTTTAATTTTTTTTGTGCAATTTAACGCTAATTTTTATTTATTAAACAGAAATCGGAATATATGCTGGTATATTTATTATTTTGGCAATTTTGCGGCTTTATAAAATATATTGTACAATTATAATATCAAAATTTAGCTTAAGTTTTCTGAATTATCATTAAGTACTATTACGTGTTTTTGTCTTAATAAAATAAACATGTAATATACAACTTAATAATTATGTTTCATAATTGTAAATGTTTTATCTAATAAAAATATAAAATAGTAATATACTTTTTGTTACAATAATTAAATTTTTTATTTTACTATTGAATTTATGCGCCTATTGTTTAAAAATATCTTAAGCATAATCTAATATGAAAATTTTTATAATTATTTGTTAATAGGTTACCCCATATTAATAAAATAATTTTTATATATTAAAACTGATGTTTTTTCATCTGATTTTTTAAATCTATGAATACCGGTAAACAGAACAAAATTTTTGTATTTCCACAAAAAAACCAGAGAAAATGAGCCTTCTAAGAAAAAAGTATATTTTAATATTATAATTTATTTTATAATTAATATTTATGTATCTTTTGGTTGATATAAATTAAATATTGATTTTGCAATTAAAATATAATAAAATTGTTTCATTAAAACAACTGCTATATTAACTATAATCAATTTAATATCAAAACAGCAATTAAATCTTAATTGCTTTGTTAAGGTTTGATATAAATATTATTTAAATTACATCCAAAATATATTCTTAAATTAAATCCTACCAAATTAAATATTTTAACATCTTCTATTAAAATTTTTTATAATTTAAAAAATTTAGAATCAGAAATATTGATATGGAAATCATATTGGGAGTCTAGATCTTTTTCTGATGACATTACGATATCTCAATTGATATCCAACACAACTATTCTTCCTAGCATAAAAAATTGCTCTTTCACTACCAGTAACCACGTGGACAATTGAACGAAGCTTTACACCATGCGCATAAAAACTGATGATCGATTATCATCCTTGTGCTTGCTTGCCATACATAAGGAATAACACTGAATTAATAGATCGAACCTTAGAGTGGTTTTGAATAGATCCTAGAAGAATATTACTTTTTTAAATATTTTTATTTTCTTTATAAAATTTTTCTTGAATTTATGTCATACATTAATTTAATTATGATGCAATATAAATAAATATTTTATGCTAGTCATAATATGATCATTCATTAAGCAACAATGTAATTCATTAATTTTTCTCCTAAAATTTCTTGCCCCCCTTTAGAAAAAGTTCTGCCTACGTGCCTGGGTCGGGTAGAACATTTTATAAAAGATACATGTAAAAAATATATTGTGAAATAAAAAATTATTTTTGGCTATTATTCAATAACTAGATATTTTATAAAGAAAATATGATAATTCCTATCATTATTATACATTACTAACATATATACTTAATATGTAAAACTATCATAAAATAATACTCAGAAAATAGGTTGCAATATTCAGTTTAAATTTACGCTGAGGCAATATCTTGGCTTTTGACATTGTAAATAAAAATGTCCATATGGCCCCAATAGAATTAATTAATAGCTTTGTTTATTATATAAGAAAAAAGTCACAAAATTTTGGCCAATAATAAATAATATTTTTGCAGAGAATCAAAATTTAAAAAGTGCTGAGGTCCGTATGGACCCCACAGTGCTATTCGCGGATTGATATATTAAAATTTTTTTAAAGTTTGGTATACCAAATGCATTTATATATTGTATATGGCTATTTTTAAAAAATTTTTAACGAAAAAAGCCAGGACCTATACTTTATTTACAATCATGCATTTAGACAGCAGAATCTCATTTTTCCCACTGCCTTACATGCTTGAAATGATTTTGAATTTACAACCAAATTGACAAAAGGTATATATATTTTATATATAAAATATATTTATATTACTTTAAATTTAGTTAAGGCTATTTTTGGTTATTTTACACTAATTCTATTTAATTTAAATTTAAAATAAAAAAAAAATAATTTTGGTTTAATTTATATAAGTCCCATTTTGGCATGGTGTTAATAAATTAGGAAAAATTTTATTATAATTTTAACGTTATATCATGGTTTGAGCCCTATTGTATTACCAAAATGTTATTAAGCATGTTTATAGATAACTTATTTAAAATTATGTCTGCTAGATATTTTAAAAGACAAAATATAAATTGCTATCTATTACTTTTTAATTACTATTGAATCTTTGCTTTTATATAAGATTACATTATTAAAATATTTTTGTGAAAAAGTAGGTGGCTACCTTAGGTTTTTATTAAATTTGACAAATGGATTGTATAGGTAATTCAATAATATTGGCTTGATATTGAATCCATAATCATGGGTATAAACAATGAAGAATAAGTACATGGGATATTTTAATTTTGATTTATTTTTTTATGTTCTGAACGTCTTCTATTTATTTTAAATAATTATTTTAATCATGTTACAATGAAAAAGATTCAGCATATATTTTTTTTTAATTTTATTAATCTTGGATGAATTTTGTAGCATTCTTAAATTTTTTTGTATGTATGAATGGATTTTTCAGGTTGTGAGAGTATATTGTAAAAAATATTAATAAGCTTCTCCAAGACTTACATAAATAACAATATTATTTCAATTATCTTTAAAATGAATGGTGCTTGTCATTAGTTTTAACTTATTAACAAGCATTTATAGAAGTATTGTGGATTTGATTTGAATGTTTGCTCCTACACTTTATCTGGACTAAATTTAAAATCCATTTTAGTTCATAAGTTTTTGTTCATAGTTCATGACTTACATATGTGTATGTACCTTCAAACAAAGCTAAAGTCCAAATGAATTTAGAGATATTTAAGAATAACACGGCCCTTTCAATGGGCTACGTTTAACACAACATTGACCAGCATAACATAGTATGAAAAAATTTAAGGGCGTTGATTGGTGTTAGCATCTCGATTCTTTTGCTTACTTGTCAATTGAAAAAATTGTTTTTTTTTCTGAGGATTTATTGAGATATTAAACTACCCGAAAATAAATGTGATTTTCTGCAGTACCTAAGAAAAGATTTTTTGAGTTTATACATTTTTTATTTATTTTTAACAAATTTGCTGCATTAAGTTTAATTAAAAAATAAATTTTGAAAAATTCAAAATATAATTTGCTTTTATTATAAAGTAATTGCAACTCGTTAACAAACACTATAAGTCACTGCCGAAGTATTATTTTTAGCAGAAGACTTGATTCAACTTTGTATATTAGTTTAAGTCAATAATTTTTAAAAGGTGATTATTATTATTTAAAAAAGAAAAGAATGATATCTTTAACCGATTTTTATTTTCGATTTTTCACTCTTTAATAGATCGAATCATTAAATTTGAAAAAATAAAAAAAAATCCGAATCCAAATAATATATTGAAAGAATTGAATATTTAACATATAATTTTATATGAAGGCATAAATTATTTAATTTAATCAAGCTCCAATTTTTAAATTGTCTACATTTGTGGTTATTAAAATGCGGTGTTTAAGTTTATGATTGGCGACAAAATTTTTTCAGGCATAAAATTATGAGATTATTTTTATTTAAAATTTAGAGTTTAATTATAAATTATAAAAGGTTATTTTAAGGTATTTTTTTTTTAGGTTTAAAAATAACAAATTGCAAAACGGAAAAAAGTTTACAAAAATTACTTTTAATATGAGTGGTTTTTTCCAAAATTTACCTGTATCATGCATTACCAAATTGGACTTTTATAAAAAAAGTTTAACAAGGAGTTAAAAAGGCCGATATATGTAGTATAAGGTTGAAGCTTTTCCCAGGTATCTTTTTCTCTCCTTTATTAACAATACGATGTAATCTGTAATACGTTTAGCCTCATTTTTTTTTGCTTTCATATTACCTACCCTACTATACTAAAACTTTATCTTTTCATCTACGTTGACACAAAAATGTACCTTCTTGATTTCAGAGATATATCAAAAACATAACTTCTTTTTATATGGTATAAACTGAAATATACCTTTCTAACTTTCATAAGCAATCGGAGGAAATAGGAACAAATCCCTTTTCTAATTTCATTTATCAAAACCTATTAAAAAATCTTAAAATAGGTCATCTTGCTAACATGTTAAGTGTGGTGTGACTTTTAACTTTATCTAATTTTTTCATCCTTTAATTTTTAAATTTTTCAAATTTAATCGAGCGAGTTTGTTTTATCTGGCCCACATTAACCAGATCTTGCAATTGGGATTTGGAATAGGACTAATGTTACTTTATGTTATATGTAATACTATTAGTCTTTAAAGCAGGACCATTGAAAAGAAGTTAGAAAAAGATATTAAACTTTTACACGATGTTCTACGTGGTGAACGTTAAAACTGAATATAAAGCTCAAAAAAAATTTAAATTTAAACAAAAATTTTTGGTGAAAATAAAGCTGAAGTCGTAAACTGTAAATTTTATTAATGCTGATAAGGCCTTAAACCAGCCAGATTAAAGCGTCGCCCTAAGACTTTGTGTATTTTTTTTCGCGCTTGGGGACACTTCGCTCGGAGATTTAAGCATTTTTAGCAATCCTTGCTTTTCGATATTGATGTTCAGATTTATATATGTGCACGAATTTTTGCTTTTTAGAATTAAACAAAAATTAAACTTTTACATTTTTATAAAACAAAAATGGAAATGTCCCAAAATTGGTATGTTTACTAATTTCGGGCGTGTCTTAATTTATGTTATTTTTTCAAAATTTTATTACAAAAATATTTTTTGTCCTTATATCTAATCCCATAATTCCAAGTCTTTGTTTTTTGCGAATAAGGTATATATAGTAACGATTACTAATTGACCTATTAAACAGATTTTCGATATTTCAAATTTGTGGCTCTTCCGATTTAAGTGTATTTAGATAGTAATTTTGCATGCTGGAAATTCTTTAGCTCATGGTCCCCTACTGGGCTAAAAGGGGCTATGCCCTGTCGGGTATGCTGCTCATTCAATAAATTTGGAGCAATGAGAGCATTGTTTTAGCAGGTGAATGACTCTGGCCAACAAATGACATGTAAAGCCTGCACGCTGTAATATTCTGAAGAATGCGGCGTCATTTCACTGGATTATATGGCATTGGCGTAGAGACGCATTTAATCCTACGGGCCCCAGAGGTTATGAACGGCGCCGTATAGCAATTTCAATGCTCCTCACCCCCCAAAAAATATAATAAAATGCCAATTAATGGCATTGTATCGTGAGAAGTTTCTCCTAAAAATTGTTCGAAGATCTGGAATGAATTTGAAATGTGTGTGTGTGGCGACCTCAATTTCTTTTTTGTGACTTATAGTAGTTATTAATTCAAAAATTATGTTTTTCCCGACACATTTGACAGCGGTAGAGAAGTATGTTACGGGAGCAGATCGAAACCCCATTTTTGTATTCTTCACAAAATATTTACTTTTATAACCATGTCACCTATCTATACATAAGTGTTACTTTATGTCAACTAAGCGTGATTATGTGTAAAAACCTAAGCAAGGAGATGTTTGAAAAACAGTAAATAAAAATTGCTCTATCAATAATGTCACAAATGAACCAATTTTAACAATTTAAAATGCCTTGTGTAAGTTAATCAAGTTTATTATTTCAATTTTGATGGTTTTGAAATTTAATAATCTGCCTTGTCTTGTTGTTGTTTTTTTCCCCCAAATAATCATGAAATTACAATACTGAGTGTAGAAAAAAACATATTTCTAATGTTAGCATGTTTTTGATGAATTAAATTTCTGACATTATATTAACTCCATTATGTCACACGATTTTTGATTTGATTTTAAGAGTGATTTGACATAAATGATTAATGTCATCTTGCCCTACATATATATATAAACATTGCCGGTATCTAAATCAATTTTTAAAATTTGATTTTTTTAAATTTTCACGAAATTTTAATTAAAAGTCACGTTTCCATTTTTTGACATTTTCTTTTTAAAATTGGGTAAATGATATTATAATTTAGAATTTATTTAATGAATTATTTAATGAATTATTGTGTCAAAATTTAGCAGTTTAATATGTATTTCTAAACTGCATTCTCTGAATTTGGGTGCTTTGAGTTAGCTATAAATGATTTAGTCCTGTATCATTAATTTTTATTGTAATTCCGTTTTATATTCGAAAATTAATCATTTTGTCCAAAAAAAAATTATTTTTAAGGCAGGACCTATTTTTATACTTTTTTTTTGCTAAAAATTGATTTCGACGCCGGGCTTCTCAGAATTCAGCAATGCTTCTTATGTTAAATAAAAAAAAATATATCTACACCTAAAAAACAGTTTATTTCAAGCTATAAACATTGATTTTTATCCGTTAAGACAACTTGAATTGTTCATGTCAGCTTTTTCTAAAGGTAATATTGCAGTTTGGGTTTTTTTGAAATTTTTAACTTTAAGTAATTTACAGGTTTGAAAACAATTTCACAAACTGGGTTACCTTATTTCGCACTTAATTAACAGAATTTGTACATTTACATCGTCTTATAAATTTATTACCTTTTATTTTGTCAATTCAATTTACACTCATTATGGATAAATTGAGAGTTTGCCAGTATACATGTTTTATATTGAGAAAATTATAAATTGTTTAACCACAATTTACAAATTGATATTTATCCTCGCACCTAAAATTAAGGGGGTAACGCCCTTTTTTCTTCTTCGCAGGATTTTTTTAATATTTTATTTATGTTTTTATTAATCCACTAGGAAATTAATAACTCTTCTTCCTATTTGATTAAAAACCTTTAATTCCCCCATTCGATTTGTTGTGTTTTGATATGGAAATTCGATTTAATTGAAGTTATAGCTATGATGGCCAGTTACGTGAGATATGTTTACATCTCTCAGACCCTTGTAAGCGAACGGATCGAATTACGAGTTTAACCCGAAACCTGGAATTTAACAATATATTCTGGAGTTGTTTACGAGGGTTTTTACACTTTGTAATGCCGTCTCCTTCTCAATTTACAAAGTTGTGTTTTTTTTCTGTGAAAACATGTTAATATCCGGGCCGATGACCTGACCGGAAGTTTGTAGACCGATTGATTTATACCTGATGCTTGAAACATGGTAACTAAAAAGTTGATGTTTTAAAGAAAATAAAATTGTTATTTTAGTTAACTGTAATGAGGCATTTGCAGAAGTTTTTTAAAAAATTTTATACGAAAAATGGCTAATTTACTTTTAAAATAAAAAAACTATTCACAAAAGTTAAGCTATGGAAATTACAATAGGCCATTTAAAAGTATGAATTGACTATTTGCGCCCTAATAGCTAAGGTAATTCTTATGGCCGGGCCGTTCATGGTAAGGAACTAGCGTTCGTTACTCTATACCAATGTTCTCTTAACTTGTTAAGCATTTTGAAATGCCACTTTTTAACATTACTATAATTTCACCTGACAAAGATTTTTTTTGGATTTTTTTTGGTTAAAAAGAGCTTAAAGTAGTACATGACGTTTTTAAAAAAAATTCCGCTTTATGCCTTTTTTTTCTAAACGTAAGGTATAATATAATATTGGAATTGCGTTTCTTTAAAATAACAAGTAGCGCACAATTATGATACGGGAATCGCTTAAATGTTGTATTAAATGCTCTGGAATACTTGATATCTCTCTTTTTACCTGTTTAATACCTTTTTCTGCTTCTTCGGTTCTTGAAATATACTAATTCGTTCTACCTTTCGATAACGACAATTTAGTTTTTTTTATAACTTTGAATATAAATGGATAAACTCCATAAAACATTTATCTCTGTTAGGTAAGAGTTTAACTCCATATAACATTTATCTATGTTAAGTTAGGGTTTAATTTACAAAACTTAAGAGTGTTCTTGTTAGATTGAAAAAATATTGCTTCCTTGCCTATTTAAAGCTTTGAACGATTATTTTTTTTAATTAGAAAAAAAAGTTAATTTTAATTCCCACAACACTGTACAATCACATATGTTATCATTCATAATTTCTCCGGTTGCTAAGAGAGTTTTCCTGCCAGCGCGCCTTTTCTCGTACCTTGTAAGTAGTAGTAGTGAATACTTTTTTAATCAGGCTCTGAAGGTACATCTAATACAGGCAGGAGTAGGATCTATTTCACAGTGGGTATCTTATCAGGCTTTAGGAAGGATTGGCTGAGCCTTGGAATTGAATAAGACGGCTTTAACACTCATTTCCTCATTAGAATTGGCAGTTGGGAAAGCTAATTGAAAATATTATGCAAGCTTGTTGATTTCTAGATCTCTCTAATTTACTGGTTACAAAGATGTCCATTTATTTTTATAACCTGGTAATTAAATTATTATCCTAACGTTTTCTTCAGCTAAATATTGGACATCTTACCTTGTAGTCACAGCAATCCTCTAGGTTTTTTATTGAATTTTTAATAATTCCACTAGTTATAACAAATAAGTATTATATTAAGTTATTTTATAATCTGATCTTAGGCCTGGGTTAAGTGGGTAGGCTAAATTTTGTTAAGGTTGGTGAAGCTATTTGGGTAAATTGGAAAAATTATTTATTAACATTAAATTTTTCGTTATAATGAATTCAACATTGGAAATCAAATATTGAACAGTCATAAATTTCTGCTGTTTAATTTTAACATTTTTACAAGGTTAGTAAAAATATACTTTTACTTTATTTTGTTTGTCTTACATACTTGCGGTTAGGAGGAACCTGTGTACTTCAGCCGTTTAAAATATAAATAATTTAATAACTATTTAGTTGAAGCAATTATTGTCCCAACAGACAAAGAATTCGTTTTAAAACTAAATAAGTTTGTTTAAAAGTTTTACCTATAATTAACCATTAACTATGTGTCCGATATATTAACCATATATTATAATTATTGTTATGTCAATGAAAATTTGGTGTTTTTCGGTTACAAAACAACTTTTAAGCTCTTAGCTTATCAGAAAATTCTTTACAGTTAGGGATGCAAGTATAAAAGCATATTTGACTATATTAACTAGCTAAGAAAGCATAAATATATTAGCAAAAAACCTGAATCAGCTATAAAATTCATAGATATACTAAAATTTAACTTAGCTATAACTTGGTCAATCTTATTACGGGTACAACTACTATATGTCCAATAAAAAATTTTGTCCTCAAATATTTTTCCTGGTCATTCAAGCAGGTTAAAATTATTACCTTAAGGTTAAAATTCTTACCTAAACCTTTTAATTTTTTTTTGTATAAATTTTTTTTTGTTAGGTATTCACAGTCCAATAGTCTAACAGTTAAAATCTTTTTAGTTATATCTCAAAAGTATTTTAAACCTCTCTCAGCTAACATTTTTCCTTATGTTAATTAATCCAATTTAAAAGCTCTCTCTCTTTGTGCGTTTAATGTTCTTTATCCTCTCTCTAGCAATCTCAGTTCTCTAAATGAGAGCTTTCATATATATATTTTGAAATTTAAAATTTAGCCTAATTATGCCTTTTTATATGCTCAGTTTGTGGCAGTTAGTTAATTAGGCGGTATTATTTTCACTTGTTGATGTAGATCCTAAACATTCTTTCTCAAGCTGGTCTCATTTTTGGCCGTTTCGCAATAATGATTTTAGTAAGTTAATATAGAATTCTTAAATACGGGTCCATATTTCTACAGTGGACAAAAATTTATCAAAGAAAATTGTATTTGTTGGTTAATCGCAGACAAATTTTTATTTTTACTATTTTTCCTTTTCTAAATATCAGATATAATTTGCACGAACTAACTTTCGACTTCCTGAATGCAAATTTACATTAGCCAGATTAAATTTATTCTCTACAAAGTCATTTATTTCATTTAGGAAGTAAGTTAATAGTAAGGTAATGTCTGCAAAAACCATATACATTTCTATTTTATTGAAAGCTAAAGGTAATTGCAAAATTCAACCTTTTAACCTTGCACCATCTTAATAATAGTAACATATTATAATAACAATAATTGTCCTCTCCCACTAAAACTTCCCGTAGTCTAATACTCAATAGACCTTAGACGGGACGTGGATATCATTTATAAAATGTATCGTATCATTGTCAAAAAAAAGAATCGGAAATTAAACGTTGCGATTGGGGTCGGTCCATCGGTGTATCATTATAATTACGAGAGATGGGGACACATTATACATTGAAATGTAATGGAGAAAATACTACATAAAAGCGTCATTAAAACTCTTACTTTCTTTGTATAGCTATTCCTCCGCGCTCTCTGCTTTTGCATTATATATTACTTTGCAGCGTATGAAATCCGGGTTAGTATACTCACCTTTGAACGTCGTACCTCTGTTGGTCCTGCTTTTCCCCCTAGCTCCAACTTCAAAATCATGGTCCTAACTTATTTTTTCCTGGATTCCATTTTTATTTGCATTTGAGCGTCATTTTCATCTCCTTCTTTGCCTTCACTGGAAATTTGACAGATACAGCCGCACTTTACAATTTTTTGTGTGCAATGCATATGGAGTACCGAAGCTCTCATCATATTTCGTGCATCGCGTCTTTTTGAGCACATGTGCAAACTACTTTGAAGCTGCTGAGTGGCTTACCAAGGCACTTTAGGCCCTGCACGATGTGTCTCAAGTGAGAGCCGAGGCTAAAAACTTGGGTTGCCGGCGTGCGAGCAAACCTTACTATGAGTTAAAGCCCTAAAAGGGTATGGCATCCTTATATGGGTAAAGGTATGAGCTTCAAACTCAATGTTTTGTTATCAAGGTCACTTAATATTTTTTCTCTCCTGGTTCTGCGGGAATCCTTCTTCATGCATTCTATAGTTTTCACAGCTGGTATTATAAGGCCCGGCAGCAGATTTAAATTTTTAGATTGACCCCGCTTTGCTAAGTTGGTTAATTTAAAAAAACCCCGTTCGACCTAGAAGCATGTTTAATATAAAATTTTTGCCAAGTTGGTTAATTTAAAATAATATATTGGGAAATGCAAAGTAAAGTTAATTTTCAAAAGTCCGGCTCGGCATATATATTTTTGCAGATGTTTTTGCGACCCGACGAAGTTTTCTAATATATGCAATATTTACATGTGAATTTTTGCTTTAAATCACGCCAATAGTAAATTTTCAGTAAAATGAGTGATTTTTTTATAAGAAAATTTAAACTTGTACCTAATACGGACGGGAAAAGATTTACAAGTTTTAATGGCAAGATTTTAATCGATCAATAAACTCTCTACATAAATTTATTGATGCGAAATCTTGTCCACGAGTGCTCTTCGGCATACTACCAACTTTACTTGGTAATTATAAATTCATAATTACAAAGTGCTCACAAGTTTTAGCGCTAACTATATATCAGTAACACTTATGATTTATGCTGTTTTTGTGTAATCTTCAGTGTTGCTGAGATTCTTCTCTCGCTTATTACAAAAAACTCATTAAATCCACACGTCCTTTCTGAAGTTATGGCCTTCGGATAATGGAGCATTATGTACATTACTAAATGGCATAATAAAACTATTTATTATGTTTGACTTTAAGGTCTATGGCCGCTGAAAATACATTTACGCTTCATTAAACTTTAAGATATATTATTATAATTTTTTAATATTGCCATTAATTAAAATATACATTAAATAGATATCAGTATTTTAAAGAGATGATTGTGAATACTGCGACTCACTGACGGATATTCCTATTTCATTAGAAATGTACGTATTAAATATTAATAATAACCATCTTCAAACATTCAAATTGACTTTCAAACACTTTTTATAGCCACCACCCATTTCCTTCCCTTTTCGTATACGCAATTCCTGGTTTAAGATTAAGCCCAACAATAATTTATTGATGTTTTCTTAAAAAATGCCTTGTATATGACAAAGTTTTACAAACGACACTGCTAAATATTAATAATATTAATAATTTTCTCGATATAAACGACGGCAGCCCTCAAAATTTAATCAAAAATATTCACCCGTTTTGATGATACTCCCACCCGGCGAAAAAAAATCTCCAAACGCTCAGTGAATGGGGTTGATAAATCCAAAGATTTAGTGAATGAATAATTACCACCAACCTACGGTCATAATTGACCGACAACGGGCATTGCAATCCCGAGGTAGTAATAACGGGATGCCTCGAAAAAGTAATGCACACCTGGTTAGCTTACCTGCCCAATATGATGACTCGTTTCAAAAATACAGCCAACATATTCATTCGAAAATCGGTGTCAACTTTTCCGACCTAAATGATAATAGGAATAATAGTAATGACCACGATAAATTGTCTACGAATAATACTACAAATGGTCCTGACTTACAAAATGGTTACCACGCTTACAGCGGAGATGATATCACAAATTATTCAAAATTTGCGGTGGCCCGTCCAAATTACAACAATAATAATAATGTGAACGTGATAGTTGACGAAGCTCAAACCATTAACTATTCCAACGATTCCTCAAAAATAATAACGACCCCGGCATTCGAGCCGTACGACATTTTGGCTGGGCGACGTCGAGCCTTGGACATGGCCCGGAAAACGTTTTTGAATAACTCTGCGAATGGTTTATTAATGCTTTCTATTTTGATTGATTTAATATACATGTCAGCTCTCTGGCCCAACAACTTAAGTAATATGGTATTATTTACATATAGGTCACCACATCACATAATTCAGTAAATGGTTGTAGTTAGAGCCCTGACCATACACAAAGCCAAACCTGCCACGCGCCCCTCCAGCTAAATTTTATATTTTAATGATATCTACCTTAAAATATGGCATTTTTTTAAGTTCCCCACCATCTTAATTGCAGTTTTATGCAAAATTTTTTGATGTCCTGTATTACCTATGGAAACGAGAAAAGCTAACTTGTCGCTATAATTTCATAATGTTATTCCCCTTTTTACATATCCTGGTATAGGATGTGTTTGTCGCGTCTCTATGGACACTTTGCCCCATTTTATATTTATTACACCCTGCTCAGTTTTTAATTGAAATGATGTAATTAGAGTTTTGTCCACTCTTTGATAACTACTAACTTTATTCGTTGTTATTAAATTTCTAATTACTCAAAATTAAATATCTATATTTTGGATTAGAACTTGATTAGTTAAAAGCACTCTGTAAACCTTCGATTTTCTCTACATTGACGAGCGAATAGGGCAAAAATGGAATATTTTAATGTTTGAACGTAAATGGATTTGTAAAAGTTAAATATCAATAAATTTTTTTTTTTGCCAACAAATGGCGTTTTTGTAATTTAGGTACCCAAAATTGGGCACTGGGTAAAGCTTGTGAAATGGAACTTAATAGTTATCACCGTTTTTTCAATTCAACATTAAGTACGATTATCATCTATATGTTATCGAATACACTGGTTATTTTACCTTTTAATTTCAATTTGTACAATATAGATGAAAACGAATCGAAGCTCCGTAACGAACGTATTTATCACGACCAGCATTATCGTCAACCACAATACCAAGTGCGTGAAAATCGACGGTTGTGCCCTAAAAGACACTCAGACTCGCATAGTAAATTTGCCACTCTTTAAGTTTAAAAATTAATTTTTTGCGTTTTATATAATTTTTCCCCCTATTTTTAAATTACAAATCAGCGTCTATAAAATTAGTCTTGCTTAGGCTGTGGATAATACTAATTTCAATTGTTAAAAAAATGTTAAAAAATTTAACGGCTAAAATCCAAAAATAAAATTTAATGTTATTTGGCCGTTGAGGATTTGCCTAACAAAAAATTTTGAATTTCTTAATTTTTTTTACATTAGGGCACGTGCAAAGTGGTTTATTTTCGTTTTTGTTTTTTTTTCAAAATTTTTAAAAAAAATTTTTGTTTCAGAAAAATCATTTTATGCGCATATACTAAATTTGGCAACTTTTTAAAAATTTGCGTTTTATTTCAAAATAAATTTTTTCAAAATTTTGATAATTTCACGAAAATAAAAACTCACTTTGCACGTGCCCTTAGCCATCATAATGTTAATCAAATGCGTTCAATTTTTTTCTTTTTTTCATTACCCTCAGCCTTAGTCAGGCCTGATTTGTCACGGACCTGCATCAAAAATTTGTTTTGGAGTAGAAATAAATACTACGTGCTGCATTCTTAGCCTACATTTTAAGTTTTATTTGACCTATTGTCTTTTCAATTATAAAACGTGAAATTTAAGATGGGTCGAAAATAATTGTTGGGATACAGTTCAAATTTGGATATTCCTGCATGATGGCAGCAATCACAAAACTACAATTTTTTTATTTCGATTTCATTGTCTTAATTCATACTTACCACATTATTTGTAATCTCACATAATTGAATTAAGGAAAACGAAGGGCTTCCTATCTTTACGCTACCTCGGCTATCGTCACCGCTTCACAAAACGGATCCAACAACTGCTCCACAAACAATCGTCATTCATCTCCTATCAAAAATAAATTGTGCTCATTAGTCAAGGCTAGGGGGCCACCAACGGGTCTTGATGACGTCGATTACAACCATCTTCAATATCGCACCAAAAATTCGATAGCTTCTGGCCCTCCTCCCGCCAGGGATTTAAATTCCCACTTTCCATCTTCGGTCAAAAACTATACGAAAATTGTTGATAATTCAATTATCAGTAACCAGGGTATTGATAATGTTAACAACACTTCCCAAAACAATAATAATCATCATGATTATGGTAATATAATTACAAACCATCAATCCTCAATGCCTGCAATAGTGACGCACAAAGGAGAAGCATCGATCGTAAATGGTTATTCTGGTAAAGAATTAGTATCAACAGAACTCACCAAGGCGGCGATAAATACTCGTTCAATCACTTTAACTAATGGGCGCACTCACGCACATAAGATCGTTTCTCATCATGGTCTATCCTCAAAATTAAACAACCATTCTACAACGTCACACATGGTCAATTACCCCGATAAAATAGGTCACGCCACGGCGACGGGTGAAGAATGTAGGGTGTTTCAGAAGGCGACAGATGGCGCTCTTTTACGAGCCAGAGGTAAAAAACTAACGAGAGCGCCTAAGTTAGTGTCCGCGACATCTAATCCCGATAACCATTGTTTTGTTGATAATCACGACAGCCTTAAAAAGTATGTCTCTTCTTACTATCAATAGGGGCGATTAAGGGTATGACAGGGTTTAAGTATCATTATTTAGAGTTTACCTAAAAGATTTTGATTTAATTTTATTGAATAATGTATTTTTCAAATTTACTCCAGTTTTCTGTTTAAAAAGATTTAAAATAAATTTAAAATTATTTGTACACCTTTTCCTAATGAAAAGCTTTTATGTTTTTAAAAATATTTAGTCAAAAATATTTAAACAGCCCTAAATTCAAATTTCGCTCACACCATGCAAGAATTGTTTAATTTTTTAGTATATACTTAAATTATACTCTGGCATTTTTACGCTAATTGTAATTAGATTGCATGGTTGTTCACGATTTGACGAAATATTGTCACCCAATGATTACAGATCCAAACTATCGGTATATATTTTTATAGAGCTCTTTTTATTGCTATAATTATAATAATATGGCTATAATTATAATAAGTTGCCAAAAATTGAAAATTCATGTGGTTATTCTGCATGAATTGTGTATTAGAGCACCTTTGAAATGAGCTTCTATTTGCAAAAACTGCAAAATTTGGTCTCTTCTAAAAACCAAATATTAGGTAAAAAAAAGGCCAAAAATTGTTATAAAATCGTACTTATTTTAATAATAGGAAAATTTGATTCATCTAAGGCGATAATAAAGTGTCGGATTTTATTAATAAAAGCTAATGAATATATAATTTAACCCTTATAAAGTTGCTACCGGGACATTATTTCGCAATAACGACAAATATTTTTGAATTTCAATAAAATTGATAATTAAATTTTCAAAAAAGGGCAAAAATTGAATGTTTTAACGCGACCTTAATCATATATTTTTTTAAACATTTGGAAAACGATTATCTTAAAATTATTTTTAAATTAATAACTTTTAGGATCTCGATGTTAAACAACGTAAACAATTTCGTTCCCAATTATCATTGCTACCGCCACATATCAAGGTAAAACTTAACATAATACATTTAATCATTTGAATTATTTCATGTAATTCCTTTTAATTTTACTTACTCTACTTTATAACTCAAAAAAATTTAAATCAATCAGTCATTTCATAAAATATTTTATAGCTTACCCTCATCGAAGACTTGAATGGCATCCACAGTCAAAAATTATCCACTTTGCAATTGAATAATGATGATACGCCATCTGGCGGCAGACAAGGTCGTCGACCACTCAAAACACGATTAACCGAACCCTTACTAGTTGCTACGAAGGCCACCACGAATTTTCGGGAATCGTGCGAGAAAGAGCTAGATCACTCGTTCCCAGCCCTTGCGCAGTTCGATAAAATCAATGAACAACATTTTATTACATCTAACCCTCCAAGCAATGAAATAATTCCCGTTACCAAATTGCCAATTGACTATATTGGATTGGACGGCTATCGTAATCAGAAGGAGGAGGAGTTGTATGAAAGGAAGCGCAAAAAATCACAATCACTTTTACTTTTGTGCGATAGGCACCACGACATTTATACTCCTAACAAGGTACATACTTCTATCAAGCATGAAAATTCTCTTCAAAATGCCTTTCAAACTTTACCCGGCCCTCATTATACAAGCAAGAACATAGATTATGCCAGTCAGGTTAACGAACAAGGCACCGATATCGGATCATATCAGCGCTGCCATGTGGCAAATAATTCGGGTCATTTGTTACCTCCCGCTATCACGCCATACACCAAAATATGTATTACGAAATCTAAAGCTAACCACTACCATCTGTCGTCCCTTAAAGCCAGGTCAAACGAAGATATTGACCGAATAACTCCAAAAAGTAATAATACTCATTTAACTAATACCTGCTATAAAAATAAATCTCATCATGCCCATTCTGGTGACTTTCCTTCTATCGAAGGTATAGATACCGCTAGAAACATTAAGAGTGATATCAATAATAATAATAGCACAACAAACGATAGCAACTCTTCCATGAATTGGCCCATCATCAAACCCGGATCGAAGATGGTTAGGGCCCTGAGGCAAAGATTTTCCGGCCTTATGAATAGCTCACCGCTGGCCTCACAAAAATCAATCGATAATTCAAACATCTATAGTGTGGTTAACCCTACTGCGAAACACCAGCAGCCTACACCGACTTGCAAATCTAGCAATATTTTTAGGGCCCTAACCACCTCTTCTAGCCATAGCCATTCAAAAAATATTGAAGGTACAACAACCCTTATCGGTTCTTCACCTACTAAGAATCGCAACTCAAAAGCCACTGGAAATTTAAACAAAACTCCCGGTCAAACCAAAAATTTCAGCCACACGTTTGATCAGTTTTTGGAGGATGCTTACCCGTCGGATTATAATCCAGTGCGTTAAACAAAATTGTTTTTTTTATACTTACCTTTTAATTTCCCTTTGTCGCAATTAATTAACTTATTTCTTTGAAAGAGACCCAATACACGTAACAGATATGGTGCGACCTTTCAAACACTATAACATTTGAAATTTTGAATATATTTAAAGATATGTAATCACCTTTATTAAATATTATTTAGAAATAAGCTTTGAAGCAGGTTTTAAAATTGGGGTAAGTACGGACTCCATCCTATTGTTCGTAAAGTCTTATTAACCTATTTGTCGCGGAATAGAGATCAATGGTGCTATGTTGAACTTTGTTACAATGCCTAGCCTAAATATCCTTCATTATATTCTGTTTATTTGCCTAAAAGTATATAATTTTTTAAATTATTTTGCTTGTTAGTTGATTCCATCAATAGTCTACCACTGCGTTAAAATCATTGAATCTTACGGAGTTAAGAATCTCGGAATATACCGCGTGCCAGGAAATAATAATGTGTTAAGTGAATTGGTTAAATACCTCGACGCGCATCACAAATGCTCGTATGAAGCCCTTTGGTCCGATCGAACTAAGTGGAGGGACGTTAATGTGGTATGTATATTGTTTTTTATGTAATTTCAATAATAAGGCACAGCTTTTTTAAAGTTATCCAACTATTTAATTCATCTGTGGTCTTGTCAAAGAAACATGTCCATGCCAATTTTACATTAATATTGGAAAATTCACTTGATTGCATTATAAAAATTTACAGGTTGCAAGTATTCTCAAAACATATTTCCGGCGTCTCAAAAACCCACTTCTTACCAACGAATTTTACCATTCAATCATAGAATCCAACCGGTTGGCCATTTTGAACGAAAGACTCTTAACGCTAAAAAAATTTGTAAACATTTTTGTTATTATTTGAGGATAAATAATATTTTCACTATTTGGGAAGCTTTATGAAACACTAGGACATTAAAATTTTTATGGAGGCAAGTTTTTCTAATATCGTTTAGTAAAAAGAAATTTCTCGCGATTTAAAATTATTATTCTTACGCCTTCTATTTAAAGGGTACAAAGTGAAACCAAATTTTATACCGACTTATAGATTTCCGGCAAAATATGGCTTAAAAAGATTAATCTAAAAATAATACTTTTAAATTATTCGATCAGAAAATAAATTTGTAAAAAAAATAGAAAAAGATGTAAAAACTTAATATAAAAAATCTTGTTATAAATAATTTGGTCGATAAGGCCGACGTGCAAAGGGAGTTTTTATTTTCGTAAATTTTGAAAATTAAAATTATGAAAATATTATTTTTTTTCAAAATTTTTTGAAAAAATTTTTTATTTCAAAAAAAGCATTGTGGTTGTTTCTGCCATTAATGTATAAGAGTCTAAATTACCCATATAAAAAAATTAGTTTTTGGCGCTTTATGTATATTAAAATATTAATTTAATATTCTTAATCGACACCAATAACGATAATTGTGTCATAAATGCTTAAGAAAGGAAAGCAATTAGTTTTGTGTTGTGAATTATTAAGCTAGCAGCTAGCCTATAAAACGTATCGAAACATTTGTATTTAGTATTTATTTGTAATTTAAATTGATGGCTTATTCAGATACATATCCTACCGGTTCACCATTACCACACTCTCAAATTTCTGATGGCCCATTTGCACAAGGTAACTATGTTTGCCGATCAAAATCGGATGAACAGTCAAAACCTCGCAATCATTTTCGGACCTACCCTTATACGTCTCTCCGACAACTCTACTGCTCTTAATGGAACCACGGCAAAAACAAATGGCCTTACGAAGTCCAACACGAGCCCTAAAAATGGTAATGGCACTAAAAACCGAACCTCAAAACATTCTTCAGCCCCAAATGCTTTTGGTTCTACTAACCCGAATAGCACCGATATTGATGTTATTACTTTAGTCAGAGATATGCCTGACCAATGTCAGATCGTTGAAGCACTTATCAATAATGTAAATTATGGCATTGATATAGATATAATTGCCCTTATCATTAAAAATTTCTATATTATTAACAAACTTTAACCACCCCTAGTTGTCTTAATTTATTAACTTGACCCCGCAATCATTCATATTTGTTAATACACCTATCTACATTTATAATTAATTCTTTTTTATTTTAGTATCCTTGGTTTTTTGAAAACATCTCACCACCTATCAAAGATTTTCTTTTCATAGAGGAACCCGAGAAATCGTTTCAAAGTAATTTATTTTTTTTTATTTAATAACACATGTCAACAATTATTAATGTCAGAAACGTGAATTTTATGAAAACATAAAAGAATGCATTCTATGATAGCCTTATCTCATATATATTTTTCGTTTTTCTTAGTTTCAGTCTTTGGCTCTTTAAATCCGTCTATAACGAAAAATGGCCTTTTTTGACCATATAGACAGATCTAAATACACCCTAAAAAGAAAAAATTTTAAAATCTCTTTTGCATATAAAAATCCCTTGTAACTTATATTTTTGATCACAAATAATGGAAAACAAATTTTATTTATATATCAAGCTCTTACATCGGCATTTAGACAATACAAAATATTTCGCGTCCAAACTTAAATACAACACGATATATCATCGGTTTTTAATGATAATATTTTTTGAAGTTTAAATTTAATATTTTAACTATTGTGAATATGCAAAAATAAAATTTCAATTTATATTTGTTTTTGAATCTTTTTGGGTTTTTTGACCTTTTTTTCTAAAATTCTCAATGTTTAACACTGAATAACTAAGTTTGATAAGGAAAAACGGTAAACGGATTTGATATTTACTAAGATGGCAGGATTGATCTCTGTAGTTAACTCATGTCTCTCAAAAAATTGTTGACCTGTGTAATAACATTTGATCGATCCCTCTCATTTTATATTTTATTATATCGTTAAGATCCCGATCGACAGATTGTTGCTCAAAATCAACAACTCAACGTATTGAGTAAAAAGGAGGAGGCCAAGGAAACTTACTTAATAAAACGCGAGCAAACTATTAAATATACCAAAAATATCTCGGCGCTTCCACCATCAAATTATAACTCAAACAACCATTTGTATAACATTAATGGCCAAGAAGGCTCAACGCTTGAGGATTACATAAGATATGACGTACCTACTACTCCATTTTGCTCAACAGGGCACACGAAGGCGCCCTCAAAAAACGTTAGCGACACAAATTTAATGGCGACTAAACCTATGCCCCATCTACCACCCATAATTAAAAAAAGAGGTCAAGCCTCAAATTCTCATGAAAATTTCCAAGATATGCTAAATATAAATGATTATCATCAACCTACTCACCAATATCCTCCTATAATTCATAATATCCTTCATAATAATAATGTTAACTTTCTCCTATCTAAAACAACTCCTTCCCGCAACTGTGGTAATAATCTTAGCATCACTAAACCACTCGTCGTTTATAATATGGATGCCACCTATCGCCCTGCTGATGGCCTAACAGATAAGATTACTGTATCACGAGGAAATACGACCTTAAATTGTTTCGATAACCACAATAATTACGAAGATGACAGCGGTATAGGGACGCTTTCTTACCGTGGGACCGGTGCCAATACAGACGACCATTGGTCCGAAGAAAATACCAACGGCACACACCAGCTTCCCAACAGTGTAACATCAACGGTTCGTCAAGGTCTTTACTCCCTTACCCATGAGGAATTGAAAAAGCCTCTCACAAAAAATACTCAAAACTTCAAAAAATTGAATGCTGCTGATGCCAATGGTTATCTATTTTTATTTAATATTTGGCCAGAAAATTCTTCTAATTTATATTATCTTTTTATATATATTTTACAACTTTCCTTTATCCCTTTTTATTTTTCATATTATTTAAATTATTTAACAATATTAATGCTTTGTATACAAGTCAGCATAATCTAACTAAGACCTCGGATTGAAAATAATTATGATTTATAATAATACCTCCTATATGTCTGTTCCTTTTTTATTGACCAGACAATTTTTTCTATACATGCCAAAAAATGACTTTTACGATCTCGAGAATTGAAGGTTAAATAATATTAAAAAAAATTGTTTCAACGCTTCAATTTTTATTTGGAAATTGCGAATCAAATTGAACCGATTCAAAATATTTTTAATAAAATGTTAAAGCAAAAATTTGTTAACTTTTTAAAGAATATTTAAATTTTATTGTTTCTATGCCTCGAGGTCTTAAAATGTTATTTTTGACAATTTACTATATTGATGTGCAAAAGTGAGAATTTAGTTGGCCAAAATTTAAATAGTTATAAAACTAATCTACACGTTCGAACCTAGGGCCTTAGATACTAAACCTATATTCATATACCTCATTACTAAGCCTTTTTAATATTTTTCCCCGTTTTTTTTTGAAATAAAACTTCTCTAATTTGCAAATATTTTACCCAGGCAAATTTGGAACTTAAATACTCAATGACTATAAAATACCTATAAAAAAATTCGCATGTTAACTAATTACTAAAATAAACAATTAAAACAAAATGATAATTTTGGTTTCTTTATATTTGATTAGTTAAAAAAAATTTGTTTTGATAGCTTGGGCCCAACTTTTAACACTACTATTCGGTAATTTTATTACCAATCTAATTTTTATAGACTAACGGTTTACATTTGTTAATTTGTCTAAAAATATTTAAATGTTTAAAATATTAATCTAATATTTTTGTAGCCTTGTAATTAGCCCTTTAAATAGTATAATTTATGCTTGTAAGCAATCTAACGACCAAAGTTTTTTAGTTTGCTTACGTTAAAATTTTTTTCTACAAATATTATAAATCTAATTAGGTATTTACCCAATTTTATAATTAACTTACATTTAAACAAATTAATTTCTGAATTTCGTTGTTCCAATCATTTTCCTTTTGGCATTTTCAATATTGTTTAATGACAGACTGCGAGAAAGGCTAAAAAAATTGAAAAATGTAGAATTTTTATATAATTTTACCATTTAAAAAATATAATCGTTTAAACTTTTTATCTAGCTCTTTGCTGCGAAGATTTGTGTTTTGCCAGAGAAACGGCAGAAGGTAGTAGCAGCCGTGAGGCTGACGTTAGTGGCGAAGACAGTGGGAATGGCGGCTTACCACATGACAAAATCACCCAAATAAAAATCGATTTGGCTTTTCCAAAAGAAACAACCCCTAAAAGGCATGCGACACTCCTTAAATGCCATTACGATTATTGGCAACCGGCTTTTTGGGCACCCAATACCCAAGAATCGAATGACACTACTAAAATTCACACGCTCGATGCAAAGCTTACTATGCAAACTAAAAGAAACTTGGCACGTCCAAGGCAATTTTACCCTCGGGATGACAGTAGTGACCAATCGCCACCCTTGTATCATCGAGATGTTTATAAAACAACGGATCATAAAAGCTTCAAGTGTGTTTCTGTTAGACGCCGTAACTCGACCAACTCAACAAATCTTGCAGCATACGGACTTAAATATCAACCACTTGAAAATGTTGGAGGTGATCCAAAATTTAAGTTTTCAACAGCTCATTTTTTGAAAGAAAACACCCAAACAAATCTAGATCACCAGAACATTGGGCAAAATGTCAAAGCTTTAGGTGACAACAATAAAAAAAATTCTATAGCTGTGAAAAGGAAACGGGCAGTGAGACGTAGACACACGGTAATTGGAACAGGGGGCGCGTGCCCTATCAAAAAAGATCATCCCAATAATGTCTCGAAAGATGATAAAGATTCTTTTACAAATCTTGAAAATCGACAATACAAAAAACACATTTATATATCATCTTTATACCATCTTCCCATTAATTTTTCACCTACTCTTGACTCTTCAAATTGTTTTTCACCTTATAATAATAATACTAGTAGTTATGTTGAATCCGCTGTATAATAACATAATTTGCACGGAAGCTAATTAATACCAAACTAAATACTTTATAATTGCCAATTCAGAAACAATTTTTATATTTTAAACACTAATTTGGTTTTTTATTTCACTATTTCATAGTATATAACGTTTATTTCTTATTTTCACATTTAAATTTTTTTTAATAATAAATAATTTCTATCAAAGACCGTTTTAAAGCAATTAGATTTTAATAGGTAATTACTCATTAAAAGTTCTTCCATTCATTTTATGCACAATATATATTTAATATTTTTTTTTATTTTTTGTTATAAATATTTATCTTAGATTTTATAATATTTTTAGCCGAGGATGACTTAAATAAAGAATGTTTTTACAAAGGTTATTATAAAAAAAAATTACCGTAGAATATATGGATTGATTGGCATGTTTGACTTTTCTTTAAAATTGATAAAATGTATAACAGCTTGACAAAAGATATCAAAATAATCAACAAATTAGGGCTCATTTTGCTTTATTTTATTTTTTTGCTCAAACTTTATAAGCCTGCTATATTGAAAAAATATTATAAAATGTATATAAAATATATGGTCACGTTAGATAAGTGATTCGCCGAGTGTTAGGGACCTGATGTATCTAAGAACACATCGTTGCTAAGGAGTTTTAACCACCAGCTTGATCAAATTCACAATTGGGCTCTCAATATTATCTTAATATAACACAAGTAGACCACATTAATTGATCGATCACCAAAAATTATTTCAAATAATTTTTTCGTTGTTCGCTGTATAATCTAGTTATTTGATAGCTAAAATCAAAAATGACCGAATTGACTGATTTTGTGACTTTAAGAAACGAAAAAAGAAAAAAACAAAAAAAATAATTTTTTTCATATCACCTGTATCTTCTATTTTTAATCTGCAAATGAAAGCTCATGCCTCAAAATTAGGTTATCAGAATATTTGCCAACCTAAAAATAAGACATGATGTTTTATCTGTCTTAAAAAAAATATTAATTATAAGTTAAATTAAAAATAAATAACTTTTTTTTAATTTTCAATGTTTATAGATGGTTTGTTTGAAAAAACGGTAAACGGATTTAAAAATCTAAGATGGCTAGGTCTCTAAAAAAAGCTCCAAAGATTTTTTGAGCTGCGTATTAAAAAATTCATTTCAAAAGTTAACTGCACTTTTATTTCCCCCTCCCATTTAAAGAATTCATTGGTTATTTTGTTACATTTTCCAAAATTTGAAATTGTAAAAGAGCAGAAAAAACTTGCCTAAAATAGTTTAACCTAATTGATTTTGTATTTGGAAACCAAATTGTGCATACTAGTTTTTTTTGATTGTCCTTAACAACAACAACTGAGATATTTTAAAAATCCAATAAGATCATATCATATTGGGGTGTAAAATAATTTGTATAACCAAACCATAAAGGTTCTCTACAAATTCTTTATAAATAAAGAAAATGGGCATTTTTAAGATTTTCCAATTTTTTAACAACAAAATTTGTGTAATTTTATATTATGGCCCATTGATGGGTTAAACCTTTAACCCACAGTGCTCAGGGCCATGTCTCAATGGTCAAAGTTTATTTCACTGTGGTTTTATTAACTTTATAAAACCTTAATATATTTTTATAGAACTATGAAATAAACAAAAACAATCAATTGTTATTGAAGTTCAATTTTAATTTATTAATTTGTAGCTTAGAAACGAATTCTAAGTTATTTTTTGTTGATTTGTATATTCATCTAAAACAGAGAATAATTTTTTTAAGCCCTCATTGAGTTGTGTTTCATTGTTATTGTATATTACCAAATCCCAGGGTTTATAGCTATCAAACTCACATTCACTAGGGTTGTCATCGATGCCTAATTAAATAAAAAGATAGGTTTATAACCTTTAATGAATTTCCAGCCGCGTTCTACCCTTATCAAGTCATCTGCTACAACTCTTATCAACAAGTGTTTAATAGAAGAATTTTTTATATAATCAAGGTCAGATAGATATCTCATATCACTTATAACAAACAACCTGGATAATGAGTTTGAATTTTGATTTAAATAAGGCTCAAAAGCTTGTTTACAAAACAGGTGAGTGTCCTGAAGTCTTATATCTTGCCCAAATCTAATCATTTCATGGCGATAAATTTCTTTGTATTCTGAAGAATTTAATAAACAATTAAAATCTAATTTATGGATCTAAAATAATCGAAAATACAATATACTTCTGCATATAGTCTTTTAAGAGGCTTGGACAGACTAATTTTAGTTGCAATATGGTCATATCTTTGAAAATATATAAATAAGTAAATAAACCTTTTACAAATAATATCTGCCACATAATCTTTGCCTGACTTTCTTTTGCCACTTAAGATTATTATAAGATTAAAATTCATTTTCACAATTGCAGAACCCTAAAGTTGCTGTCAAATAATTTACTTTCATTCACCGTCGGCTGCGGCTAATTTATTTCAAATTGTAAAAAATATTTGTTTATAAGGGCACGTGCAAAGTGAGTTTTTATTGTCAAATTTATAAAATTGTAAAAATTTTATTTTGTAATAAAACGCAAATTTTTAAATAGTTCCCAAATTTAGTATTTGCACATAAGGGCACGTTCAGACTCAGTTAATTTTATTATAAAATTTTAAAAATTTTAAAATTTTAACCGTTTAACATTAAACGCTTTTTTACAAAAAGTCGCCGGTACTTGGAACTCTCTTATAAAAATGACGTCATTTTGTACAATATCTGTGCTGTACAATATCTGTGATTTTTCTTGGTTCAAGAACTATCACCCTTTAAAACTATTTTAATGTCATATACCATCATTATATATTTGAAATATGTAAACTAATTGATTTGGTTAAGGATATAATTGTATTATGAAGATATATTTTATGCGCCATTTTACATTTTATAGCAGAGTCACTCCAATCAAAGTCGCCAATTTTTGTTATTAGCATTTAAATAGTTTTTCTGAAAGAAAAGTTGTTAAAAAATTTTGAAAAAAAAATAAAATTTTACAAATTTAAAATGAGTCTGAACGCGCTCTAAAATGCTTTTTCAGAAATAAACAACTTTAAAAAAAATAAAATTTAAAAAATTTTTAGAATTTTTAGAATTTACGAAAATAATAACTCACTTTGCACATGCCCTAAAAAAAATTTAACCGCTAATATAAAAATATAAAAATGATTGAAGTTCTTTGCTCTAAAAAGCAATTAGGCGCATTAAATATATTTTTAAAATACAGAGATTATATCCATAACCAAATCACCTAATTTACATATATCAAATAATAATGTTATATGACTGAAAATAATTTTAAAGGGTGACAGCTCTTAAACAGAAAAAACACTATTCATAGAACTGCCTGGTTAAAATAAGCTTATTTATTTTTTATTTCAATAGGATGTTAGATTTGACTAAATCATATTTTTATATTTAATAGTCAGGCAAAAAATTATTTTTTTAACTTTTTGTATAATTTACGTTCTTTAACCCGCGATGGTAGGGTGAGAAATATGTAACGCAAATGCTATAGAACCACAATTTTAAACTTCTATAATTTCAAAAGTTATAGAGCTATGGTTTATATTTTTTTATTATTTTTAGATAAATACGTGCTCTTAGATTATAGACCAATATAGGTTATCCTTAATGAATATTGCAAATTTTAATTGACACAAAGTAAAACAAAATCTGAAAATTTGAAATTTCATTTTTCCATATTACATTAAATAAATCCTGTCAATAAATTAAATGTATCAATATCATTGATCAAATCGTGTTTTTAGGTCTAGTAGAACATATTTAGGAAGTTTCATAGAAAAAAAAAATTTTGTGATAAAATTATTTTTGGCTATTATTTACCATAAAAATTAGATATTATAAAGAGAAAAAAATATTTCATACCATTTTTATACAATACAAACATTTTATATACTTAATATGTATGATTATTCAAAAAAACTAGAATATAAGGTCGCAATTATTTAAGTTTAAAATTACATAGAGGCAATAACATAGTTTTCAACATTGAAATTGATAGGGAGAGGTCCATATGGACCCCAATAAAATTTCTAATTGCTAATCAAATATTGTTTTTAGACTTAGACCAAATTTAATTACTAGTTTTGTTTATTATATATTAAAGTAAAAAGTCACAAAAATTTAGCCCACAACATAATTTTTTTGAAGATATTTAAAATGTGCTGGGGTTCGTATAAACCCCACAGTATTAATCGCGGGTTAAAAATGCAAACAACCTGGATAATAAAGAAATATTTTTTAAGCATTTGTTAAATCATTTAACAATGTTATTCATCGATGTGATAATTGCCCCAATAGAGTCGTAAAATTTGTTATTCATAATGATTTTGTTAAAATAAATCTTTGTTTGTCCTACAAATACATCAGCATGAAGGAGTTGCACAGTTGGTTGGTATTTGGATTAGTAAAAAAGTTTTATTATCTGATTGTTTCTACTTTAATTCTATATATGGTTTTGGTTGGTCTGTCACTCGTTAAAATTGAGGATCAAAGTCGGGGCCAGAGGGCTGACCGGGCCTGGATTTGAAAAAAAGAAATAAGGATTAGGCTTGGCCAAAATTAAATCTTGTATTGCCCTAATTTTTTCAACTATTGCTTACCCGCGGATAGGTAGGTAAAAAGAAGTTTAGTACTGGCTGGTGGGGGACGAGCATACCACAAAAAGATATGTATCAATTAAAATTTTGAGGAGATTACGTGGTTTTTTATTTAAATCGAATGGCAATTTTGTCAATTTATATTTAGCAAAATAAAAATTTTTACAAAAAATAAGTTTTTTACACAGGTCAACAAATATTTATGTCAGAAACGTGAATTATATGAAAACATAAAAGAATGCATCCCCATGATGGCCTAATTTCATATTTTTTCGTTTTTCTTAGCTTCTTCCGTCTTTGGCTCCTTAGATCCGTCTATAACAAAAAATGGCCTTTTGACCAAATTGACGGATCTAAATATACCCTAAAAAGGAAAAATTTAAAAATCTTTTTTGCATATTAAAATCCCTTGTAACATATATTTTTAATCACGAATAATGGAAAAAAATTTTTTTTTTAATATATCTAGCTCTTACATCGGCATTTAAATAATACAAAATATTTCGCGTCCAAACTTAAATACGGATATATTATCGATTTTTAAGGAATATATTATTTGAAGTTTAAAATTAACAGTTTAACTATTGTAAATATGCAAAAATAAATATTCAATTTATTTTTGTTTATGAATCTTTTTTAGTTTTTTAACCTTTTTTTTCTAAAATTTTCAATGTTTATAACTGAGTAACTAAGTTTGATTAGGAAAAACGGTAAACGAATTCGGTATTCCTTAGGTTTGATCTCTGTAGTTAACCAAAAAATTGTTGACCTATTTAAATAAATTCTACATATTGTCATAAAAAGTGTCACCAAGCCAAATTATGTCTATAGTTGGGTTGAACTTACAAAGTTTCATAAACAAGATTATAGAAAAAATTTAAATGAATATCGCTTTTTGCAAGCATGAATTTTAAACGTTTTTCGACCAAACTATAAGTTATACTACAAAATTATTATTAATTTATTCATTTATCCATAGTTAGTATAAAATTAATTTTTTATTTGACGTCATATGGTTATACGCGCCCCAAAACATTTTTATTGATTAATTTGTCTAAAATTATTGCACAATATTAGTCTCCAATATTAGTGATAAAAATGAGGTTTAAAAGGGTCGTTATAATATTTAAAATATAATATTTTAGAAAAAGTGTTGCAAAAATTATTATTTATATTATATTAACAGATGGCGTATATTAAACCAAAAGACGTAACCGATATCATGGTTAAGTGAGTTAATAAATGGTATTTAAAGGGTTTTAAAAATATTATAAGGTATTAATGGTTGTGGGTCAACTATCAACGCTATTGATTACGTCTGTTATCTTAAAATTTATTTAATAGCATAAAGTTTGAATAAATTAAAATTAATATATAAGACTAAAATTTTAAGCTTTGCAATCCGGCCCGAAGGACCAAAATGTTGGCGTCCTGTGATTTTGCCGAAAAATAATTTCGACAAAATACACCACTACCCAAAAAACTCATTTTTTTTTTGGGTAGACTCAATTTTTTTTGGGTACTCCGATTTAACCAACTATAAAAGGCATAACAAATTTTTACTTATTAAAGTAAGTTTATGTTTGATATTTAAATATTTTATAATGGAATTTTTTTATAGAAAAAGGTGAATGAAACAATTTTTTTGGGTAAACTCAACTTTTTTTGGGTACTCTGATTTAACCAACTATAAAAGGCATAACAAATTTTTACTTATTCAAGTAAGTTTATGTTTGTTATTTAAATATTTTATAATGGAATTTTTTTATATAAAAAGGTGAATGAAACAATTTTTTTTGGGTAAACTTAATTTTTTTTTGGGTACTCTGATTTAACCAACTATAAAAGGCATAACAAATTTTTACTTATTCAAGTAAGTTTATGTTTGATATTTAAATATTTTATAATGGAATTTTTTTATATAAAAAGGTGAACTTTCATATTTAATATTAAGTGTATTGGTTTTGTGCTCCCTATATTAACCTTAAATTCATCTAGGAGAATACTGTTTAAATGTAGCAAGTTTTTCCTTTGTAAATATTGAACTCATTTTGACATATATAAGGAATGCATTTGCATAAACAAACTAATGTATGTGAATTAAATTTTTCAAGGTCAAGTTTTTCAACATTTATTATATAAGACTTGCAATCAGGAGGGACATCCACAAAAATTTTTTTAAAAGGGTGCAAGCAGTGTTTTTCTTTTTAAGGGGGACAAATTACAAAATTTGCAGACTATTATATATTTTTAACAATTTCTTGCTTATTTAAGAAAAATTTGGGAGGGGGGCGCCCCCTTCTCCCTTTGCCACCCCTGTGGACACCCATGCTTGAATTGTGGATTTATTTTTTATAATTTTAAGACCCCTTTTTTGGATTATCTAAAAAATCTGTTTTTCCCCTGATGGTTTATATGAGAAAAACTGAAAATATTCAATTTTGGCTATAAAATATAAATCAAACATATAGTTAATTCCCAAGAATACCGAAATAAATTTTTCCAATGCGTCGCACGCATAGTCGATCCTCCACATACTACACATGTAGTTGTGGAGGGAAAGCAACTCAACAATCCGGGATTGTCACGCATACTAACAATCACACCAATGATTGTTTGCAAAATTACAATCACGATGTTTACACTCAACGTGGCAGTATTTATTTAAATAAATTATTTTTGGCCAAAATCATTCTTAATTTATGCTTATTTCTTTGTATAATTTTATTTATTTAGACACTCTAACTGCAGGAGCTTATAAATTTAACAAAATAAAAGGCGGTGCAGTATGTGCCCACTGTCCTTATCGATGCATAACGAAAAAAAAAACATTTGATAAACTTCCGCCACTCCTGTTACCCACAAGAAGGCCGGCCTGAGCATGAAAATAATAATTCAACCCTAGTCATTAACTCTTTAAGTCCAACCGAGCATAGTGCAACTTTTGCTACAATTTCGGAAACAGAAAACAACGAAAATAGCAATTCAACCTTTGTCATCAACCCTCTAAGTCCCAGTGATGCCCTTTTTTTCCAGGAAAACATATCGTTTGGATTATTTGATAATGGAATTAACGGCCGGAAATTTAAAATACTCTCCATTTGGCTTAATCATGTTGTGAATTCTTCGGCAATGAAAGGTGTTGTTCCAATTATTCTTTTAAGGTAATGTTTGGCAAATTTGACTGCTGCTTTCCACAGCCCACCAAAATGTAGAGCTCTTTGAGGTATGAAGTGCCAGTTGATACCTTCCGAAGCAAGGCCCTTAGCTATCAATTCATGAATTGGGATAAATAACGGCTAAAGGTATCCTCGTAACAATGTGCCGTTACAAAATTTGTGCCATTATCTGAATATATGACCGCTTTAAGGCATTTATAAATGATTCGGACAGATCGTGCGCAAGCTCAAGATGCACCGCCTTACTAGCGAAACAAATAAATATGGCTCAATAAACCTTTTGGTAATGTTTCCTCCCCTTCCCTTCCTTTAAGGTTAGAGGACCTAGCATAATTAACCCCGATATGCTAAAAAGGAGGAGAAAAATTGACACTATTGATAATTAGGTTGCCCAAACTGGGAAAATAGGCTGAAAATTCACATTAAAGCAAGGTGTACAGCGACGTAAAACTCCCTTGACGGTATAAATAGTCTTTAAGGGCCAAAAAACTGAACGTAGGAAGCCAGTGTGTTTTGAACTCCACTATGCAGGTAGCACAAACATCCAATAATCCTTTCCAGCAATCATTTATAAAACGAAACTCTTCATTAATAAACATTTCCACGAGAATACGAAAGGTTTGAATTACGAAGTCGGCGTCGGACTCGGATTACCCCATCTTTAACGAGGATTTAACGATAAATTTTGATCGTGCTAGACTCGTAAAAAGTCCCTATCAATGTCATATGGTACGGGCCCAATCGCATTTTAATACCCATAATTTATGTATCATCGTTTTAGCCGTGATGAGTCCTAACAATTTAAGTGGATCGAAAATTTGGGCAATGAATGGTCGGCATTATAAGTGCTGCCAGGAAACTTGTGTTCGAAATAATTCTGAATCCGAAAGTGAATCGTTCTGAGGATCCCAAATTATCCAAAGGTTTTAGTTACGACGAAATTGTCGCTCAATGAGATCGGCCTCATTTTTGTCAGATTCGTTATATCAAGTAACCCCGGATCGGTCGACATCCATTTGCGCAGGGTGAAAACCCCATGGCTTAGCATAGTTTTAATCTGCCGTCGAGAAATTCAGATACCGTATTGGCCCCTGTCAAGAGATTATCAACGTAAAAATCTCTCGAATCGATTTTTGAACCGTTAGGGAATACCTTGGCTACCTCATGAGCGAGCTGTTGCAGAGTTTTGGATCGCTAAAAAGGACGCGAAGCAGACATATGTATCTGTCTATAAATCATAAGAAATTAATTTTTCCGACGGATTTTCTCTCCAAATCCACTGTAATTGGCAATTAAGAATCTGACGATACATTTGTTTCAAGTCGTCAACGATCGCAATTTTATACTTTAGAAATCATGATTGTAGACGATAGGTCTTGCTGCATTTTCTGACCAATCATGGGGCAATCATTTAGGGATATGGATGATTTAAGGCGTTTTAAAATACTTTTATCTTTCCGTCAGGATTATTACGCGGTTGTAAAGTATGATGAGGGATGTTGTTTATGGGAAGGTCGTCAGAGCTAGTAGAAGTTGATAACATATGCTCTTGTTTTAGATATTATATTAAAAACACAATAAGGATCATTGAGGGCGCTATCTTTAGACAGTTTTTGCTCTTACGAATGAAATCGTTTTAAGGTATTGGATGGAATAAGGAACTCTTAAATAAGTAATGTTAGATTTAAACGGTAATTTAGCCTCAAATCGACCGCTCGGGGTCCTTTGATAAGAAATATTAACATCAACTTCGCATTGCCTTTAATCATCAGAAATTAAATGTTCCTCCCACTTTTTATGTTCCGATCGCTTTAGTTCGTTGGTTAGTATCGTCTAGTATGGCCTGATGCATTTTTAGAGATCGTCATGGAATCGGTCCTGAAACAATCCATTCTAACTTCGTTTTTTGTAATATTGGCTAATTTTTAGCTAACTTCTCTTGTCCCACCTATATGAGTTTCTATATTCGGCACCTACAAAAATGTTAAATGGGGTGGCCTCATTGTATATGAGGCCCGAGATGATTATGTTTTTCGGAATATCCAACAAATTTTTGTGAATAAGATGGGATGTTGCTCGTGATTTTTTCCAAAACATTGTATATTTGCTGAGTAGTTTGAATCGCACGAATGTATATTTACTCAAACGGTATATTGAATTTGGCAATTTGTCGCGTATATTCCTCAGATAGAGATCGACACGCATTGGCTTATTAATTAATTTTTTAAAAAAATTCTCAATTAAACATGATTTTGAGCCGGAATCTAGCAAGGCTCGGCATTGATGACTTTTTTCCGTGGATGACGGTTATTCGATGCTGTCGGCGGCAGAAGTCTAGTAATTTAGTATACAGATCGTAAAGTAGCGAATGATGATATCCTCCCATCGACATGTAGTAGTTTGATGACTTTCCCGCATTTATGGCAGTTGCTAATCTTACAATTTTGTATTTTGTGGTCCGGACTCAAGCAATTTGCGCATAGCCGTTTATCAAAGACGGCTTGTTTGCAATCCTGCGGTGATTTTCTTAACAGATTGCATTTGCTTACAATATGGGTCTCCTGGCATATCGGACATGTTGGTTGGGAGGTTGAGGAGTGGATTGTAACCTTGCGAGTCTCTACTTCTATGAGTTTAAGAGCAGCTTCAAGATTTTGGCAATGACGGTTAAGAAATTCTACTTGTTGCTTTTGGGTGGAGACCTAATCACTAATGACGTTTCCCACGCCTTGATGGTGATTAAATCTAGCTTCTTAAAAGTTACATGCATCAAGATCTCGTTTGAGTGTTCTATTGGTCGCTTCATGCCTTCTAAAGCTCTTATATGTTTGTTTAGCTCGTCGTAATAGGTGATAGCTTTTTTTGTGCATCACTGGAAGCTCGAGTATTGTATCCAGGTGTTTTTTTAATGTAAGTCTCTTGTTGTTTTATCTTTCTTTGAGAGCTTCCACGCTATTCGGTAGTTTGCCTCTGAGACTTCCATCGATTAGAAAACTTCCATTGCGCTTGCCTTGACCGACGCTTTGAGGTAGTTGAACTATTTACTATCTATAACATCCTATGAATGAATTAATGAGCAAGTCCTGCTAAATCCGGAGAATGTTGAAAGTTAAATCTTAAGAAGGCGTATTCAAGATGTTCCGTTGGTGCGTCCAATAGGTTGTCTGCTCGTGCAAAAGCTTCTTAGTATAAATTCTCGTCCAGTTGTCTTTTTTTCCGAGGTGTCTATTTCGGACTGAATTTCCTCGAATTTAGATAAAATATCGAAAATTTTGTTTCGTCCGAGCTTCAGTATAAGTTAGCGTTCGCGTAGACTCGTAATTAGATACAAAGTTTGAGAATCGAGAAAGCGCTGATTTGGCTTTAGCTCTTTGACTTTTAAGTTAATCCATGAATTGCTCGTTCGAATACGGAACGAAGGACCAAAAACGTTTATTAAAATTAAGAAAAAACAAAATGGAGGAAAAATAAATATTATGAAAAACACTTTCTTTTTATAGGGTTGAAAGAAAATTTATGTGCAATAAAACCTATAGGAATTCAAACAAATAGAAAGAACTAAAGTAATAATACGTTAATATTAATATATAAATGCATACTATAACACACTTTTACAATTTTTTGAGCTTTATGAGCTAACTACAGAGACCGAATCTGCCATCTTTGGGATTTTCAAATTCGATTACCGTTTGCTAATAAAACTTAGTAAGTCAGCTATAATTTGAAAATTTTAGTAAAAATGTCAAATAAACAAAAAAAGTTAAGATAACAATAAATTAAAATTTTTTTGCATATTCACAATCAAGTTTTAAATAATTATTAAAAACCAATAATATATCGTGTCTTATTTAAGTTTGGACGCGGAACATTTTGTATTATCTAAATGCTGATGTAAGAGCTTGATATACTAAAAAATTTTATTTCTCATTATTTGAGATGATAAATATAAGTTAGGCTGCGGCTAGTGGAAAAAAAAGTTTTGACGAAAAAAAATCGCACGCATTTTAATAGCATTGAGGCGGCTAGTGTGAAAAAAAATATAAAAATTAAAATTTTTTGAATTTAATTATAATTTTTTTTTTTTTGAAAAATCAATATTTTTAGAATTTTGTGGAATTTTTTCTGAACTTTGGACGCAAAAAAATTAAAGACAATGGGAAAAAAACTAAACCCCGGATTGTTATCGCTAGAAAATTTGTTACAAAACCCTGTAAAAATCTTTTATGCTGTTTTTTTTGTTGCCCAGTGTTATAGGCTTTAAATAAAATAATTTAAATTTAAATTAGCAGTTTCCGTTTTAATTATTTAATTTTTTCAATATTTTTTGTTTTTTTTTCAAACATTTTTTCAAAGATTCATAATGTTTATAGCTGGCTTACAAAGTTTTATTATACAGGTCAACAAATTAAAAGGTATGAGCTAACTTTAGGGACCAAATCTGCCATCTTTGGGATTTATTAATCCGTTGCCGTTATTTCTAATCACTCGGCTATAAACATTGAAAATTTTTGAAAAAATGCTAAATAACTAAAAAGATTCAAAAACAAAATGTATTGTTTTTATATTTAAAACCGCAACTGCTATTAAACTTTAATTAATATTTTTATTAACGATTATATATCGTTCCCTATTTAGGTAAGGGTGCCAAATATTCTGTGTAAAATTAAAGTTTATGTAAGAGCTTGATATAATTAAAAATCTCTTTATTTGGGATAAAAAATAAGTTACAAATAATTTGAAAAAAAATCTGAAATTTTTTCTTTTCATTGTATTTTAGAGGTCGCGAAATTTGTCTTTGATCTAGTTTAACCAATACGTAGGAAAATAGCCAAAGGCGCAAGAAACTTTGGAAAACGGAAAATATTAATATAAAACTTTTGCAAAAGTCATCAAGATGACGCCAAAAAAGTACGTTAAATTTTATTGGCCAATTAAAAATTAGTTTTGTTATTATGATACCTTCGCCCAAACACTACACTATCTTTACCCTAACACTAAAGTAAAACCTCACCATAGACTTAAGCTAACCTTACCCTAACAGTGATTTAACCTTAACCAAACGTAAAGCTAATCAAAATCAAAATGTGATCTATCTCACAATGTGGGGAAAATGCTAGTTTATGTCATTTTAAAGAATTATAATGTTTCAAACAGCCTTGAGTCCACAGATAAAATTATAGCAAAATGAGATACAAAAAAATTAGCCCTGCCCCGCCCGTTTCGGCAGGCCAGCATTGCGTGACTTTGATCTCTAATATATAAAAATACTTCTCTTTAACCGAGAAGGACCGATTATTCCCAAAAATTTAATTAATTGTCAGGCCAAGTCTTTATAAAAATATTAAATCAGTTTACTTTGCTATAATGTAATTGAATAATTGAGGGTTTTTGAGATCCGTCCAATATTATTTGTATTCATCACATTTTAAGGCATTAAGTTTGACGTTAAAAACAAAGGCCTTACCGATTCATAAAATTTAGTACCTAAACTGTATTTAAAATTCATCTAAACATTTATAGCCTTAATGTGCCATAAATAAGCAGAATATGTTTCATAGAATATGTTTGGCATGGCTTTCATTTCAAATTTATATTAATCTAAATATTTACGAATCTCGTGAGTTAAATTTTGCACCATATTGACCTTTTATATACTTCAGACAAGTGTATTGCACCTCATATAATATCGTATAAACATAAATTCTCCGTAGCAGCTCATCACAACATTTACCATATCCAAATATAGTTAAAGGATAAATATTAACATATTCGGGCAGAAATCAAAAAAGTTTTCAATAAAATTAACATTTTTATAGAAATTTGACAAAAATTTTTAAAATTACACGGGTATAACAACAATCACGACATGCAATATCTTGCGTCACATATAAAAACTGATTGTTAAACTCAAAATTTTTTCATATTCCATAAATGATTAGGTTCAAATCTTAGAGAGCGAGAGGGAGGGGACATTACAGAATAAACTGTTTGACTTATGGATAGTTTTTACCCCTTCCGTGCTCAAATACAAAGCTAATATTATTTGATTTAAACAATTAAGGGAGACAAAAATATTATAAGAAAAATAAATTTTATACAAAGGGGCCCACCACAGAAATTTTTCACACCCTCCTTCCTCCCTTCTGGGCACGGCCTTGTCGAGTAATAACAGTTTTTGTTGTTGTTGTTGTTGTTTTTTGCCCCATTCGTTGGAAGTTGGTATTAAAATTGAGCTTGAGGGCAGCTAGGGATGGATTGATCCAAAGATCTATAGGAGAGATAGGAGGTTCGCGGTTGGGCCATATGAGCCAGTGTTGTATATCGTCAGATGCTAATTTGCAGTCGTAGCAGATATTAAAGATGGGTCCAGACGTGCTCTGAATTTTGCAAGTAGATGGCAGTGTCCAGACCGGAGTTGAGCCAGGTGGGAACGGATGTTCCGGGGTAATGTTTTACTTAGTTTTTGTAAAATCTAGAGCATTTGGAATGTTTTGGACAAACTGCTGCGTATCGAATTGTTTATAAGGTATTCGATTAGCTGAAATTCTTAGTTGGTATGGTTTATTAGTTTTTGGAGTCTGACACGCATTTTATCATTATAACATTGAATTATTTGTATGCTATATGCTGATCAAACTTTCGTTTACCATATTTTAGACATAAATTGCAAATGTACTAATTTGTTTGAATAATTGTTCTTTTTGGGAAATGAAAGTTTTAGTTCTGATTAAAACTGATTCATAACATTAAATTCGATGAGACGACAATCAAATTGCATGTGCAAAAAAAAATTTAACAAATTTAAAACTAATTGACACTGCAAATTGTGCTAAAACTAAAAAATTTGAGTGTACAGATAAAATATCAACGTTGAATAAAAAAAATAGTAATATTATTATTCTTACCTTGTGTACAATTCATTTCACTTCAAAAATAGGCAACTAGGCCTTAAATCACTATAGATCAATCAATTGGCAAATCGATAAATTTTCATTCAACATAAAAATGTTTATGCAAATTAACAAATGGTTAGTCACCTTATTAATACAATCGACTAATTAAACACCTATTGTTGAATTCTAAAATCAGATTATTGCCTACCACTTTTGGCCAAAGTATAACTGTTCATGCATTTTCTTTAGGTTACCAGGTCTTGTGAGATGCACTCTTTGATAAAGTATAGTTAAATTCGCAAGAATGTGGAATATAACCAGCCGTAAAATTTCCTCTTCCACATATACATTATAATAATTTTTAGGAATAACTTAAATCAGTTAGGAACCCATTTTCTAATTTTAAATGAAGCTGCAATTCTCAACACTAAGTATTTAAATATAATTTAATTTATGAAATAAAAATATAATTAAATTCCTTAAAATATTTTTATAAAATAGAAAATGACATTTAATTCTCTTCATATGATTTTCACCAAATTTTTTAAATTTTGCTAGGTGACCAGATTTTATCAAAAATCCCTTCACACTTTTGCTATCATTTGGTGATAATGGGTTGAACGACATTGTCGCCCAATTTAAGCACAGAGGTAAGCAAAAAGCCGATTTTAATAATGATTGAATTTAGGGTTTCACACCTTTCTTTATATAGGAGAGCCCCGTCTAGAGATTTGACTCTTTAAACTAAGATGCATCACCGTCGGGAGGAAAAGTGATTTTTATTTGCATATTCTGGACCTCGATATTTAGCCTAGGCTCTCAATCAAGGCACATCATGTATGAGTAGATCACTCAGCAGCTTAATTGGTTGTACATGTGTACCATTTTCTGAGGAAGACGATCCCTCTATGCACATAACACAGTTCGGCAGATTTTTGAGATATATGAGCTAACTTTAGAAATTGCCATCTTAAAAATTTACACCTTCACCGTTTTTTTTTCTATGCCAAATATTATAACCAAAATGTTGATGCATTTTATTTTTTATAATATGAGATGAAAAATTGAAGTTACGAAATATGAAATTAAGATTTTTTAAATTTTTTTTCTTTAAGTATTCCCGATGTCGCAAAATTAGTCAATTAGGTCAAATTTGGCATTTTGATCCTAATCTATGAAATCCGCCAAGTTTAGAATAATTAAACAAAAATATGTGAAGTGAGTATATCTCAATTAAGTCCTTGAAGTGTCGTAATTTTCGTCGATCGTTCATTGATTTTTTTCGGCTCCTGTAATCAATAAATTTCAAGCTTTCTTGATTGCTTGGATTTTTTATTTATAGGATAAGGATATGTAACACAAATCCTACATTGCAATTATTTAACGATATTAAATATTTAAGATGCGCTAGTGGGGTCCGTATGAAACCTAGCAGTGCGGAAAAAACATATTGCCCATTTGAACGTCATAGTTTAAAAACCTTTTATAAGCAATTTTAGAAAAATACGTGAGCGTTTGGATAATTTAATGTAATAAAACATGGAAAAGATATTGACAATGAAGAATTTCAAGCGTATTTTTTACATAGCTATTTTTGTATTTTTTATTATTGCATTTTTGCAGAAGTCTGATAGGCACAAATTTGTAGGCAACACAAAATTATAAAATGGTCCAAAAGAAAGGACAGTGGACGCAATTTGAGCCTTTTGTAATTTTTATGTGGTATAATAAACTCGTTATCATTAAGTTCTACTACATTTTTTGCTTAAGAATTGTGGTTTAAGGTTGCAAAGTGTTTAATTAGTATTAGTAATTTAAGATTAGAGGTTTGGTTGAAGTTAAAGATAAGGGTTAAATTAGGTAAAGGTTAAATTTTGGTTAGGTTAAGTTTATAAAGCTCTTTTAGGAAAGTTAGGTTAGCGTAAGGTTAAAATTGAATCTACGGTTAGGATAAAACTTAGGTTTGGGTTAGGATTAGAAAAAAATTTGTTAAGGTGTCGCTTTAAAATTATTTGCGCCCTCTATAAGATTTCATAAATATATTTACTCACGATCGTAAGTGGATATCTGAGAACCCTAGCACTTTTTAATTGTAAGATATCTTCTAAACAAGCAGACAAAAATGACTTTATGACTATTTAAGATAAATGACCATGTTAATTGTTTTCTGGGTACGCTAATGTTTTTTTAATTTAAATTGAATAAAATAATAGGATAATTGCATAATTTGTGTCAGCTTAAGAAATTAAAAAAGTGTTTAGTGAAGGTTATTATTAAATTAAAATTAAGCTTTAGTTAGTTTTATTAAAAAATTAATATTAAAATAATATAATACAAAATTTTGCCTAAAAGCTATATAATAACTATAAAAACAGCTGAAAACATAACTTGTTTGCAGAATCGCCGGGTTTAGCATATAATTAGCTAAAACAAAAGCAATAAGTAAATTGCGTGGCACTATGCAATAAATTTTTTAAAATTTATATTTGCATTATTTATTTTAAGTTTCATATAAATTATTAATAAATTTATGTCATAGGACAACTTGAACAGATGATTGAGGATTGATGATCGCATAAGAAAGAGAATTGAATGGAGCTTAGGACTGGAATTAAAAGGACTTTTTATTATTAAGCCATTTGTTATTTCTCAATGTTATTCCTACAAAGCTTGAGTTATCTTGGTTTGTTAATAATAGTGCTATAATTTTTAGCTATTTCTTTAAGCCTAAGTCACAATTTGCCATATTTGCCTGACAAGGTTTTCAAACTTAATTATATTTCTAACCATTCAAGATACAGGCGAAGTTTGGATTACAATGACGTATTCCCATCTATATATATTGATGCATTTGATAGGTAAAGTCACTACTGTTTTTGAGAAAACAAGAATTTGTTATCTTATGTTTATTTAATTGATTCTGCATTAATTAAAATTTATATTTTTATACAATTTAATGAACTTCAATTGAAATAGATTGTAGCATAAAATGGGTACATAGCTAATTTTATATATAAGGAAAATTTTAAAATTTATTTTTGTATTTACCAGACTTTTGTATGTAATGGTTAACATGTGTTTATAATTCAAACTATAATTATAAATTTTATATAAAATGTGAATAACATTTTAGGGTATTTGAAATATTGCTCAACCCACATAATGAGGAGTTGGCATTAAATCTCGACATAATAGTTGCTCACGGTCATGATATACACACAACATTGGATGGAGCCACATATTTAAATATGTTGTATACTGGCACTGTCAAAGGTAATAATTTAAAATTAATGATATTTTTTTTAAACATCAAAAAAAAGTTTTTTTATGTAAAATAATCAAATTAAAATTTTGTATTTTGCATCTGTATACTAAAAACATAAAATAAATTATTTTATCTATAAACACCTAATTTAAATATTTTGTATGAAATTTAAAATACATTGAACAACTTTTTCTCCTCATTTTTAAATTAACATAGGAAAACAAAATTAAACTTTATTTTGCAAAAAATGTTTTATTTAGAAAGTTTACTTACAAATGTTATAGTTTTTTATTCAATTTGCAAATAATTTGTAATAATTTTAATTATTTTTTTAGTATTTTTTTTATATAACATCATTGTAAAATTTATTTAGGTATTGGTGCATTGTTATTTTTGAACTTTAGCTTTAATTTTTTTGTTATGCATTTAAGTTGGCTTTGCTTGCTGTGTTATCCTAAAATTAAATAAGCATAAACTAAAATTTATTTTATAATATATTGGTTTGGTTATATTTGTAGAAAATTTACTGCTCTAGCATTTTTGTAATGTTTTCCCAACCTATCACTCCTAAGATCAAGGAATTTATAAATTTAATTCTAATAATTTACATGTGTTTTCACAATAAGCCAAGAATGTTTAAATTGTGATAATTCAATAGCCATTTAAAAAAGTATTTAAAATCTTACCTCAATCATAATTTAATTACAGAAAATATAAAGCTTAGTTTTAAGTTGATATTCTTTGCACATAAATTTACCCTAGGGCCCATTTTCCTATAACATATATTATTATGTATGTGTAAATCATAAATCTCTAGCTTAAATATATAAATTAATTGAATTTTTCTTCTGCAATGGGGTTAGACTTGTTGGGCAATCACATAAAAAAATTAATTTTAATGTGTTTTTGTAATGCACATATAGGTGACAAATATTCTCACGTCGAAGGCAATATCATTGATGGTATTTTTGCAGGGCGTATTACAATCTCATCACTTGAATCCTTACCCATATCTACTAAAAAATGCTATAATGAAAATTTTCAGAACACACAATCGAAATTTTATTTAGATAACCCTGACAATATCTCTGATGTTATTCGAAATAATGATTTAGATTTTTCAGCTCAATCGCTTACTAAAATTTCCAATTTAACACCTGAACCTTCAGCAGAGTATGATGCTCTCAGCCTTAAAAAGCAACCCGTTGATCCAAGTATTTCAATGCGTAATCATGATAAAACTCACCCTCAGCCTACAGTATTTTTCGTAGAACGTATTAACAATTATCCCGAAGTGAACGCCAAATTAGCAAATAATACTAGCACTGAACCCTATAACCTAACATCAACCGATCACTCTATAATGTACATCGCTGAACATACCAAAGATTATGACCTTAGAAGGAAGTCTCAAAATCGCATAAAATTTTCCACTAATTCTTATAAACATCGTGCTAAAAATAAAACGCTAAATGGGGAATTAAAAAATATTTTAAAAATAAATCAGACACAAGGAAAAAATATGGCTAATATAAATGTTGCATTTAAAACAACGACTAAAATGAGATCTCCCAATTTTCACCCACGGCCCGCTTATCAAATGCATTATGATTTAGAGTTTGTTTCTTTTTTTGTTTTTCATTTTTATGTGTGTAATTTAACCATATTAATTTTCGAAATTTGTAGCCATGACTTTAGGGTGGTGTGTTTATCTTTTTGAAGAGATTCAAAATTCTGAAAGTTTTTAATTTTTATTTCTTTTAAAACTTTTTCTTTAAATTTCTTATTTCAAGAAAAATATTTTGTGCCAAATTTTGAAACAAATACAAAAGTGTATATTTAACGTGTCCTTAATGAATGAAGTTATATAGAACGCAATGTTTGTCTTTTTCCCATCTTTCTTGATATAATTAATAATATATTAGCGATGAAGAAGCCGATTCCTGGTGTGGCCTAAGTCACAAACGTATAAGGGATTGGATGATGTCTCATTACACTTCAGAGAGTTTATTACGACCAACTGTTATGTCCCCAGAAGTCAAACGATCTCACAAAGTAATTCATTCAACTATAATGTTTTTTAGAATTTACGTGGGTTTACTTTTAATTCACCACAATTCATATCGTAAACTTTATGGCAAACCACCGACAAACTATAGAAATCAATAACTTAGTTATTTATCTTGTATAAAAATATTGAAGAATTTAAATTCTTTTCTGGCTGAGTTTTTTTTTATCAAAATACATCAAACTTAACTTTTTTTATGTAACTGATTTTTTCAATTTCATAAATATTTTATTTTTGAAACTTCTTTATTTATTACTTAGGATATTAAAACTTATACTAATAGACTTACCTGAAGGTTTTGCCCCAAGTTAATAACTAATTAACTTTATTTATAAAATCTTAGAATTTTGTAGAATTAATTATGACAGGTTTTTAAATATTATAAAAATTTAATTAATTTTCATTCTCTAAATACCACAAAAAATTATTAACAATAATTTTTGCTGAATCTTGAAACAATAATGGTGCATATAAATAGTCAATTATAATTTTTTTGTGGTCATTTTTTTTAAGTTTTAAATTTTTAATTGCTTTCAAGACGAGATATATAGTTGAGTGAATACCAAAAAATAGATCTTTAAAAACGTGAAAAGGAGGTATTATAAACATAGATTTATTTTGTGGTTTTTATTAATGTAATGCCATATACACAAGAAATTGTTTGATATAATAGCTATTTTTTTTATTAAAAATATCATTCAGTGTTAGGTTCGAATATATATGTAGCCGTCCTTGATAAAATTATTCATATAATGGATTAAAATCTGCCCTCTTCCAACCTATTTTCCTGTTGTTTGTTAGGCGCAGGATATTTAGTCTGTAATAAACTTTAAATTAGAATACTTGTTTTTGTATTAATACACAAAAACAACATAAATTAGAAGTATATCTTAAGAAATATGTAAATTAAAAATTAGAGTTTTTGACCTATCATAATCAAATTCAAAAGAATTACAAATATAGATAAACTATGATTTAATTAGTTTGGGTCGAAACGCCACTCGTTCTTTTTTTTCTTATTACCTTGCATTTTTTTTATTGATTTTAATTAAAAAAATGAGATTGGACACAATGAAGAAAATTCATTTTTAAAAAGAGCTAGAAAATAAATAAAATCAAGCGACTATTTGGAGACAAGTCTTACTAATCGTTTAGTATATTTTTCGTAATATTTTTTGAAATTTTTACTTTATATTTTTTTTATAAATATTTATGGATTATATTATGGTTAATTTGCCCAATTATAGCGCCTTTATTTGTTTAAAGGCCTAGGGCTCCTGCAAATTTCTACATTTGACATTTTACTAACTTTCAAACGTTCCATGTTGAAAGAGTCCGGGCCCTAAGAAGACACTCAAAAAAAAACAAATATACCCCTGTTTTTTAAAACCTCAATCTCTGTGACATGAGTCGAAACTTAATTTTTTTAAATATCATTACAATTCACATAATCCTACAATTAAATATTTTTTAGTCAAACGAATCTCTTATAACCCGCGACAAATTCTCTCTATACAAAAATGAGGAAATGAATATCAACGAAAGCGTCATATATAATAATCATAATATTTCGAGCGAAACAACTAATCAGGACAACTCACAAATCTTTTTGACTACGGGCCACCAGCATCCACGAAAATCAGCACATAAAAAGCGAATTGCAAGATCCGCTTTGGATTGGGCCACGATTCTTAAATATCAAAAAAGAGAAAATGAGAATAAGGATAAAAACGGGAATTTATACAAGTCGTACTATTTTAAGGCACAACAACAAAAACAAATTACAAATAATAATAATAATAATAAGGGGACCTCAAAGATTCCTGAAAAAAATACTTGCTCACTCTTTATACAGACTGACACGTTTTTGTGGAATCATTTAGCCAAGAAACATAACACTCGGGATAAGTAAAATTTTGTATTTAAAATTTTTACAAAATTTTATTGCAATTTTAAAATTTTTTTATTAATTTGTAGACAACTCGTTGAGAGTGTTTTGTTATAAAAAGGTAAGGATATAATACATTTTTAAAATTAAAACTTACATATTATATATTAACAATGATGTTTTTGTTGTCTTACTAAATTAAAAATCCATTTTTTTAAATTTTAAAAACTGAATATTTTAGACGGTTAAATGATATTTTTATTTTATGTAGGGAACGAATACGAAAAGAGATAATTACCATGATATCGGCTCACATTAAAGCCATAAATCATATTTATGGCTCAACCGATTTCGGAGAGTACAAAGGCATTCAATTTATGGTTTCGCGCGTAAAAGTAAATCTATTTAATTTTCTGAGATTTTTGACATCACCTGCTCATCACTATAATGATGAACAAATTAATGAAAAATTAAGCACTTAGTGCTCCTTTGTTAAAACATCGATATTTTGCTAAAAAATCTCTAATTTTTTGATAAAGACACCATTTAAAAATATAATATAAGGTTCGTTCATTTAATTATGCAATTATATATTGCTCATTACGTTACATAGATACTCGAAGACACATATTGTGATAACATAGTCGACCAGAAACAGCGGCAATACTGCAACCCGAATCTCGACGTGAGCAACCTGCTCAACTTATGGTCCCTCGAAAACCATGATGACTTCTGCTTAGCCTACCTTTGGACTTACCGAGATTTCACGGGTGGTACGCTTGGGCTTGCTTGGGTCGCTGCCCCCGAAAGAAGTCATTTTTTTATACCATTTTAGTCATAAGATGTTATGAATTATTATATTAAATTATTCAAAAATGACCACTTTTTAGTGTTACAATAAATATTTGTTTTTTATAATGGACAGTTTATTATTAGAATTAAATCCTTTTTTTATTTTTTTATTATTATTGTTGATTCTTTACACTGCACAGCGAAATTTGCAATAGTTTCAAGTGCATGTATGGCAACCATCGTATTTAGTCAAGTTTTTAGTGCTATCAAAAAAGATCTCAAATATTTTTGCCATTGCCAATTTTTGTTACTTTTTGGTACGAAATTTATAAAACTTTAAGCTATTTTTAAATCATTATGAAAACTAAAATTTAAAAAATCATTATAAACCTACATTGAGAGAAATGAAATATACATTAAATGACCATTTCATTTTTTTTTATATAATATTTTTGTTCTTGTTTTTTAGAGTTTGCCTATTTGAGTCATAAGCTTTATAGAACAACACTAAAACCCCGTTTGAAATATATATTTTTTGCCATTGAATCTAAATGCCATTCGTTGACATGAATAGCACTAGATTAAAACTTACCCCATACAAACAAAATTGTGGCAATTATAATTTTGATCCTATTTTAACAAAAAAAATTTATTAAAATTGTTTTTTAATGTACAAAAATGTTTACCTATTACGTACTAGTAACATTAAAATGTAATTTAAGCATCAATTATTTAAGAAATCTAGGTAATGTCTGTATGTTTTTTACGGTATGCCATTATAAAATTTGATATGCTTCTTGTTTTCCTATCTATTAACATTTAAAATAGGTAGTTCATCTGATGTAATCATTCGAGTGATACCTAACAAACTATTTTATTTTTAATATTTATTTTTGTTTACAGGAGAATCAGGCGGAATTTGCGAACATTACAAGAATTACAATAACGCCGAGGAAGCGAGCTCACCCATCTCAGGTTTAGGCCTTCATATCAATGGCCGTCGTGTCGAGAATAACAAATCCTTAAACACGGGTATAATGACATTTGTCAACTATGCAGCTGCCGTTTCACCTCGCGTCACACACTTAACCTTTGCTCACGAGATTGGTCATAACTTGGGTTCACCGGTATAAATTTATAACTAAACTCGATAATAACGTAAAAAATTGAATTCCCACCATTGACGAGCTTGATTAATTAACAATTCATAAATTTTATGTCTTGATTTGTATATCTGTGTTTTTTCTTTTTACAACCTTGCGGAACTGTTATTTTGCCCAATTTTTTTTTAATTTTGGTTAATTTTTATATTAGTTTTAAGTTATATTTTAAGATAACAGTAAAAAAAGTTTTTTTTCTTTCTATTTTGACATATAATATAAAAATTAAGCAAGTATTAGCAATAATTTGATATCATGTAAATATCTTGATAAATGAAAATTTTGTTTTATACCTATTAGTTACCGGCATTTTGTCAACCACATAAAGCATAACATTTAACGTACTTTTCTCCTCGTATCTATATAACATAGGAAAACTTTTATTTTTTTCTTGCACAAAAACTTGTTTCTAGCGTTTTTTAACATATATTCAGACAATTTAGGGTCAAACCTAAAAGCCTTTACACATTTAGAAATATTTATTTGGGGTTTTTTTACTAGATCTCGTATTTATTTTATTAAATTAAACGTATTCATTTAAAATAAATTGCCTTTTAAAAAGTTCTTATTTATTTTGTGTTAATCGGCTTGATTAATATATTTCCTCTTATTACGTCAAGTTTTATTATATTTTCATAAAACTTTAGCACGATTATCCGACCGAATGCAGACCGGGTCAAGCCTTGGGTGATAGGAACGGCAATTACCTCATGTTTTCATCTGCCACCTCAGGTGATAAGCCAAACAATGATAAATTTAGTGGTTGTAGTAAACATAACATCTCACAAACTTTGGCCTCCGTTATAACTGAACGCAATGGGAAAGCTAACTGCCTAATTAGTACGTGATCTTGTTACTTTTTTTTTAAATATTTTATTTTTTTTAACTTTTTTTATAATATTTTATTTCAAAATCTCATTTGTCATTATTTCTTATTGAGAAACTATTAACAATGTAGAATTTGTTTGATCTTCGGGGACATGCTTTATTCCTTTTTTTTTGTTTGTTTTTTACTCCTTTATTAATATGAACTTATCTCAGTAGTTTTATTCCGGGCAATTTCCAAAAAATTTTTTCTTGTATTCTTAACAGCTTGGTAAAAGCCCATTTTTGGGCTAAATCGATTATTTTGCTTTTTAAAAAATTTAAAAATATACTTGTTGGTTTTTAATCGAAAAAATATGTAAAAATTATTTTCTTAAGTTTTTTGTATCTCCTTGTAACTAAACTTCCTAATCTTGCATATTGGTTAAAAAGGAAAAAGAGGCATATTCTCAGCTCTTGTATTCTGTTTTTTATTCTTAGAAAGCGGCGGTGCCTTTTGTGGAAACGGGATAAAGGAAGAGGGTGAAGAATGTGATTGTGGCTACCCTGAGGATTGTCAAAAAAGTGGTGAGATCCAGTGCTGTTATCCACGCACAGATGACGCCGCTAAATCTTGTAAGCGGAGGGAAGGTGTCGTTTGTAGGTAGGATATATATTACTTTTTGATGTTTACTGGGCTCGTTTGTTTGATATTAAGGTTGTGTCTAGCTGTATTTTTTATTTATTAACTTGTGGCTACGGATAGTCCATTTATATGATGAACTACTGAAAAGCTTTCATCCTGAAAACACAATATATAATTATAGATTAATAAGGTGTAAGCTATTATTAGTATATCACTTTACTTTTTTATTTTTACAATTTATAATAAAAATAAATACACTTTACTATATGACATTTGTTTATTGACTCCAGCCATTAATGTATAGTTTAAAATTTTTTTATTACGAACTTTTTTCGGATATGTAAATTAATTAAAAGATGCATTCTTGCTTTATATATCAACATAATTTTTTTTTTATAAATCTTGATATAAAATGTTAAGAGACGTTATTGGCAATGCAAGCTTGAGCACATTTTTAAATTTTTTTACCCTTTCTTTTTTTAATTCGCATAGTCCGAGTGAAGGTCCTTGTTGTACGAAGCAATGCAAAGCTCTTAGTTCTACGACGCTATGTGCTTCCTCTACTGAATGCAGTTACCAGAGCTTTTGCAACGGTCTTGCCGCCGAATGTCCTCTACCTCGACACAAACCTAATCGGACCACTGCCTGTAACGATAACACTCAAGTGTGTTGGAACGGGGTATATTGTTAAACCATTTGGGCTGCAAACAACCTTAAAAAAATTTTATTTTTTATTTTTATTTAAGATTTTTATTTGTAACCTAACAATAGGAAATAAAATTTAATACAAAGAATTAAAATATTTAGTCAACTACCAATTGTATTTTTTATATACTAGTTGCTTTTTTTATATTGGGGGCTTTAATTTATTAGTTTGGATGAAAAACATATTTTTAAACTAAATTTTTTACATGAGAAATAAACTCTTGGACAATTATTATTCTATTTTTTTTTTTTATAATTTTCATCTAAATATGGTATATAAATCGCGTGTTTGTGGATTATTCAATTGCGTTCTAAATTGTTCTTGATCACATGTTTTAGGAATGCTCGGGTTCGATATGCGAAAAATTTAACATGGAACAATGCTTTATGTCTACGAATAATAACAATCACAACTACAATAATATCAATAACGGCGGTATCACTAAAAAGCCCGTCAACGGTTATAAACAAAATGACCGCGGCAAGTTATGCCAACTCGCTTGCCAATTGATAAGTTTATTTTCCAATTATCTTGTTGATATTTAGGCATTTTTTTAAAAAAAAAGTTGATGTTTATTCCTTTGCTACTAAAATGCGATGAGAAAATATTGTTATAAGCCGTTATATATTTTCGACAAAATGCTATTAATAAGGGCAATCCGCTTATTTATTATTCGTTTACATATATATAAATGCAAAATATTATATTAATTAGCTGCCGATTAGGTTTTTTCATTGACAAAATGGAAAAAAGAGATCTAAATATTTTTGTATCTAAAACTTTAAACATGGGCCTTTGATAACGTTAATGTTTTGGATTTACATCTTTTAAGCCCTTAAAGGAGCGCAATAAAATATATTAGTATATTGTAACTTACATTGCACGTTCGTAGATCAGCCCGAAACTTGCAAATCGAGTTATGAGTACCCAGTACTTCGAGCGATAAATCAGGGCCGTGGCATAAACCTTAAACCCGGTTCGCCTTGTAACAATTACCAGGGCTACTGCGACATCTTCCTTAAGTGCCGCGAAATACACACGGGCCCGCTTAAGCGACTTAAAAACCTAATCTTTAACACGCAGACATTTGTCGTGCTCAAAGATTGGATTGTGGTATACCTATAGCCTGTTTTTTTAAACATATTTAAATGTTATCATTTTTATTATTAACCCTTAAAACTTTGATAATTAAATAAAATGCTGCATCTTTCTTTTACGCATAGATTTTTTAATACAAACAACGTTTTTTAACGAAAATCACCAGATTCATTGGTAAAAAGCATGATACGGCCAGCAAATCAAATTTTTCATATCAGTTTAGAGATTAATTATTGTTATCCTGATTTAACCATTAAATGTCTAAAATATAATCAAGGTCAATTTTATCCCGCAACCTCCAGATTTAAAAAAAAAATATTTATTCTTTTTTTAAAGTAATATAAAACATAAAACTCTTAATAATTATTTGAATTTTGAATAAATCACGAAGTATTTGGGGCTTCCATTAAATAATAACATTTTTTATAAAATAGATTGTTTTTAAGTAGTCAGTGATTTTATTTAATATTAAAAAAAATTCAACTATTTTTTTATTTTTTAATCTCTACTTTTAAATGTCTATAAGTGAAGGTCCAAAACTTATTAGTCTAAATTCAAAAATATTTTGACCTTGTTTACATTTTAGCTATAGATCATAAAACTTTTTTTTATTGTCATAAAATCACATTTTTATTTCCCATATCTTTTTTACCAATAGCAACATTGGTGGGCTATTTCCCTGATAACGCTAGGCATTGTCGTTTTCATGGCCATGTTTATCAAATTTTGCGCCGTCCATACTCCGAGTAGCAATCCTAAAAAGCCGCCTGCCCGTAGCTTTAGTGATACTATGTCCCGAACTGCTAACACAATCAGAAGGGTAAACATTTTTTTTTGGATGTTTTAAAGATAAAAAATATTTAAGCCGATAAACCTTAAGCGCTCGCAAGCTTTTAGTGTGTTTTACACTCAAGTTAAGCTGCCATGCGCATTGCCAACGTATCACAAAATCGCCCAATTAAAACCTCAGTCGGCGTGTTTTAAATCTCACTTAACCTTGAGTCACCTGATAGGGTTAATATATCCCTAACGAATAAGCTGCCCCTGTTAGAGAAATAAAATTTGGGGAGATACAAGGATTTTTAAATATTTGATGTTTGTGGTTTTTCACTTCCCGTTGACTAACAACGTTTTTATTAACCTTTAAATGATCAATCGTTATAACTGAATTTTATTTATTTTACAACGAATTGGGTATTTCTTTAAAAATATATGTTTTATTAAAAATGATATAGACGAGTCATCATGTCTTACATAGTGCTAATACCTTGCGTCGCATATCTTCCCATCCTCAGGTATTGTTTCATAATTTTATTTTAATTACAATAGAACATTTTTCTGGTATAGAATTTATGATAAAGTATATTGATAACACTGGACAACAAAATTTGGACGACCCTAAGCATCATTTATGGCAACTATGGTTTTTGGTCAAGTTTTTGGCGCGGATCACGAATATGAAATCAGAATTTTAGCCAATGCCTCAGATTTTTAGTTATTCGGTGTCAAAGTTGATATTTTTCAATTTTTGGGGTATTTTGGGCTTCTACATCATAGAACCTATGTGTAGTAATAAAAGTTTTAAAATATATTTAGTTATCAAAAACATTTATTATTAACGTAAGAGGTATAAAATTTTTTTTAATATTTAATTTTTTTTTATTTTTTCATTTTTATAAAATTAGTGGTTTTCGTCATAAAATTCGTTTTTTGATCCTAAATAACTTGAAAGTAAATTGCTAATAATTTTAGGTAATAACCTTTTTTAGATATGTTTTTTATAAGGAATCTGAATATGCCAATAGATTTTTTGTAGAATTAATAGTAAAAGAAATTTTGTGAATTTTTTTCTGAACTTTGGACGCGTCTTAAAAAAAATTAGAGGCATTGGAAAAAAAACTAAACCCGGGATCGTTATCGCAAGAAAATTCTCTACAAAACCCTCAAAAAATCGTTTATGTTGTTTTTTTTGTTGTCCAGTGTAATTAATAATTTATGAAGAGTACAATCATAGTTTTATTGTTCATCTTCAGCATGCCGCATCAACGGAAATGCCTATAGGTCGTATTCGGGTTATAGGGGCCGAAAATAATCTTAGGGGTGTAAAAGGTAGAAGCAATAACCCTCATGGTAACATTCGTTCAAAAAACAAGGTTTACAAATTTGTCCCTTTTTTTCTATTGCTTATATTTTACAGTCCTGGAGAATAAAAAAGCCAGCTCTTGAAGGAGATTTGTAAAGGACTTTTTTATTAAAAAAGCTCACACTTAAAGGGCCAAAAAAATATTTAAAAAAAAAAAAGGTTTTTTTCCTCAATAATAAGGGGCTTTTTGGACTTTTTAATAAAAGTAATGAATCCCATTCCAACCGAACTAAGAAGGGCTCATGAAAAAGGCTTTTTACAATTTTTTCAGGGCTTTTTTGTTAAAATGTAAATTTACTATAAGCTTTTTCCCCTTTTTTGGCTCGAAAAAATGCTATTTTTTGTTCTTTTAACCCACATATTTTTAGCATATTATATTAAATATTTTGAAAAGTTAAGACATTTTACTTTAGGTATGTTTTATGGACTTAGTATTTTTAAATATGATTTTCTTTATATTTTTTTCCAACATTTTTAAACTTTTTATTGATATTTGACAATTTTTAATTTTGACAGAATCCGCGTGCTGGTACGAATAATGCTAATATAGCCCCTGGAACAACATCTTATAATTACCAGAATGGGGGTACCCCTGGTGTTCATATCATTTCGCACAACGCTAACAATAGCAACAAACACCTAGCCCGGTCCTCGGGCCCGACCTCAGCCTTAAAAATAAAAATGATGAAACGGAATGATGCGGCCCTTTATATAGGTACCGGCAGCGGTAATGCTATAACACCTCAACATATGATGCGTAATAAAACACCATCTAAAGCAACTAATAATGCGAAAAAACGATCAGCTTCGAAAAGCGAACCTATCAAGAAACAAGGTAAGGCTCAAATTGCCGCGATGCGGGAACGTAGAAATCAAAGTGAACCACCCATGATATCTGGCCGATTAATATCCGCTAATGGTAAAGGCCTGGGCCGTTCTGCAAGTAAACGCTTGTTATGATTTTGATGAGCTGATGCCTCATTTATATAGATATTTTTAAATTCTACCAAAATAACTCAAATAATATTTATTGCAATGTGACCTTACCTTTAATTCATTTTTCTTGTTATACTTTTTCTAGAATCTAAAAAAGGCTCTTTACCTACTAATGCTATATCACACGAATCAACTACTAATATACCTTATCAAATACAGCCCCCTTCACAGCATTACATTAAAAATGAAGCCAAAAGAGGCGGATTTTTTTCATCATCTTCGTCCCCTAAGCCTAAACAAGCGCAAATGACTAAGTAAATTTAGTTATCAACATTAATACATAAACAATTAAGAATTTTGAAAAAATTTATCTTCATCTTGTCTCCTAGCATTCAATTTCGTTAATTTGGTGGTATATTTTTATTATTTAAATGATTAATAAATTAAATAAAAATTTCTAATTTTTTTTTACAATCTACCTTATAGGTCAAAACTTCCAAACGAAAAATCGAATACTCAACAGCAACCTAAAACCAAATCTAAAATTAAGGTTAATTATCTAATATATGTAATTTTTAACTCAATCGCAATCATTTTTATTTTCAAAAGTAATTTACAAATTAAAAACATTGGGTTACATTATCTCGATATGTCAACTATGTATATAGGTCTAAATTATAATGTTTTTTAGATTAAAAATGTGAAAGAACGCAATCTAATAACTAACACCACTCCAAACACAATCAATCATAACGTTCAAAATGGCAATAGCAATAATCATAATGCTAATAGTAATATTAATATAAATAATAATGATAATCACATGTCAAATAACAAATGCCCAGTTCCTCCGCCCCTTGATACCTTACCCCTCGGGCCACCTCCACCTTACGATAACGTGGTTCGAGGGGGCTCAGCCTTTACGCCTATCCCTAATACTATTTCGAGTAATGATAATAATAATAATGATAATCGTCCATCAGCTCCACCCCTTGGTGCCATGGAAAGGGTTGCTGATACAATTCCTGCTCCTAGTGCATTTCTTTTGCCCCACGTGACTAAGTTATTTTCCCTTATTTTACACATTTTTTTTTCTATATTTTGCATTCACCATCGTAAAAATGTAAATATTTCTTTATTTTAACCTCTCTATGAAAATTTAATCATTTTGTGTTAGAACATACGAGTGAAATTAATTATGTCATGTTATGGCTTTAATAATTACCTAGGTTACCCAAAGGTGGCTACGGTAAGAATTACGGGATTTACAACCAAAACCAATCAAACAAAAACAACCCTTCTGCGGCTAAAAAGAAAAGGCTGAAAAAATAAATGCCTCGGTGTGCATTAAGAATGTTTTTTCGGTGGTAAAAATTAGGCTCAAAATATAACCTTGCTACTAATTGTCCTTCCATGACTTTACCTATAACACAAATAACAAAATAAGGAACGTTTCAATTTGATACTGAATTTAGTTTGAAATAATATTCAATTTATTCATCAAATTATCGAATTTATAAATTTTAATTGTATAAAAAAAAGAATTAGCTTACGAAATAAGCTTATTTCTGTTTTTTTATATTCAAATTCATAATTTCGTTATGATCACCCACGCCAAAATGCATTTTCATTTTAGCATTTATTTTATTTTCTTAATTTAATTAAAACATTTTACCGACTTATAAAATTTTGGTCCCAATTGCAAAGCTCCGCTAGCCGATCATAACAATGTATTTAAATATTGTGATTTTTCAAATCTTTGTAACAGCATTTTCAATCTATATATACCTTATGCATTTGTTTTTTACTTTTAAATTACGTTTTTAGTTACATCTAGATTAACACCGTTTCTTTTTTTAACAATATTTTTAAAAACAAGTATTGATTTCTAAATTAGTGGAAATCCATTTTTTAATTTTTAATATTCAGCAAGTATAAATGTGCAAATTACAAATTAAAATTTCCAATTTTAATTATTTTTTTTATATATTTGTTTTAAACAAAATGAAACAGAGTTTTTATCTAACATCTTTGTACCTTGAACGCTTAATATTAGGCATCCTAAAAATAAAAAAGCATTAGCTAATTTACCTTAACCTCAGTAATAAATAAGATTAATTTGCCCTTATATTTTCACACTACATTATTTTGATTGACGAAGTATAGTTAGCTCAATTTCTTGCTTAAATTTTAGTTACTTTGCTTTGTTTAACAAAATACATTAGATAAATGATAAACATGCAAAACATATTATGTAGAAATTTTTTTAAATATTTCAAGCTGTTAATTAGGCTGCGTTTAAAATCATGTTTTGAAAAATTACATTTATTTATATTCCTCTCTATTTTGTCAAATAACATAAAAAATAATGAAGTTAGATGAAAATTGAAAGTATTCAACTTCTATATTTAAATAAATGATATATCGGCGTTTTGTCGAAAAATGAATTTGACCAGTTTTCTCCTCTACTTTAAATAGCCTAAAAAAATAAATTCCATATTCTTAAAAAAACAAAACTTCATTTTAAACGTGGCCTTATATGGATGGACCAAATTTTTTTTTATAAATAAACCACATTTTTATACTAATTATTTTTTTTACCAACTCACTCATTCATACAATTTTGATAAATATCTCTAATCTCTTACGGATTCTCATCTTATTTTTAATTTTTTAAATAAATTATTCTATTTACATGCATTTGGAGATTTAAAATATAAGCGTTATTCTGCTTTTGGTTTTATAAGGGGCTTAAATTAAAGTCGAATTCCTTGTCAGTTTTCTCGTTGGCCCAAAATATAAGATTTGAGTCGTAAAATAATATAATATTTTTTAAAATTTAGGCGAAAATTTTTTCACCTTATAATTTTTATTCTCTAAATTAAAAAATGTTTGCTGATAAACTAATAATTATTAATATTATAAACATAACAGGCCTGGAAATAACTAATATTTAATAAATTGAAATTGCGATGTCTTGTAAGAATTTTGAGATAGAGTTGGATGAAAATATAGTTGATTATATTTTTTTTAGAAATAAATATAATTAATTAACTTACGTCTCACAAATCAAAGAATGTTTGATAGAGTTTGAAAATTGAGAAATACTTTAATGTGTGCCTCTATCTCAATCGTTTTTCCAATTGCCGACCAAGGAACTAGAGACTTGCGGAAATTAAATAATTGCAATTTGGCAAAAGTGACTGATTTTGCGGAAACTATAATATATCAATCAACTTTAAATTTTAAATTAAGTGCCAAAGCATAAAACGGGTACGGCGGCTTCAAAAGAGGCAGTTAGGAGGTGGTTTTTTAGCAGGTACTCTTAACCCTGCATGCACCGGTAAATTTTTTTGTTTAATCATCTTAAATAATGAAATACACAAATTTAAGCTCCAATATCCACATTAAGGTACAAAATGCACACAATCTAAATGGCAAGTTTTTTATCAGGTTAAAAAAAATTATTATTTTGAGTTTAAAATTAGGTTTCTATTTATTTTAAATACCTTTTTTTTTCAATATATATTAATTAGGTTTTGAATCTTATTTGTTATTTCTTTACAACACAGGTCAACAAATTTTTGAGAGTTATAGGTTAAATACAGAGATCAAACCTGCCATTTTAGGGATTATCAAATCCGTTTACCGTTTTTCTAACCAAACTTAATTAGTCAGCTATAAACATAGAAAATTTTAGATAAAATGTCAAAAAACAAAAAAGATTCAAAAAAAAATAAATTAGATTTTTTTTGCATATTTACAACAGCTTAATTGTTAAATTTAAATATTATTTTTATTAATAACCGATAATATCATGTCGTATTTAGGTTTGGACGCGAAATATTCTGTATCTAGAGGCCGATGTAAGAGCTTCTTAATTAACTAAAAAATTATATTTCTTATTATTCGAGATAAATTTAAGTTAGGATTTTTATTCTTGAATTTTTTCTTAGTCTTCTCGAGGTCGCAAAATCTGTTAAAGAGACCATTTTTTCGATTGGACGGATCTAACGAGCCGAAACTACGAAAATATATGAGATAAGACCATTATAGGACCTTTATGTTTTTATACACTTCCTTAATTGATATTTGTTGACCTGTTTAATAATATTTTTTTTTATATTTTACAATGATTCTAGTTTCACCAGGAAAAACGGCACACGGTAACGATCTGAACGATAGCAACTGATTAATTAGTTTATATTCTGAAAAAATGGGCTGTGTATTAATTGTTTAAATTACAGGTCAATATAAATCTATGAGTGTTCACTAAAAATTATGACACTTCAGCGTCGCCTTATCTCAAGTTCTCGGGTTTTTGCTATATAATCTAGACTCGGCTATTTTGATAGAATCAAAAATGGATAAATTTGGCCAAATTGATATTGCGACCTCGAGAACCTAAGGAAAAATTTAAAACAATTTTTATAAAAATAACCTGTATATTTTCCATCTTTAATAATGAATAAAATGTTTATGTAAACTCTAACATTTATATACAGAGTATTTGGCACCCCAAATTAAACACAATAATCGGTTTTAAAATAAAAATAAACTGAAGTTTGAACTTATCTGTTAATATAAAAATAATTTTTGTAAAAATATTTTTATGTTTTTTGAACTTTTATTTTTGTCATTACAATAATTTTCAATTATAGCTGGCTTACAAAGTGTGAAAAACGGTAGACTGATTTGAAAACCAAGATGGCAGGCCATTCTAAAATTAGCTCTCTCAAAAATTTGCCGAGCTGTGATACTAAATAATTTGGAATGCTCTAGTAAATAGAGTGAGTTATTAAAAGAAATTGAAAATTAGGACAAAGTTCCCAATGTTTGTTTAATTGGCGTTAATGAAGGCGGCAAGACTTAACATGTGAGTGCAACATCTAAATGAATACATAACACTAAGAATATATTAATAAAGAATTATATATTTAAAAATTTTTGTTGCATATATCTAATATGTGGGGTTAGGCACAATAAAATTTTTAACATTTAATAAGTAATAATAATAGGTATAATATGATATAATTCATCACATATTTATATGGAAATTCTAAGAGAAATTATTATAATATCATTATTGTATATGTCTTGACATATGATACAAAGAATTATGGTTCTAAACTAGAGAAACTACATACAGTGTCTGGAAGGGATGATATATAAAAATTAAAAATTTATGATTTTTCATATATTTATATAAAATTAAGAAAAATATAATTAATCATTTGGTTGAATAAAAAAATTGATAGCAGTAGCAATAATACATCACATTTAAAATTTTTAATTAAACATTAGTTAATTTTTTGGTGAGATTTTTAAACTTTGTAAAACGTGTCTAATCTGTTCTTAAAAGATTTAAAAAACATGTGTTGTTGTAGCTTAAACGATGTTACAGAAGTGACAAATATTTTTGCTAAAATTTCGTTTAAAAAACTGTATTTGTAATGGGGGAGGGCAGTGTCCAATCTTTGCAAAAAAAAATTTAAAATTGACCATTAAAAATATTTTTTGAGAAATAAACAAAAAAAAACACAGTGTCAAAGGCTTTAGGTGAATTACAGAGACTAAAATGCATAAAGTCAGGAGGTCCTATTAATTTGAGCAAAACTAATAAATGATAAATATAAGACAAACAAATAGTAACAGACAATAATAACACAGGTCAACAAATTTTAATGAAAATTGCCATATACATATGCAATGGTGTATCAAATAAATTCTTGTTGGTCTGATTTTTTTAATTATTATCAAAAGACGAATATGAACTCGAGATTGGCCATATACAATAAAAGTAACCTTATAATAAATAATACAATAATTTTTTTTAAATAAATAAAGAAGCCATTGAGTGTTTTTAATTCTAAAAAAAAATGTTTTGCGTCCAAGTTTCAACATAGTTTTTTAACAATCGATAGATTTTATTAAATTTAGAATTGTACAAGTCATAAAATTAGGAAATGTAGTTTTATATATTAAATGTTTATAGCAGACCCACAAGAAGAAGAATGAAATGATCTTAATTATTTTTCTAATAGATTTTGTCGACCTGTGTACATAATTTATATACAATGTAAAGTTATATAGGAATAAGACGCGAAGTCATGACATGTTGTCAGTCCGTTATAAGAAGGTCATATGGGGGAGGCGGTGTTACCTTTGCTACTTCGTCTAATCTAAAAAATAATTTACAGATAAGAATTTCAAAAAACCCATTTTTATTGCGAAACAAAATTTATATTAACGTACTATAAAGAAAAATCTTACGTTATCAAATAACTAAAAAAGGAAGAAAATTTTTAAAACTATTTGCAGCCAATGTGATATCAATTAAATTTAAACTTATTTTTTTAATAAAATTCCACGTTTTTATATATAATTGCTATATAGAGAAATATTGAAAAAGCAAATATATTGAAATTTAATACGCGAATGTTAGGGTGATAAATTTGTAACGCGAATGCCACAGTGGGGTCCATACGTACCCCAATTTTAAATATTTATGACTTCAAGGGTTAATTATTTTTATTATTTTAAAGAAAATTTGGTGCTCTTTAATTATTAACAAATATAATGATCATTAATGAATATTGTAAATTTTATTTAACACGAAGTAGAAAAAAAGTGAGAATTTTCTATATGTTGTTAAAATAAATCTAATAAATAAACTAAAAAATTCGTCAGTCTGTTATCTATGTGGCGTTTTATACGACAGCGCTTACAATTATAAAAAAAAATTTATAATTCAACTAAATCTATCTTTTTCATTTAAATTTGGATAATTTCTTGGGGGTAAAAGTTAATGTTGTCTTTATTTGTAGTAATTAATTTTAAAAAATCAACATTTTGTTTCGATTATAAGTCATAAAAAACGTCGTTTATGATGAAAGTCAAAATTATGTTTTAAAACAATCTATAAATACTGCTTCGAAATATTTGATTTATAAATACTTTTCTATAAAATATAACTAGTTTATAAAACTTAAAATGGCATGTTAGATCTCTAAATAAAATTCATAACGGCATAAACCTTTCAAGCAGCAACTAATTATGCAACCCTAATGTGTGTCGACTTAATCGATAAATTATAGTTCCCATCCCATAATATGTTCTTGATGGCATAATCCCCGTTTGGAAATTACAAAATGGGCAGTTTATTTTGATTAATTTTAAACAGCATTTTTCTAAACATAGGTTAACTACACATATAATATTTACACATTTTAGAGTAGAAATTTATTGAGCTATCTATATAACATACGTTAACAAATATTAATATCAAAAACGTGAATTTTATGAAAACATAAAAAAATGCATCCCCATGATGGCCTAATCTCATATATTTTTTTGTTTTTCTTAGTTTCTTCCGTCTTTGGCTCCTTAGATCCGTCTATAACAAAAAATGGCCTTTTTTGACCAAATTGACAGATCTAAGTATACCCTAAATAGAAAAAATTTTAAAATCTTTTTTGCATATAAAAATCCCTTGTAACTTATATTTTTTATCACAAATAATGGAAAATAATTATCAATACATCAAGCTCTTACATCGGCATTTAGATAATACAAAATATTTCGCGTCCAAACTTAAATACGACACGATATATTATCGGTTTTTAAAAATATTATTTGAAAATTTAACATTTTAACTATTGTGAATATGCAAAAATAATTTTTAATTTATTTTTTGTTTTTGAATCTTTTTTTGGTTTTTTGACCTTTTTTCTAAAATTTTCAATGTATATAAATGACTAACTAAGTTTGATAAGGAAAAACGGTAAACGGATTTGATATTTCTTAAGATGGCAGGTTTGATCTCTATAGTTAGGTCATAACTCTCAAAAAATTGTTGACCTGTGTAATTAGAGATAAATTCGTTTTGGCTTCGTCTCTAAACTTAATAAATTAAATGTTTCACATTTTTGTATAAAGATTCAATACTATTGTTTAAATCAACATTTTATTTGCCCCCAATTATATTTTATTATTAACGTAAATATATATCGTAATATCTTTATTTGTCAAAAAATATAGAAAGATGTATAAGTTTTATAATATTAAAGGAATACTTTATTGACTGATATTTATCGTAGACCGCTTTATGTTGTTGACTTTGTTGTGCCGCGCAACACATAGATTTGTACAAGTCTTTAAGACAAGATAGGAATTGCGTATACGAGTACCCTGAGAGTTTTTGGAGGGCGGGGCCCTAAGATGCAAGGAAGAGAGCGCAAAATTTAGTGATTTTAAATACAGCGCCAGCATTCAAATAAAGCCATACAATTTGAGAGTCATTCAAAAAAACTAAATTAGTTGTATTTGACTATGTTAGTGTTTATTAATATAAAATTTCTGTTCAAATAAATATCTTCTAATTTTAAACAATCATTACATAGCATAATAATAACGAGAAAGAGCCAAGTTTAGGAATGACCAGGGTAATTAAAAAATAATTTTGGCGGGTTCTCAAAAATAGCAGATAAATTAGCTTTTTAAATTGTAAAAAATTTTAATTGGGTAGCATAATTTACTTTAATTTTCTGTCATTATATTAATTTTTACCTAATATATAAGTGGACAAAAAGATTTACAACAAACAAGATTTTATTGGGTTTTGTAGAATTTATTTTGGCAATTATGATCCCAGGTTTAATCTGCTCCCAATGCCTCCAATTTTATTTATATTGGGTCAAAGGCACAGAAAAAATTCAAAAAATTTTTAAAATTATTATGTTCAGGTCAACAAATAACAACGTCACAAAAAATAGTTTATGAAAACATAAAAGAATACATACTCATTAACCTTATCTCACATATATTTTCCGATTTTCTTAATTTTTTTCGCTTTCGGCTCCTTAGATCCGTCCATAACGAATAATGGCCTATTTGACCAAATCGATAGATCTTATATTCTAAAAAAACTAAGTATCTATTTTTCATATAAAAAACCCTTGGAACTTATTATTGTTGGTAATTATTCTAATGACATTTTGGATAAACCTTAATTGTCCTTGTGATAACTTATCTAATTGACCTTACCTTAATTGTCTATGTTGGTAATTGATCTGGTTAACCATTAATAAACCTTAGAGGTATATTGAATATATTTAGCTTTGTTTAATATTGATTTAATTGACCTTGTTTATAATTGAGTATTTTAGATTGCAAATTGTAACATTTACTATCCATGATATATTTATCAATAAATGTCCTTGACTAAATGTATATAAACCGAATTAGAATTATATTTATATATATAATATAACATAATAAATATTTATATCAAATCCAATATTTTGGCTATACGACACGCGCCGATGATCTAACATGGCGCCGAAGACCACGATTAATCTGGGTTTACCAAAGAGGACTCAATGAATAACGATAATGATAATTATGAAATATTCGAGGAACCTTATAATGATAATTCGGATGACTTCGCTGTGGATCAATGGAATTCACAGAGGTATAATAATTATGATAACCTCGCTGATGAACAAATATATGATAACGATTTTGATGAAAATCGTCAGGAACTCAGCAATCGTAATGGTCAATGTAGCATTTTCGGCGACCCTATACCAGTCTATTCAAATAGAATTTATATGGGAGTAAGATGCCTGAAAATGCGTTATTTAGATGAAGGGGAGGAGTCAATTAATAATAATAATAAATTTAATGATGATGATAATAATGATAATAATGAAATTCAACCGATTGAAATTGTTAATAATGAATTATGGGACACTCATATGATGGAAGATTACAATAATGAGGGTGACTTGGGTACTACCGTTGATCAATCTTACAAGTATGATGGCGATAACCTATACAAACCTTTTATCCAGGTAAACAATTTTGACGATATTGGGGGCGAAGGGCATACAATCGATACCGATCATGACGATAATAGTCACTTCAATCTGAACGAAGAGGAGGAACAACAACCTGAACATGATGTTAGCAATGACGAACAGGTGAATTCAAACAATACGTGGACACCCTTCGAAACGAACGTGGACTTTAATCAGTACTCAAAACCTTACGACGTGTATGAGAACGAAATGGGGCAACAAGCGATGAGGAAGATGGATAACTTGATAGACTTGGTCATCGATGACGGTCAGGTGAACGATAGTGCCCCGTGGTACTTTGACATAGACGCGAAAAGTGACGTAATCGAAGACAACAAATCAACTTCGATTAGGAAACATAGCATTCAATTATGGGCGGCATTACGCACCCGAATTATAATTTTAAATAAAGCAGGCCTTAATGTTAAGACAATGCATGATTTTTTTGATGGTTATAAGGAGAAAAATCATGGGTGGGGTAAAAAGTTAATAAAGATTTTGTTTGTGGCCATTAAATGTATCTATATGCCATATGATAGAGGGAAGTTGTTAAACTGGCCTCACTGACAGGTGAGCAAAGAGAAGAACGAGCCTGCCTACACAAGGTCGCGAGTTCAACTCCTTGGCCACCATGTTGGTAATTATTCTAATGACATTTTGGATAAACCTTAATTGTCCTTGTGATAACTTATCTAATTGACCTTACCTTAATTGTCTATGTTGGTAATTGATCTGGTTAACCATTAATAAACCTTAGAGGTATATTGAATATATTTAGCTTTGTTTAATATTGATTTAATTAACCTTGTTTATAATTGAGTATTTTAGATTGCAAATTGTAACATTTACTATCCATGATATATTTATCAATAAATGTCCTTGACTGAATGTATATAAACCGAATTAGAATTATATTTATATATATAATATAACATAATAAATATTTATATCAAATCCAATATTTTGGCTATACGACACGCGCCGATGATCTAACAATTATCATCAAAAATAATAAAAAAAATTTCATTAATATGTCAAGCTTAAATCAGCATTTAGATAATATAAAATGTTTCACGTCCAAACTTAAATACGGCATGATATATTATCGGTTTTTAATAAAAATATTATTGAAGTTTGAATTTAACAGCTTAGCTGTTGTGAATATGCAAAAAAAAAAATTTCTATTTTTGAATCTTTTTTGTTTTTTTTTCCTAGCATTTTCAATGTTTATAGCTGACTATCTAAGTTTGATTAAAAAAACTGTAACCGGATTTGAATATCCCTAAGATGGCAGGTTTGATCTCTGTAGTTAACTCATAACTCTCAAAAATATGTTGACCTGTAATCTGCATATTTAGATTTCTTGTAAAAAGGTCTACAGAGTTAATTACATAAAATTTCCTAATTTATATTCTAAGGTCAAAATATTCATATACATATTAAGACCTTTGTAAGTGTTCTAAAGAATTAATTACAAATGTCATACTTTCAAATTTTAAGGTCAAAAAAATTTATCACAAAAATCACTAATTTTTAAAAAAAATATATATAAAAAAAATTAAACGAACTATGGCAATTATTATTCAATTTTTAAAACGGTGTTCTGTTTTTCTAATAAATTCTAAGCCAGCTAAACATTATTAAATGCAAAATACAAACTGAAATATTTAAAAAAATTCATGTTATATATAAAACGGCGCAATATCTAATTTCAAACTTAAAATAATATTTCAACCTGAGTGAAAAGCGTAATTTAGAAAGTTAAAATATTTTGTACAACCCAAATATGATGAAGCTTGATATAGTTAAAACTTAATATTACAGAACTTTAAATATAATTTTTTTTAATTTTGTGGCAACTGTCACTTTTGCCAAATTTTCAACTTTCTCAGAGGTATAAGGTCCTAATCCAACAATAATTGTTAAAAGGAAACGAGATACAAAGCCTTTATATAACATTTTACAGCTGTATTTTAAACTTTATCCAACATTGATACAATAATCGCCTTTTCTATACACCTAATATTAAATTTAATAGAGCAAGCATCCATTTTTGATGCAGATGATAAAACTCAGTCTGTTGGTAACATACATACCCAGGGTTCCCGCTGTAATGACAGGTTGCTCAGACAAATGGCTGCGCAGGCTATTATGCTTGGTTCGTATTTGAGGTAGACCTCTCCGTCCAAAAGGGTTAATTCGCTAAGATACTATGATATATAAAAAAAATAAAACATTATGGCCTACATATATATATGATATTTCATAATTAAATATAAAAATTTATTTTCCCTAACGTAAGAATTTTGCTAAAACAATCATAAAAATGTAGTTCAGCAATAAACTATCAATTTCGGCATGCAAACATGCTCCACACCTTAAAATTGAATTAAAATAAATAATTTTTCATATAGAAAAAATTGGGTACAAATTTAAAGCCCTGAAAATTTAAATTTTACAATTTCAATATTAAATTATAACACCTGGGCCAAATGCAGGGCGGGCCGGGGTAGGTGGGCCAGTTTACAAAATTTATGGAGGAAACACACGATTGTGGGGGGTGCGACGCGAAATGACAAGATTTTGAGGATTAATTGCTCCATGCGGATGACTTGCTCTCTCGTGTATGTACCGTCGGTGATGTAAACGAATTCATTGATATCGGGTGGATATATTTCTTCAAATTTGCTTCATAAAATACAAAACAAAAATTTAAATGATTTTACAATTAAAATACAAAATACATCAGAAATTTGAAAACTAATTACTTTATATAAATTTTTTGTCAAAAATGAATTAAGATGCTATTTACTATCTTTTATGGGACTATTGTATCCATTTATGGGAACCTTAAAATTTCATATTTCTTAACGTTTTTATGACCGCAATAAAAAGGGCCAATCAAAAAAATAGATAGCAAACATTTGTGCAAATAACCAAATTACAATGTTTCGAGAAAAAAGTATACTTTGCATCAATATAACACATATCAAAAAGTACTGTTTTAAACAAATTATCTGTCATCATTTTAATCTATCTAACTCTCAATCTTTATTTATTTGAAGTCCCGGAAAAATTAAATTTAAATATTCAACGGTTGAGTCACTTAAAAATTAACAAAGAAATTTTTTTAAATAAATGTCCATTATTACTTATATAATTAATTGCAGATTTAATTTTTAATTTTCAATTATGTTACAGCAAATTTAATAAAAGTTGGAAAAATCATTTTAAAGCCAGTAATATTTGAAAACGGGTTGTACATCTCTGATCGACTATACAATTCAGTAAACAATTACCGAAATAAATTAATCAAGTTATGATGTACAATTATATACAAACTCTACACCTTTTCAATCGTTGACCCGTCGCTTAATGTGTAATTTATATAATAGAACGAAAACATAAATGAATAGATGTAAAAAACGAAAGACAGTTTTAGAAGATGACAAAATACAAGAGATTGTATAAAGTAAATTGAATTATATAAAAAAAAACACAATTACATTATTTTGATATTTGATAATAAAAATCAAAGCTATAAATATAATACCTCAACTTTAACAATCGCAAAAAAATTTCACAAAAAAAACATTTTGCTAACATCGAGCTTGAACGCGCCCCTGTAAAAAAAGTTTCAAATTAAAATATAAATGTTTTGTATACGCCGCAATAAACATGGCCGTCGTGCCTAGGAGTTGCAGTTTATTCCGCGAGATGGCCATGATAGATAAGAACCGATCGATGTAAGAGCACGCCAAGAAGAGTGTCTTATCGAGAAGTTTGTATTCGACGGCCACTTCGACTAGCCAATCGACTACCGTAGCTCGCATAGTGAACGTTATGTCGGGTTGTTTGGACATGTAGGTTGGCCGGGGTTTGTATATGATCTGAAACAAACAAAAGTATTTGATTTTAAAATTTGTAATTCGAAATCATATACAAATTTAATTTAATAAATGATTAATATATAAGTTAATTCAATAAAAGAACTAATTATTGAATTCATTTATAATATTTGATACTTTAATATATAAGAATTAAATATGATTTTAATTATTCTTTAACTTTAGTATGTGTTAAATATAAACTAAATCCCCATTTAACACGTGAGTTGATAAATTTGAAATTTAATTTTTATAATGTGATGATACATGCCAAATTTACCAAAAATAATTGAAATAATTTATAACTGTATAAAAGTGTCAACTATTAATACAGAGGTTCATTTTTAATTTTGACGGAGCCATCATCAAATGCCACTTCCCTCTCCCTTTTTTCAAAAGTAATAAGTTAACTTTTTTTTGTGTTAAATTACTTAATAAATTTGATACTCATAAATTTCCCTATAAACATAAGTAAGTAATAATGAAAAATAAATCCAGGTGTAATTTGGACCTCCATTTGTTTAAGGTATGCGAGAATATCGTCAAAATAGGCTGGGAGTTCGCATTCTGAGGCAGTACTGAGTCGAGATACGGGGGTACCATTTGTTGAAGCAGATAATTTGGTTTCGGACACGACCATAGGGGAGGTCGTACCTTTTAGGTAGAAAAAATAGAAATTTAAGAGATTTAACAAATAAATATTCATATTTTAATTGCAATATAAAATTATTTATATTCATTTTGTATAAATTCAATGTTAAATTTTAAATTCTAAAAGTTTTGTTGTCTTCCCTCCTTCAATAGTGTTAAACTGATATTTGCTCTGATAGCTAAGTTCAGTATCTGCTATGATTTTCAGGTGATTTAGATCTGGTATCAATTTGTAACATTATGGTTTAATAGAAAATAATAAAACATATCCTTCTAACTAATATGGTTGTGGCTCATTTCATTTTTAAAATGATGCAAGAAGGGCAAACTTGAATGAAATAATAATAACAAAAATCCCCCAAAAAAAATTTTTAGCAAAAAATGTGGCAAATGGTCCAAGTTTTCAACATCCCATTGCCGGAATTATTAATTTCACAGTCTAAGGTTAGAAAATTGAAAAATTAGCTATTTTTTAATATGTTCAATATTTCATCATTTTGAGTTAATAAGAATTATTTATATTGCCCGAAAACTTTATATTCAAGCCAACAATGTTTTTTTTTAATTGTTATACTAAAATACAGATTGTAGATGTATAACCCATGTGATGATAAATCTGTCATTTTTAGTTCTTGTTAATCACAGTTAAAAAAATAAGGGAATATGAGATTTCCGGTCCGTTCTAAATTTTGACTTAGCTTTTTCGGTCGCACCGCCAGGCGGGCTTTCGGGTCCCTACTTTGATTTTTAATTTACTATTTAAATATAAATCGTATAAATTCAGTCATTATCGAGGTGGGAGTAAAAAAATGCGCGTAAAAAATAAATAATCGGCATCAAATATAACGTAAAAATGGACTTTTCTATTTTCCTTATTCGATTTTTTTAAAAGTATTAGAGATCAAAGTCAGGAGTCGAAAGCCGAAAAACGGGCCAAGCCCAATTTTGAAAAAAGAATTACGGGGCGGGCCGGGACGATTTTATAGATTTAATTCTGCCTTAGTTTAGATAAATTTAAAAGCAAAAAATTTCTAGTTTGTAAGGGCACGTGCAAAGTGAGTTTTTATTTTCGTAAAATTTTGAAAATTCTAAAAATTCTAAAAATTTTAAAAATTAATTTTTTTTTTTAATTTTTTCAAAAATACTTTATTTCAGAAAAAGCATTTTATGTACATATATTAAATTTGACGACTCTTTAAAAATTTGCGTTTTATTACAAAATATTTTTTTTCAAAATTTTAAAAATTTTACGAAAAAACTCACTTTGCACGTGCCCTAATATCAAATATTCGGGCCCTATTTGTAAATTCAAACTAGACCATGTCAGGCCTAAATCGATAAATACTGTGGGCGAGCAAGGCCGGAATATCAGGGTCCGATTTAACCTTAAAAGCTATTATCTTGATTGCACGATTAAGCAACCCATAAAATAAATCGAAAATATCAAGAACTTAATGTTTATATGATATTATTTACCACATTAACAAAGCTAATAAATACTTTCTATTTTAAGTTCCGGTAGAGCAAAAACTGTTATACAGGTCAAAAAAAAATCGGGTTATTGGACTGCAATACAGCCTATATTTATAAACGTGCTGGACAAACAACCACGTGGCTCAAAACCCAATTATGAATAGAGTATGAAATAGAGACGATATAATTTAGTAATATTTTTTATAAAAAAAAGCCACGCTTTATAATGTTTGTAGCAAAGGCAATACTCAATATACCATTTAACGGCTTTTACCGTTGTTATTTATTTTAAAAACAAAGAGAGGTCCTCTTATCCAAGATTCTAAGGTGGGAGTGGGGACAAAAAATTGTGCCAGGCTTATATGTCAGGTTGTACCGTTGGACTATTTAATTTAAGATATAAAAACACCAAAAAAAATAAAAATCCTGTTAATCAGGAAGCACCAGTTAGCAATTTTAGGAAGAGAAGATTGGAAACCTTTTAAGCATACTTTCAACCCCCAACTCACCCCCGTTTCATCTGAAAATTTCAAATGATTTTTAAAATTCCAAAAAATATCTATATATCTGTGCTAATTTATCCAAGCAATATTATTTTTCAGATACAAATTAACAAATTTGTTTGAACTTACCCAATATTCAAGTATTATGAAAAATTTAATACCTATATTAATTTTATTAAATTTAAATCTTAACAATTAAGCAATTTTTTGAACTTGAAAATCTGTTTAAATCAAACTCTTTAATTAAACATCAACAAATCTTTGAAAGTTATGAGCTAGAAAATTGGATCTTAGCAATTTTAAAATCTGTTTTCCATTTTATTAATCAAACTTTGTAAGCCAGCTATAAACATCAATTTGAGTAAATGTGATATAAACAAAAAAGATTTAAAAACAACCAAATATTATAAAAGATTATAGTTATATAATTAAAAACAAAATTGCCATAATTAAAATATTTTTAATATTTTGGTCTTATTAAGGTTGGACTGCCTATCTGTATAAAGGCACACTCCAACTCAAATTTTAAAAATTTGATTTTTTTTTTCAAATTTTTAAAAACTTTTCTTTCAGAGACACTATTTAAATGCTAATAACAAAGATTGGCAAAACTTTGTCGAAATGGGTTTAATGTCAAAAAGTAAATATTTTTAAAAAAATTTTGAAATTTTTCAAAAAATTGAAATGAGTCTGAATACGACCTAACCTAAATGTTGATGTAAGAGCTTGATATACTCAAAAATTTAATTTCTTATTATATGAGAAAAAAAATAAAATTTAAGCATTATTATAATATGCAAAAAATTCTTAATCTTTTCTTTAAAGTTACTTAAGAATTGCCGAATCTGTTAATTTGGCCATTTATGTAATATATACTTTAGAAAATAGCCAAAGTCTTGAGAAACTATGGACAATAGAAAATATATTTGAGAAACATGGGGATTATTTTCTTACCAATGTAAAAATTTTCTTTTTTCACTTATTGATTCGTGATATGTGTTATAAAAAAATAAAAATATACATTCAGGTTAAAGCATTTTTGTTAAAACATTTTCTCTTAAAAATACAAATTACTATTAGATCTGGAAGCAGGTTCTTGATCTTTAAGTGGATCTTCCAATACACTAACCATGAGAACACTTTTATCCCCATTAATACTTTCTTCATTTTTAAATATGTCAGAAGATAAAAATTGTGTATTTGGTGAAGACAAAGAAATGTCTGTAGGCATTGAGTTTTGGCTTTCATTATAATCTTGTGATCTATCTTCTGAGAGAATTTCAAGGTGGAGTTTTGTGTGTTTATGAATGTCATGATGTGTAAATGAATGGTTTTTTGCATTTAAGTGTTGTTCCTATAAATTATGATCATATAAAAATAGTACTTTTTGATCATGGCAATGAACACTTGTGGTACTGTTACCGATAGCAGCAAGGGCTTGCCGTTTAGCAGGTATTGGAATATGCGATTTTTCATGATAACTATTGAGATCATTTTTATTTGGTTTGAGACGCAATGGGTTATTATTAGGCTCTGCCTTTAAAAGGTCATTTTCTTTGTCGCAATACATGATTCTTTTTTGTTACGGCATTCTAAAATTAATTAACGAGTGATTCTTAAATTAGGTCGAGACCAAACAAAAATTAAATTTAACTAAAGATTGGGCTAAAACGCAAAAAAAGAAAGTTGCAGTGTTGGGATATTTTGTTATGATTATAGCAAAGCAAAACTCCCTCACTTTTACCGGTTACTCAAAAAAACAAATGTAAGGCTCTGGGACGACAAAACAATAAATTAAATGATTGCGGGTTTTGTAATGACCAATCAAATCTCAGATTTTTCAAATTTTGCATTTAAACATTTAGCCATATGACAAAATAAGTTAAAACACAAATAAAATAGAGTAGGGTTTAAAAAAGATAGTTTTTTATAATATAAATTACATAAATATTAATGTAATAAGTGTTTTGACAAGTTAATTTAGTTTTAACTTTTATAGACCGTAAAACAAAAATTTGGAATTTATTTTTTTTTTCATTTCTAACAGCCCTATGTTACTATAATAAATCCGCATGGGGTACATACAAACCCCAGCACTTTTTATTTTAAATATTTTAAAACAATATTTATTATTGGAAAATTTTGTGACTTTTTTCTTAAACAAATAATAAACAAAACTAGTAATTATAATTTGGTCTAAATCAA
>CM060243.1:31443993-31521707 GCA_030555515.1 Acutogordius australiensis
TTTAAAATTTAGTAATTAAATTGAGTCCATATAGACCTCGCATGGTAATTTTTAATGTTACAAAGCATTTTATGTGCATATATTAAATTTGGCAACTTTTTAAAAATTTGCGTTTTATTACCAAATATTTTTTTTCAAAATTTTGAAAATTTTACGAAAATAAAAACTCACTTTGCACGTGCCCTAAACAAATAATAAACAAAACTAGTAATTATAATTTGGTCTAAATCAAATAATAAAATTTGTTTAAAATTTAGTAATTAAATTGAGGCCCATATAGACCTCGCATGGTGATTTTTAATGTTACAAACCATTATATTGCGTAAATGTAAATTCTTAAATAACAACCTTATTTTTTAGTTATTTCTAAATATTTTTACTTAAGTATATAAAATGTATGTATGGTGAAATAACGTTAATAATTATTATTTTTTCTTTGTAAAATGTCTAGTTTTTAAGGTAAATAACAGTCAAAAATAATTTTATATTTCATTATAATTTTTTCCTCAGAATTTTCATATGTATTACTCGACGTAAAAACACAATTTAATCAATAATTTGTACATTTATTTTATTGACATGATTTATTTAGGTAATATAATAAGAAATCTCAATTTTTTAGATTTTTTACTACTTTGTGTAAATTAAAATTTGCAACATTCATTAATAATAACTTATATAATTTATAATTAAAGAGCACGTATTTCTCTTCAAAATAATAAAAAATAAAGATCATAGCTCTAAGACTCTTAAAATTATAGAGATTTAAAATTGGGGTCGAATGGACCACACTGTACCATTCACGTTACAAAAATCTTACATTAGCGGTTACAATATACATAAAAGCATTGACACCAAATTGACCTAAAAAATTTGTTTTGCTGAATACTCACTTAAAATTCACTAAAAAAAGTGCCAATAAAAAAAATTTACTTTGTTTTTTCTCATAAAAATAAGCTTAACCCTTGGTTGTGTAGGCAAAACAGTCTCATTAAGTGTAGAGTGGAGGACGAGCGAAAATTTTACAAATTGTTTAAAGAATATTCAAAGGAGCAGTTTAAAACCAAGGAAACTATCTAAGCTGATATATAGGCCACGAACCACGCGCTTGCGACTCTGGCTAATTTTACAAAAGTTATTTTGGGCACGTGCAAAGTGAGTTTTTATTTTCGTAAAATTTTGAAAATTCTGAAAATTTTAAAAATTTATTTTTTTTCAAAATTTGTTCAAAAATTTTTTATTTCAGAAAAAGCATTTTATGTGCATATATTAAATTTGACAACTTTTCAAAAATTTGCGTTTTATTACAAAAATTTTTTTTTCAAAATTTTAAAAATTTTACGGAAATAAAAACTCACTTTGCACGCGCCCTTTTAAAGGAACAAAATAATTTTTATTGTTGATTGCAAATAACATGTGTTGAAACTACAATCGGTACTGCAACAAGATTAAAGGTGCCAAACCAATTATAAATTAATTGCCTGTGAAAGCTCTTATAAAGAAAGTTTTTTGTGATTTTTTTAACAAAAGTTCTCTCTATTTCTTAACTTATCATGCAAAACTGGTAACCACAGAGCTGCCATATAAATATGATATTCTGTGGTGCTTTAAATAATGTTATTATCTGATACGATGATAGTCAGATCGGCCGACATATTTTTTATTTTACGCCTGACCTTCCCAACTATGCGAGGGCAAATTTAAAGCAGTAAAACTTTGTTCTTTATTTTCGGCCGACGCAGCCCATCTCGAAATTTACTATACGTCCACAAATTATAAATTGCATTATGTATCGAAAGGAAGTCAAAGTAAAACGCTTTACCGTGTGATATAATACTTTCTCAATTATAGTCCTATATTACAGTAGCTAGAAACAATAAGGCTATAATAAACTATATCGGCCCCCGATATAAGTTTTTAAATTTAAGCCCCGGCTTTCGATTGCGCAGCTAGAGTAGGTCGGTTAATTTCCGACTTTGATATCTAAATGATTCGAGCATAGGTCGACAAAAATCAAGTGGTAAGGAAATTATGACACCGAGGAAAAATAATCGCCATGATGGTCTTATCTCAGATTTCCTTTTCCAAAGTTTTTTCAGACTTGGGCTATTTTCTTAGGTATCGAATTACCAAATTTGACCAATTTGACTTGCGAACTGAATACCAAAAGAGATAAAAATTTCTTTTCATATTAAAATCACTTGCAACTTGGATTTTTTATTTTAAATAATAAGGCTCTTTATAATAAACAGAATATTTAGCTCTCCTAAAACAGGAGACAATATAAATCGGGAATTATTTAAAGTTTGAATTTAATTAGCTGTGGTGAATTATAAACAAAAATTTTTAATATGTTTTTGTCTTTGATTCTTTTTTGTTTACCACTTTTTAATTTGCAAAATTTATAGCTGGCTTACAAATTTTGACAAATATAAATATAAACGGATTCAAAAATTTTTGAGATAGCAGGTTTGGTCTCTAGAGTTAGCTCATAACTCTAAAATATTTGTTGACCTTTGTAATATAAATAAAAAAGTAAAATGCAAAATCGTAACTCAATGTAAAATTCTGATAAACGATTGATAACAATAAAATTTTGCATTTTTGACACATCCATATTTAGCCATAGCTCACATATATGGTGCTTTTAAAAACTAAAAATGAATTCTTAAAAAATTTAAAAAAAAACGTTGTGAAAAAGATTTTTTTATTAAATTAACGATACTTTTTGTAGATTTATTAAAGGAAAATATTGCTATTTTAATTCGAGATTATTATGCATAATATATCAACTAATGATTTTGTAGTAAAATGTTATGAGATCAAGCAAAAACCTTTAAGTAAAAAAAAGCCGCAAAGTTCAGCCTGAGTTTTAAATTTATAGTCAGCGTATCTATTTTTGTTTTTAAACAAAAATATAAATAAATATTAATACTATTCATATAAATTAGATATTCAAATAGTATTTAAAAAATGTATAAAAATAGCGAAATGTATTAAATATGATATTGTAACGTTCCTCGCAAATTATAATGTGATATTATAACGCTTCTACAAAATTAAATATTGGTCAATTAACCGAATTAAAACAATTATCATCTCCTAATTTACTTTTCATTTTTTCTTGCCCAATTTTTTACCTTGGTACAAATAGAAATGTCGCAAAGTATCAAAAATTATTTTTTGCCATCTCAAGACTCAGAAACACATTTATAAGTTTATAGTCAACTAATTTATAACTTTTCAATAAAAATATTTTTGAATATTTTTAGTTAAATAACCATTTAAAAACTTGGAAGTTAATTACAGCTTAACTATAAATTTTTATTGTTGAAAAATTGATTAGATTCTTTTCAATCGCGTGTAACCCTAATATTTTAAAAACATAAAAAAATAGAGCTTATTATAATAAAAAAAAATTAAAACATAGGAATTTTTAACCAGCTAAAATATGTAAGCTAGAACAAAAACAACAATTTTAGGGATAATAATCTGTTTAGGAAATTTTATTTAAAATAGGGCTAATGTTGAATAGAATTTAAGTTAAAATGAACTATTGCTTAAAAAATATATGTGAGTTTAAGAGTCTTGAGGTAGCAAAAAACGCGACTTTTGAGTTATTTATTTTTAAATGTTCATAGGTTGTAAAACTGGATAATGAAAAAAGAAAATAAGATTGGATATTAAAACACATAGTTGCATTAATTTTGATGATTACTTATTTCGCTAAAAATTTTGAAGACTTATAAGAACAAAAAAATATTCACATATTCTTGTGCTAAAAAATGGTAAACTACTTGTCCTAGTAATTTTTCAATGCTAAAAAAGTTTATTTTACCTATGGCTTATATATAAAAAGATAGAAGTCTGGTATTTATAAAGATGTGCCTAATTTGTTTTTAATATATAAGATAATTCTTACTATCTATTAAATAAAGTAAAAAAAATGTAATATATATTAATATATAAAATAAAGTTATCTTGGTCATATTTAGGCTACTTTGATATATAGCAAAAAAAAACAAAATTTTATTTTTTAAAGCTGGTCGCTTTTTCAGGCAAAGTGTTGCCTGCATTCACGTCATTATTACTGTCGGAATTTTTAATTCCCGTACTAGCCTTAACGCTAGTTTTTCCGGCCAGCCCCATTGATTTAGGGGTAGAGCTAGATGGGGCAACCTTATTGGCAGTAGTTGTTTTGGGATCCTTCAAGCTGTTTTCGTATTCGGCAACGTTAAATGCCGAAATGGATTCCATGTGAGACAAATTTTCGAGCAAATTTTGGGGTATATTTTCCCCATACTTCTTCTTCAACAGGTAAAGGTAGTATTCGTAAGACAAGGGTGGTTCATATGCCTTGGGCCGAATGTCAGGATTGGTAAAATAGGTGTCTTCAGTTAGGGATGATGAAACGGGAATTCGGACCCTTGTCGCTGAAGGGCCCGTGGTTGCCTCTAGGCCATCGTTTAAAGATAGAGATGTAGAATCACCTTAAACAAAAAAAGATGTTTGTAGCATAAAAAATATGGTTATTAATTTAGTTAAAAAAAAGAAAATATATAAGGAATTTTATTATATGACACAGGTCAACAATTTTTTGGTCGTTATGTGCAAACTTCAAAGAGGAAAACTGCTGTTATAGCGTTTTTAAATCCGTGTACTTATTTTTCTAATAATTTGTTAGCCAGATAAATATTAAAAATTTTTGAAAAAATTTAAAAAAAAAAATGTTGAAAAACAAAAAAGATTTAAAAACAAAAAAGATTCAAAATCAAAAAAACGGAAATATTCGAAACAGTGTTAGATTCAAACTTACATACAAAATATTATTTCAAAACCGATAATACATCGGATGGGGTGCCAAATATTCTTTAAACTAAAAAAAGATGTAAGAGCTTAATATATTTAAATATCTTATTTTACATTATTTGAGATAAAATAAAAGTTATTTTAATGTAAAATTTTGTTTTTAATTTTTTTTATAATTTCGAAGTTTAAAAATTACTAGTCAATTATGGCCATTTTTTCGATATTGCTTTAGGAAATAGCCGAAGGTTGAAGAAACTTTGAAAAATGCAAAATATGTATGAAATAAGGCCATCGTATTATCACGCTAGAGTTTCATGATTAAATTTTTCACTTTTATTTTTGTGTACCTTTGTATTATATTGTAAAAGCATTAATTGTTAAGGCAATTAAACTTTTAGGTAAAAAACAAAATTTAAAATATAAATAGATAAAGAAATAATTTTTTTACTAAGGCCAAAATTGGTATTAGGGGTTCCCGTGTATTCTCCTATCGGCGTAGAGGATGTATAGATTTTCGTAACGGCTTTATTAAAAACGGGCAATCTTTCGCTGGCGGCACTCGGTAAAACCTTTATATATGCAATAATAAAATTTAAATAGTTAGGGATAAAAAAATTTTTTATCTGATAAACGTGATTTAGAATATGCTAAAAGTGCACTCTATAAAAGATTTAAAATAATGTTAGTAATTTTTTTAAAGGTTTTAAATTATTGTTGTAACAAACAGGTCATTTTATACATGCAAAACATAAAATTTACAGTCGTTTTACAAAAAAAAGCTATATAAAAAAAGAATTATTAGTGATAGATGAAACAGAAAAAAAAATAACAATTTAGAATTAATATCTGTTCAATTTTCATAACTCTTTTCTTTTTAAAATCATTTTTCATTTGATAATGTAAAAAAAATGGCAGGGGTGGTGGTATCTCTTTTGCGATGCTAGTTTTAATTTAGAAGAAACGCTGCCGTTTTGATAATTTAGAACATATCAAATGTTTGTAATATAAATGTTGATATTTGGGTACAAAAAAAATTCTAAATGATAAAACATTCATAATTTTTCAAGATGGAAAATTTTTAAAAGACAAAGTTAATTTGATTAAACCAGGGTTAAACAAATTCATTTAAAAAAAGTTAAAAAAATTCAAAATTGGACAAGCAATTCCAGCTTGTTTGCAACAAATTTGGTGGACGTATAAAAACTTCATTGCTCGCTACCCAAAAAAATCAAATTTTTTTAATCTATATTAAAAGTGAAAACCTTAAGGTATATAACGGCATCCATGCCGTATCCCTCCAAACTTATGAGCTTGAGATCACCTTGAAAGTAACGCGCGTAAAGTCTCGACAATGGTAGTCCGAACCCGTAACCAGCCTTATATATGGTATAGATAGAAAAAAACAAATAATAATCAAACTGAAGTTTCAATACGATAATATACTACATATATATGATAAAATTAAATTATAATCCAAATTTTTTTTTGTTTTTTTTGACCACGCGTAAAGTAGGTTTTTATTTTCGTAAAATTTTTAAAATTCAAAAATTTTAAAAATTTTTATTACCGAAAAAACATTATGTACATATACTAAATTTGGCAACTTTTTAAAATTTGCGTTTATTACAACATAAAATTTTTCTAAATATTTAAAATTTCATGGAATAACAACTCACTTTGCACGTGCCTTTTAGAAAAAAAACGAAATATAAAACGCATTGAAAACGAAATTCAAGATAAAATATAAAAAGAGCAAATAAATTTAAAAAAACACAAAAGGCCACATTTAAGTAAAGTATATTTTTTTCGGGAAAAAAAGGAATGAAATATAGTTTTGCTATATGTAATCCAAATGAGAGGAGAAAAATTAGAATATCGTTTTATACTTTCGACAAACGCCGATGTTAAATTAAAGGATATACAACAAAACAGTTATTGATAAATTATTAATTTAAATCTATAAGCAACATTTTATATTAATTTTCGTCTAACTCAATCACTATTTAGATAATTTGAGAAAATAAAAATTCAAAATATGCTACATGCCCCCTATACCAAAGCAAAAAAAATATACCATAGGCGAAACGGTGGGATCTTTTATAGGCGGTCGAGGCGCAGTACTGTAAGTGTATTGAAAAAGGTTTCCATATTTGCTCAAGGGCACCCCTCCACCCTGATCAGATATCTTTATGGTCAGATCCTCCTTTCCCTTAACTATCAATGCCTTAACTATAGGGAATGTGTCACTGTCGGCGCCCTTGTATTCAATAGTGGCTCTAAGTGCATTCTAAAATCACGTAAACAAACATTATTTGCTAATAATTTTTATTTTGAAAAATTAGATATATTGGTGATATTGTAATTAGCATGATACTTGCTTAACCTAGGAGTTTCGTTAAAAAGGTATATAAAAGATAAACTATTAGCAAAAATTTACAACCTTTAAAATTCGTTAAAAGATTATAAATAATTACAATTTATTATATTTTTTTATATCCTTAAATGCCGTTCCAAACAAAAAACAAATTAATTATATTTTTTGAAAAAGGAAAACAATTAAAATTTAGACTAAAATGAAATCATTTTAAAATTGTTTTTATGCAATAAAAAAGAATAAATAAATTTAAAAATCAAAAGGACCAAAAACTAAGACATTAGTTATTTTTAAAAATTAATTTGTCGCTAAGGTACTTTAATATTAGGCAAAAGAGTCAAAATAATATAATTAGGACAGAATTGAATAACATATAAGTGTGCCAAACATAAAAACCTATAAAAATTTAAAATATAATAAAAAAAAAGAGCTTGGTAACCTTGAACAACTCAAACAAAATATGGTATAAATGCGATGGGACGTATACCACATGAACAGGAGTTCCTGGGGTCAAAACTAAAGAATTAAAATTAAAAAAAAATATAATTATAACATTATTTAGTTAAAACATCCCACCTTGACAACTTTTTCTTATAAACTAACAGATTTTTAATCCCATGTACCGATTGTAAGCTTGCTATAAACAATAAAAATATAAATGCTAAAAATAAATGAGATTTTACGAAAAAAGTTTTATATATATAATACTATTAATTTCAAATTAAAAAAAAATTGTTTTAAACCAGTGAAAATCGTGCCATTTGAAAGTTGGATAGCAAAATATTTAACCTAAATGTGAATGTTGGAGCTTGATATAATTAAAAATTAAATTTATATTACAGTTAATTTTGAGTAAAAAAAATATAACTTTTTTAACTCGGTGTAGAGGTCCAAAATCAATAACTTTTCCAATTGAAATTTTTTAAATATTACAAGTCTGTAGGGCTCTGTTTCAATGATGATTTAAAAACCAAAAAAATATTAGAGATCGAATTTTCTTGCCTCCTCGTAATCTTCCGCGAACCTTCATAAATTTTTGTAAACCTCAGTAATACGCAATTAAAAAAAAACTTGTTTTTTAATCTTGCCAGCGAAAAAACAAAAAAAAATTTAGAAAATAATGTAAAAAAAAATACTTTCACGTTATATTAATAAATTAACAACCAAACCATTCTGACTAGTGATTTCTACGGTTGGGGACGCCATGTAATAGTTATCACAAACAAAACGCGCATTTTCAAAGGCATCTAAAAATTAAAAAAATATTTATTTATATATTTATAAAATCTAATTAAACAAGATATGATAAATAAGTTAAACGTTAATAACAATTTATTAATTTATTATTAACCTTCGACGACTGATTGAACGTTGCAATGAGGATCTATGCAGCCGACATTTCTGGGATGATCAGGAATTATTCCACCAAACATCATAGCTAAATAATTATATAACAAAAAAACCATTGTAATAAAGATTATAATAGTAAATGTAATATCATATAAAATAATAATAATAATTATTATAACACATTTCAAATTGTTGGTCAATATAATCATGGAAGAAAAATAATATGTGCACTCTTTTCACTATGTACCTGCAAACAATCTCATATTTAGTTTTCCCCATTGCCTCAAATTTTATAATTTTACAACGTTCAGAAAAAATCACATATTCATTAGATTTCCTTTTTATAAAACAGGTCTAATAAAGTTAGTTTATCAAAATTATTTGCAATTCATTTCCGAGAGAAACATCATATATAAAGAAAATCATTTATTTCAAAAAAATGAAAAAACGCCTTACGTTATTAATAAATTTGTTTTTGAATTGAACTAACGTTTCCACCATTAAATTTTATACTTTAAAATCCTAAAATACCCCAAATGTAAAATCAATTTTCCACATTAACTATAATTTTGCACTGAAGAGAAATTTGACTTAATTCGTAAGCACAAAAACTGACCTTGCCTTATTTCGTTTTCAATTTGTCTATATAAAAATATAAGAACAAACTATCAATGTTTACGTAAAGGCATTTTGCATTGCCGTTTAGGCGTCAATAAAAGGCGTTTAATAGTTTTAATGTAATTTATTATCATATTAAAAAAAAATTATCATGGCACAGCCCAAGGTGTTGCCATAAATTGTGCTTAAGGTGCGTGCGTCCAGGTTTTGCCTGTGTTATACAACCAATCATTTTTTTTTAATTATCCTCTAAAGATGTTCGAGCTTAATATATTTACTTGTTCATATTCATTTATTTGAGTAAAAATATTTTGTTCATGATCGTTTTCAAATGTAACTTTTATCAAAACTCTTACAGAAAAATAAAAAATAAAATTCTTTGTCTTAAATTACAAAATATTTTGCACCTTTTTAACTAAAAAAAATAAAAACTATAAAATTAAGGAGTTATTGACTCGCAAACATATGACGTCCTTTAAAAAACGATATTGACGGTCGACCTTTACGTTCAAGACATTCAAAAACACGACAACCAATATTATTTAAGTCAGGTTTGAGAAATTATTTGTCGGTTTTATATAGCAGTAGTAGTAAAAAAATAGAATAAACAACAATCACTGAACTTCAGAGCAACTTACTACCTCATTCAATAACAAATCCTACATAATTTAAAAGGTTTTACTATGCTGAGTAATGAGCATACGAATGCTAATACGACTCAAGAAAAATCGATCCAAAAAGTATTGTATGTTCCCGTCTATTTTGGCATTATCCTCCCCAAAACTTTCCTTCATTTCGTTCAGGCCCTGTGCCACTGTCTCAACCACGTTCATATGCCGATTCCTAATCTTTATAAGCGTTTCAACGAAGCTAGTGGCAATAATTAAACAAATTTTAAAGTTTTTAAATAAATGTTATATACATGTGTAGGCAAAATATAATTAATGACTACCTGTATATGATTATTATTTATAAGACATTAAAAGTTCAATGTCCATTTATAAAGCCAACCAAAAAATTAAAAAAATTACGGTACACGCAAAATGCAGTAAAATCCAATTCTAAATTTTTTGGCAGCCGGAGTCAGTCCCAATATAAGACCATAAGTGATGCTTAGGGGCGCTAGGCAATGAATAGTAGAGAACTTAAATATCTGATATGTTTATTTGGGGCATTTGGCAATACTTCGGTGGACCAATGTACGGACCGGCCCAGTCTGCAACTTTAAACGTCAATTAGGTCTAATTATAAGAAATGGCAAAGTTGAAACTGTGTTTTGTAAAAAGTGTTTATTCATATGTTATAGCGAAATTAAGGTCATAAGAGGTCATGTGAATAATATACAACGTAAATGAATAAATATGCATAAAAAATACTAGCCAAAAAGGAGTAATAATGGAAAAACAACTTCAATAACAGACATTAAATTTGTTAATTTAAAAAATTAAAATCCGCAGATTTCACCAAATTTGAGTTTTAGCCATAGCCAAATGTAAAAAACGTTTAAATAATAGTTGGAGGATTTTAATTTTTCCAAAATTTTTTGAAAAATAAGAACTAATTTAGGAGCAATTCTTTAATTAATGAACAAACAATATATATAAATTACCTCAAAGTTTAATTTTGCAGGAGTGTAAACATCTCACTTATAAATTTGTAAAATTATTTGATAATATATTTTATGCTTAATATAAGAAATGTAATAGGTAGGGTTTGAGTAATTTACATCTCTGAAATTATAAATTGTCAAAGATATGAATTTCTGAGGGTTTAATATGCATCAAATCAAACCTAAAATAAATTTTGCAAATAATTTTTTGTTACTTGAAAAAAGATGTTTTCAGCATTAAATAAATATATTTTTGTAAAATTTTTTGGCAGATATGCCTGATTTATAGGGAAGTCAGTATAACCAAGATTTGTAAGAAGAGGGGATGGGGAAGGTTATGGGGTTTTACTAAAACTAAAATATCACTGAGAGTTTATGCCTTTTAATTGTATAGTGAGAGGCTCAAAAAATTTTGCCAGTTTTAAAAGCACAATACAACACATAAGTAAAATATATAAAAAAACATATTTGCTAAAATAGTAAATCTTTCAATTACTGGTTTAGGACAGATATTGTCATGCTGTTATAAATTACAAAATTCCTCAAGTTACACTTAAGAGTTAAATAAAAAAACAAATATTCATTGTGATATAATATTCTAATGTATTGTTTCTTATGTCATTCCTTCAATGCTTTTGGTTTTATATAAAGAATTAATATAAATTCTAGATTTGGTAGTTAAAATATTTATTTTACTGCATAAATGTCATCATATATTCACAAAAAAAACAAATAAAACAGCATTTAATATTCAACCAATGTCATGACTTTATAAAACATAATAAGCTAAATTTGATTCAACAAATAAAAATGTTTGTTAGTTCTATAAAATTAAATATTTATTGACATAGTGATAATAATAGTTTATAAATATTAAGTAATTAATTTACTCTTGTAAAATCATGGTTGAAGATGGTCTAGCATTTTCAAATTTGATAATGTCAATGAAACTTTGTTTATACCTAACGGGTAACTTGAGAAAATCTTATACCAATTTTGTACAGTTTGTATAGATGGCATTTTTAGCAAATTTTCAGGAAGGTAATTAATTTCTCTCATCATATTTGCCAATCTAACAGGAATTTCTTTTTGTAAAAACAAAAAGGACATGACTTCATTTGGATTTGATTGGCCTTTATAACAAAATAAGTTATGTTAAAAAACAAGTAATAAAAAAATTTAGAGCCTACCAAAATCCACAAATTGTTTAATAGACAAAGCAGAAGGCACAAACTGTGAATAATATTCCAACATTTTAGTAAAGCCCTTAAAGCTCCGAAATGACAAAAAAACCATTATTCTTTTATTTTGTAGTTCGAATTATTCACATGGTTGTGATGATCAAGCTGATGATGAAAAATCAGATAGCATTCATGAAATCATATGTGGCTTGTAAATATTTATAAATTTTTAAAATTAAATATATAGCTTAAAAAAACCAAAAACTTAATCATAAAGTTTTAATTGCGCTATTGCTATGCAAAATACCAGAACAATAAAAACCAAAAGAGCTAATTGCGGGTTAATGTAATTTTTAGGTCACATTAATTTTGCATAATATTTAATTTTAAAAAATTCTGTAAAAATTTTACATTACTTGCATTGGAATAATTTTACAACCACATTCTTTAAGGTGCCAGTATAATTATTTTGTGCACATAAGCAAGGTATTCTTATTTTCTCTGTTTTTAAACCGCAATGCCAACTGCAATTAGATCATATATTTTCTCTCGTGAATTGCTAATTACACAGGTCAACTAATTTTTTAAAATTTTGAGCTAACTTTAGCACACCTCGCATCTTAATAATTTTCAAAACCAAATCGTTTTTCTAATCAAAATTTGTATGATTAAAATTTATTTAAAAAAAAAAGTTAAAAAAAAATAAAAGATAATCAAAAACAAAAAAAACACAAAAAAAACAGCTTGCTAAACTGCTAAATACAAGCTTTAAATAATATTTATATTAAAAGACGATTTAACACCGTGTTATATAGATTGGATTAGCAAGATAAAAATATTTATAAATTTGAAAAAAAAATCTAGAATATTTCTTCTTACAGGATTACCGAGGTTGCAAAATCCGTCAATTTAGTCAAATTTGGCTATTTTTTATATATATTCGGAACATAGCCTAAGTTTAAGGGCACGTGCAAAGTGAGTTTTTAATTTCGTAAAATTTTGAAAATTTTGAATATTTATTTTGTTTCAAAATTTTTTTATTCAGAAAAAGCATTTTATGTGCATATTTTAAATTTGGTAACTTTTTTTGAATTTTTGTTTTATTACAAAATAAAATTTTTCAAAATTTTGAAAATTTTACAAAAATAAAAACTCACTTTTTACGTGCCCAGTAACTTTAAAAAACTATAAATATATTTGGGATAAGATCATAATGAAATTTCTCCCCCAAAAACATATTTCTTTATTCATTTATTAATTTTTGTCAATCTGTGTACTCAAATTTTGTGAAAGAGAGGGTTGGCATAACAATTTAATAATCATATACTGATAGGTATTAAAATTACGCTGTATTCAAACAATAAAATAGAACTAGCACCCATGATTATAGGGTCCCTTAATTTGGCATTTTCTAACACATTTACTATTTTTATCTCTAGCCTAAATCCCGTAATTATGCGCGTATCTTTTAACATAAAATATTATAATAACAATAGAGCTTTTGAATAAATCAAAAGGCATAAAAATGGTATTTAAAAATGCCTTCGGGACCATAGGTCCTGTGTTTTTGAACTCATATTTTGAAAAAATGTTGTATTATGGCATGACCTCTCGCTCGAAAATATCTGTTTAAACATACACAAGTGTATTGCAGGTTATTTTTATGGTTTAATAACCCTAATTTTCTAAAATTAGATTAATCAAAATTTATAACGTAGGGATTTTATTATACATATTCTGTTAGGTTTCTTATTTGTCCCATTTGGGTCAGCTAATTAATTTTAAAATGAATAGAGAGATTGGTTGGAGCTAAATATTTACCCAATCGGATATTATTGGCTGTGCACGTTTTCTGAAAAAAACTTTGTAAAAAATATCAAACCCAATGGATTAACTTTAGAGTGACTTGTTTAAACGTATCGTAAAGTAAAAAGGCAAAATTTATAAATGCTTTATTTGTAATATAGACAGGGCCGTACCAGCCTATCTCATGGGTCAGACATTTGCTGAGGGCGCTACATTGATTTTATTATTATGCATTGTTTAGAATTCTATTTTATCATATATATTCTAATTATATAAGATTTTTACCATGCATCATATTTCAATAAATTAATATTAAAAAAAATTATTTTTATTGTTACCTCTTGTTCTTTCTATATAATAAATAAGGGGCGCCTTATTTTTTTTGCCTAGGGGTGCTTGAGAAACCTGGTACGGCCCTGAATATAGACCGTTAAATTTTATTTTTGACTATTTTTTATAAAATTATTAGAGGCTACACCCATTGCACCAAAGGCTGTGGCCAGTGAATAAAAAATTTTGCAGAAAAAAAACGAACGCAGTGGATCCTAAAATAAGCCAGTTTTAAAATTTTTGGAAAATTGAGACTCTAGCAATTTAGTTATAAATTTCAATACATTTAACACCATGTTGATATTTTACATATTTCCTGTCTCTTTATATGCATGAGCCATAAATAAATAAAATACGGAATATATTTTGCAGAATATAAAAAGTTTATTTTATATTTTTTCAAATAATGCCTATGAATTTTAAACTCTATAAAAATCAATAAATCTCTCACCAGCAATTCCGCGCAAATCAGCTTTATAAAGTTTTGAATTTTTGCAATCAAAAGTTTATTAGGTTTATTCAATCACACTTGTTAATAACATAACAGTAATTATATACAAAATAAAAATATTCTGGTAACTGAAAACTAGGAAATATTTTTAATTTTCTTTACTATTATATTTTAACTGTTATTCATTTTAACAAAAAATAAAATTGGATAATAATTTTTAAAAATTTCATATCTTGTTATGTTTTATTAGCTAAATTATTTGTTGTCATTGCAGCTAAAAACTAAAGCGATTACTGAAATAAACATATTTATTGGCAATATCTGATGAGGTAAGTTAGACATTTACTATATTTTTTTTAAGTTTTACGCACGTGCAAACAAGCCTTTTTGTATATGGCGTTTTGATGGAATGGGGTCGACGATATTCATTGCAACTCTAAACGTTTCTTCGACAAATGTAGACCTTTTGGCGACGGGCCCCGAGATTGAGCGTTTGTGAATTACATTCACTTTGTCAAATTTATTTGCATTGCACCGATTCTAATTTGATCCGTGTTATATGAAATTAAATTAAATCAACGTTAAAAATTATAGGTCAAGCATGATAGGATGAGGAAACTGGTTAACATAAAAAAATATGTAAATCTTTCGCATTTCATTGAATAACAAAAAACAAACGATTTTTTGAGGTTTTTTTGGAGAATTTTCTTGCGATAACGATCCCGGGTTTAGTTTTTTTCCTATGCCCCTAATTTTTTTTAAACCGCGTCCAAAGTTCAGTAAAAATTTACAAAATTTTTTAAATTATTAATTTTCCAAAAAATCTATTGGCATATTTAGATTCCTTAATAAACATGTCTAAAATAGGTTATTACCTAAAATTATTCGCAATTTACTTTCAAGTTATTTAGGATCAAAAAACGAATTTTATGACCAAAACCACTAATTTTAAAAAAATAAAAAAATAAAGAAAAAATAATGAAAAATTAACTATTATAAAAAAATTTAAACGCCTTACGCTAATAATGAATGTTTCCGTTATCTAAATATATTTTTAAATTTTTGTTACTGTCCATAGTTTTTATGATATAGAAGCCCAAAATAACCCAAAAATTGAAAAATCTCAACTTTGACACCGTAATTAAAAATCTGAGGTATTGGCTAAAATTCGGATTTCATATTCGTGATCAGCGCCAAAAGCTTGACCAAACACTATAGTTAGGGTCGTCCAAATTTTGTTTTCCAGTGATATATAAGAGATCAAAAAACCGACCTCTTGAACATCAATTCTTTTCTGAACCAATAAGAAGCCCTGAATCAAATTAATAATGGGGTGACTGCCTCTGACGGAGAGTCTCGCATTTTAAAAGCCTACGTTTTAAAAGGCAAGGCCCCCTTATGTCGAAGCCTTATTTATTGTTGACAACATTAGTTCAGAAATTCAATTATGTAGGGCGAGGGACCTCGAAAATTTGGAAAAAAAATGGAGGAAAAACCACATGTTAAATGTCTTTTCAAAATTTTACTTTGTCACAGGATCCGGGACATATTTCTACGGTGCAACCAAAAATGACGGAAGAATTTCGTGCGAATCTGAAGCTATTGAAATGGAAGAACGAAAGTAGAGAACCATTGACAATTTCCTTGTGAATGGGCGACACAATATGATTGGGTGTCTTTGGGCACCTTGTGATTTAGATTACACAGGTCAACAATTTTCAAGATTTAAAAGTAAACTACAGAGATCAAACCTGCCATCTTAGGGATTTTTGAATCCGTTTAACGTTTTTTTCTATTCAAACTTTGTAAGTCAGCTATAAACATTTAAGAATTTGGAAATGTTAAAAAACAAAAAAATTCAATAACAAAAATACAAAAGAAATTGAATTTTTTTATGCATTCACAACAGCTTAATTGTTAAATTCAAATAGGTTGGGTGTCAAATATATTTTATAATCTAAATGCAAGAGTTTGTTATGGTTAAAAATTTTATCTAAATATATAAAAAACTAAATGTTACGAGTAATTTTAATTTGAATGAAAATTTCATGAGGTATTTATTTTAGGGTATTTTCGAGGTCGGAAAATCTGCCAGTGTGGTGTGTTATTAGACAAGGATCATGACCTTTAATGTATAAATAGCTTTCAATATATATTTAAGCAAAGTCAAAGAGGAAAAAATGATAAGTGTACTTGTTGTCATCAAATAAAGTCATTTTAAAATGTTTTCCTGGGTCTTCGGCCGAGCAGCTTCTGATTCGAATATCCATAATTTGTTCATCTAATAGAATTATACTATGTTAACGCTTGTAAATATAATAAACATAAAAACTCAGAGCCAGTTTATCCATCACAACAACCCAAACCATGCCTAGGGGTGCCCCACAATCTTTAGGAAATAATAGGGGGTATCATAACAAAATATCGAAAAAAAAAGTTCGTTTTGGACGATAAAAAGCAGTAATTTGTTTAGGAGGGGGGAGGGGAGGCGCCAATGAACCCTTTATAAATTAAATTTCAGATGACACATGAATTGAGTGAAATTTGTCACGCGAGATGATCCATTTATTACCTTTGTGCTGAGGTAATGCTACAACCAGCGTTGCTTTTTTTCCGACAGCTAATTCACGCGCTGATTTCCGCGATGGATTGTTTCCTTTAACTATTTTCATTTGACATCTCGAGACCTGAGGCTGATTCCAGGGCACTACTGTGGTCGCGTGCATACTTAAAAGAATTAACAGATTTATATTACCAAAAATTAAGAAAATTTAAAATGTACTTTAATAAATGATAGTGCCTATATGCAAAAATCATATAAGACCAGCATATAGTAGCCTCATATCTTTTAAAGTTCTGGAACTGAGGACTTCAATTCTTTGAACTCAAAATATACTTTATTTAAATAATAGTAGTAACATAATCTCGCAAAATGTTTTTATTTGGTTAATTTATATAATATCAAGGCACCACTTGTAAATATTTTGCCCCAGGGGTTATGAACGTCGCAGCAATTTCATTGCTTCTCACCCAAAAAAATGACATAGATAATAATTTATATGGAAAGTCGCCTAATCGTCATTAGCATTTAATATAATTTCTGAAATAAAAGAAAAAAAAATTAAAAAAAAATTTTTTTTTAAATTATTAGATTTTTTGAAAAATGTATGAGCTTTGCGCGCCTATAGAAAAAAAATGTCAAAAATCAATTATATATTCAAATAAGCTAAAATATTTAATTATGTTTAAATATTTTAATATTACTATTTATAAAATAAGAATTCGCTGCCATTATCAAATCTTTGAATTTTTGAAACACCAACTAATAAAAAAAAAATAAATTAATACGGCACTGTCACCGGCCAGGAAGCTCTGTATGAAGGCAACTTTAAAATTTTCTTCCTTTCACCATCATTTGCAGATATGTTATATTGTGTTTTAGTAAAAGGAAAGCTGAAATTTTGATCCACGAGGCTATTACCAGGCAACAGCTTAGGATTAGATGATTGAATTAGGGATTGATAATCACATATGACTAAAAAGGCTCGGTCCCACATCTCGATGATGGGTAGGCTATCGTCCATTTTGAGTATAACGATATTGTAAAATAAGCCTTGGAAGAACTAATTAAGAAAATATTAATGATTCCTATTTTTATATAATATATGAAAAATAATGTAACAAAATTGGAATATAAAAAAATTGTGATAATATTAAGCTAATGAAAACAAAAGAAAAAAAATATGCCCTTTATGTAAGAATGTTATACGGTAAAATTTAATTAAGGGCACGTGCAAAGTGAGTTTTTATTTTCGTAAAATTTTGAAATTTCTGAAAATTTCAAAAATTTAGTTTTTTTTTAATTTTTTCAAAAATTTTTTATTTCAGAAAAAGCTTTTTATGTGCATATACTAAATTTGGAAACTTTTTAAAAATTTGCGTTTTATTTCAAAATAAAATTTTTTAAAATTTTGAAAATTTTAAGAAAATAAAAACTCACTTTGCACGTGCCCTAAAAAAGAATTAGAGAAATGATAAAAACTGAAATTTTACCTTTGTTCCACACCCAAATAACGGTATTTTAAATGTTGCATATTTTGAACCCGTGCCTTCAAATTGGCAATGCTGGTCGCCGTATCGCTTATCAATAAACAATACTCCATGAAATCCCACAAAAAATTTTATTTGAAGCGACATGAATGGATTGTGCCGTGAACATACGGACCTCACGTCTAATTACATAAATAACAGAATTGTTATCGTTCCGTGATTAGGAAAATTAGTTTAGAGGCCTTCTAAAAAGGTTGACAGTTTAATTGTATGTATACATATTTTTTCAATAGGGCAAAAAATAATTTTAAAAATTGTCTAGATATATTTAATTTAATAAATTAGTAGGGGAGAGCGGGGCGAGATGGTTGTTTTTTTCAATATTTGACCATAACTTTTTTTATAAATGATTACTTCAATCATTGTATATCTCAAAAAATAGGTATTTTAATACTGTATTTAAATCATACACAATATTTTAAAATGTTATATTTTAACAGATATTTCGAGTCAAAAAATCATTTTTTCCGCCACTTCGACCCAACAACGGGGCGAAGTGGCGAATAAAGGGGGCGAGATGGTTGGTTAATGAGTTCAAAATAAACAAGAAATAATATATAAGCGGTCATTAAACAATTTTATACTTAAGATAATTAAAACATATATCATGATAAATATTTATGATGATTTTTGAGTTTTTTCCCTTTTACTTGTTAACAATAGGATGGAGCAATTTCAAACTCATTTTATTTTGTTTCCATTAGATTTTATAAATATAATAGACTACTAGATATTTGGGCAACGAGCTTTCCAACCCCTTACCAAAAAAAAGCTAATTGTATAGCATTTACGTTTGGTAAACATTTTTTTCGCTTGTAGTTTCTCAAAATAATAAACAGCTGATAAAAATTCAAAAAACACCTGATCCCCAACCACATCGCCCTACACTTTCTTAAGTATGTAAAATCAATATATTTCTAATAATTTGGCGTTTCCAGGAGGCTTAACATATAGAATAGTTAACTTACACTTTTTTTAATTAAAAAAACCTATTTTATTTATTTATTTCATTGATATTTTGATTAAGCGTAAAAACACTATAAAAGTTTTTTCAATGATTTGTGCCCAAAAAACATACGCTATCTTTTTAATAAGAGGTCCCTTAGAATTTTTTTTCTCAATTTCAGGTTATGCTTATCAAATTTAGAACCCATTTTTAACCAATTTAATTTCACAGTGCCCAAAATATTTGAAAAAATTACTTCGCCCCATTCGCCACCTCGCCCCCTCTCCCCTACCTAGGCTTTCTTTGGCAACTAGTTGGGGAAAAAATTATCGACTCAGTTCCGTGTCAAACATTCCTGTCTTACACGCAGGATGTTGGGGGTTCGAATCGGTGCAAAGCAGAGCTGGGAAAATGCCCATTTTTGGGTCAAACTCATTTTTTTTTTTTTGAAATTTAGAAAAAATAATGGGTTTTAGCTTTAATTAAGAAAATATTTATAAAATTTAAGATTTTCTTGTGATATACTGTATTTATTAATAATTGATTATTTAATCTGTCATAAAATTTTTAAAAAACAAAAATTTGAGTTTAGTCGAAAAATGGGTTTTTTCCCAGCTCTGGTGCAAAGGAGTCTTTTATCTTCGAAAAATAGATATGCAACCACTTTGAAGCTGATGGCCTACTAAGGCAGTTGGTCCTAAACGATATGCTTAAAGTGAGAGCCTAAGATAATAACTTAGGTCGCCGGCGTTCGAGCAAATTTTACTATGAGTCAAAGCCCTAAACAGGTATGGCGTCCCTATATGGGGAGGAAAACCTCAAACCCAATTTTTGTATTTAAAGTAGGAATCAAATTTACCTACAACAGAATTTGTCATGTCACCCATTTCGAAAGGATCAATGGATGGTGGATTGTAATTGTACAAGCGTTTAGATTGCAGATAATTGAAGAGCATCTGAAAATTCTGTGGAAATCATATGTTTTATAATTTAAAAGTCAAGCTATTAAGTTTATTTAGAGATTTCTAATTCCAACATTAATGTTTTAGAAACTTTCCAATGCATAAAATGAATATTCTAATTTTCTTAGTTGGCAGGCGGCAAATTAGGAAACCAATATTTCCCAAATTAATATACGGCTAAAAAGATATGACTGAGGAGAACATTAGAGCAATGGTTTTTTCAAAATGATTTTCTATAAAACTGTATTTCAAATTAAAATATAATTGGTACCTATAGGGCATATTTAAATTAAATAAGGCAAAAAAAAATATTTTAATTGAATTATAAACATATTTAGACATAAGAAAAATTTGCAGAATAAGGTGTTGGTAAAAACAGTTCTTTTAAGAGATAAATGTTTGTCAAAATTAACTTTAATTAATTTTTTTATTTTATTAAGGGCACGTGCAAAGTGAGTTTTTATTTCCGTAAAATTTTGAAAATTCTAAAAATTATAAATTTTTTTTTTCAAAATTTTTTAAAAAATTGTTTATTTTAGAAAAAGCATTTTATGTGCATATACTAAATTTGGCTTTTTAAAAATTTGCGTTTTATTACAAAAATTTTTTTTTCAAAATTTTGAAAATTTCACGAAAATAAAAACTCACTTTGCACGTGCCCTAAGATAAAAAAATATTTCAAAGAAAAAGTTGTTTGGGAGGCACCGTAAATATGGTTATTATTTAAAAATCTAAGACCTTATCTCGGATAGAATCGGATCAAAAAATTATTAAAACAGATCAGGACAAAGCTTAAAATAGGCCAAAAAAATTTAATAGGCTTTATTACGCACATAACATTATTATTACTAGTTTTAAATATATATTTTATAAACTATCAATAAAATATACTTATAAAATTCAAAAAAATTATCAAAAAATATATATTTAAAACATTAAGTAGGTAAAAATTAAAAAAATCGATCTAGTTCAGCCGGGTCATCAATTTCTATTTTAAAAGTTCAATCTACCTAGCCAACATTCAATTTCAACACGGCCCACTTAGGCTGGCTTAAAGACTCCGATTATAATCAATCCAATAATTGTGATCGACCTTACCATTAATGGGTTAAGAGAAAAATCTCAATGCCCTAAAGAAGGGGGAGGGGGCTTAGCTCAGACAACTTTTTCCAAGAAAATATTTCCCAAGCCTACCTTAAAGGCTATTAATTCTCAGGATCCTCTATTTCCCCACTTTTAACTCTTATATATTCTGAGGCCCACATTAAAAATTATCTTCTACTGTCTTCAAAAAACTAATTTCAGAATTTAAACAATTGTAAAACTTAGTTAGTACCAGTATCAGGAATAACAGACTTGCTGCTGTGTCCTTACACCCCATTGTAGAAACGATAATAAGGCGTCATCAATCGTCCATCCGTCAATACAAACTCATGTTTGAAAAATGTTGCAAATGTACAAAATGATTTATAGGTCCTTTTAAATAAGGCTCCTTTAATTTATGGAAAAACAAAATAATTGTGAAAGTAAAACACTTTCACTTTTTTTATTACAATTTTTATCAAACTAAATTAAAAGGGGCTGCGGCGAGACACATTATATTTTATAAGGCAATATATCTAATTTATCATAATTTAAAAAAATAATTGTCAAAAATTTATTTTTATGGGATATGTTGAAAAACATTGTATAAAGAATTGTGACGATAGATAAAGTGGAGACTCTATGGCGGCTTATCCATCTTATATAAAAAAACGTTTTTTTTAAAAGGTAGAGGTAGGTGTATGTATTTAAATAGGTAAAAATTAAAGGTGGTTTGTTTGAGAGTACAAGTGGGTTTTTAGTAGCATTTAATATTCCACTAACCTACTCCTAAAACGACACATAACTCCTCCTTTTTGCCATGTGTAAATATAACTGTAGGGTGGTGATGAATAATTTTATTGAATAATAAAAATTAACTTTAATAAATCTCTTAAAACATAATCTAATCCTTATTGCAGTTGCACATATTTTTCACCATAAATTACCTTTTCCATGATTATTATAGCTAAGGGAACGGCTTAGTTTCCTCAGTGCTGCCGTGTTTATGCGAATGATTTACTGCTATTTAGCTAAGATGAGCTACAATTAATTTTAACATTGGAAACAAATTATATGCAATGATTTTTAAATAATCATCATTTCCCCCCTAACATATAGCGACTTCTCAAACACCGCCATTAAATAAATATGACAATTCTAAAAAAAAAATTGTCAACAGGTTGTTGTAATTAACAAGACCTTTGTAATTTAATTGTATGTCAAGGAGTGTTCTTAATTGCCTCAACGACAATTATGTACAGATACAATTTTCCGCTTATGAATGTTTAGACTTCATATTGCTTATGAAGAATGTAAAAAATTTAGAGTCTATTAGTAGTTAATTATTTATATTGATTAAGATAAAACACGCAATATATTTCAAAAATTTAGCTTTCTTAAGTATGTTTTTTTGGTTTCGTTGTCTGTTTAGGGTACTAACTGTCGAAAGTCACGAAAAGCATGCTTATAACACAAGTCAACAAATATCGATGTCAGGAAAAATAAGTTAATGAAAACATAAAAGCATGCATCCTCGCCTTACCTTATATATAATTTTCGTCTTCCGCCTTCGGCACATCAAAAATGGCCTTTTAGACCAAACTAGATTTTGTGACCTCAAATATACACAAAAAAAATTCAAGAATATTTTTATCATATAAAAATCCCTTGTAACTTATATTTATCATCTCATTTTTTACTAAATCAAGCTCTAATACATTTAGATAATACAGAATATTCCGCATACAAACTTAAATACGACGCGATATATTATCAATTTTTAATAAAAATTTTTGAAGTTTGAATAAAACAGTTTAGCTATTGTAAATATGGAAAAAAAATAAATTTATTTTTGCTTTTGTATCTTTTTTGATTTTAAGATTTTTTTTTAAATTTTCAATGCTTATAGCTGACTTACCCAAGTTTGATTGAAAAAACGGTAAACGGATTTAAAAATCTCTAAGATGGCAGGTGCGATCTCTGTAGTTAGCTCATAACATTCAAAAATTTGTTGACCAATGTAATACTTTATATACGTTTATCTTGAAAAACTTTTGTTAAAGATTTAAATATGTTATAAACATTTTATTAACTTTTTTAATTTTTGTAAATAAATATTAAAAATTTCTCATCAAAAAATTTATTTGGAATTTGTATTTTTCTAGAGGAGGCCTAGATTTTTTTCGGGTTTGTCGCATGAAAGTAAAGTTCAGGCTTAGTGGAGCAGTTTTTAATAGTTTTAATTGACATAAATGCAATATACAAACGTTCCTTAAAATAACAAATCTACTATACAATTTTCAAACTCGATTTTTCTTTGCTACGCTAGATCTCGGAGATGGTTTGTAGTTGAGCGACGTGTGAGGTGTGATTTTGTAGGGTAGGTTGAGAAGGTGTGCGGAAAGATAGTTAGGAAGCGATCGAGATTTCCGGTGGGTGTGAAAAACCTAACTTTAAAAAGTTTTTTCGAGCAGTAGCGATAAAAAAAAAATCGTTTGTCGAAAAGGTGCCTAGGAATGTCGAGTTTGTATTTTTATCCACTAGGAAGTTTTATTTTTTGTTTAAACGACGAAATTCTCTCAGGGCTTTAAATGGTAAGGTTTTATTTTGAAATTTTTTTAGGTTAATTATTATAATATTGCCCACGTTTTTGGAAGTTTCGAGATTTTATCAGCTTCCGTTACCGAGATATTTAAGGTTAAACAGGGGATTAAAATTTGAACTTTACACTCGGGATCGGTTTGACAAAAATTCTGACTACAGATTTTTCTTAAATTTTTATCGAATCATAATAGTATAGTCCTTTACATTTTCTCAAAATTTCAGACTCTTTTAGCCCATAGGAGCCGAGTTAGCGGCCCGGTACCGAAAGGTACATAAATGTACCTTTTGGGATTTCGGTCTTAAAGAGTAGTTAAAAAATATTTTTTAAACGTCCTTATCCATAATATATGTAAGCAAGTTAGGTCCTTAAAATTTATGCAAATTGAAGCTCTTCAGGTATAGCGGTGTGAAGGACCTATGGCGCCAAACCCTGGAAATCATGTTGCTCTGTACGAATTAAATTAACACACAAGAAGGTCGCCAAAACGATCAAAATTTGTCTTATCCTATTCCTTAATGATAGTTTTATCGTGGTATAAAGTGATTGACATAGCTACTTTATTTGTTTTGCTAAGATTGGGCCATATATTTTCAGGTACAAAAATACACCTATAAGCAGGCAATACGTAAAAGTTAAATTTTATTTATAATACATATATATTCTATTTGAAATGTTTATATTAATTTATTATATTAACCAAAGTGGTCCGGGCCCGGACCCCCTTTGTTTAGTAAAATAAAATTATACTGAATAATTGTACCTTAAGACAACTGTCTTAATTAAGAGGGTAAGCAAAATATTATGTAAGATATATAAAAAATTTTGATATATTTTAAATTGTTTTTATAAAACAAATATTTGTCTCAAAAATAAGACATATGTATAAATTAATAGAAAAGCAATAATAATAATTTTTATTATTTAAAATAAAAATAAATATATGTATATATAAATTTTATTTATAGTTATATTTAAAAAAATATATATTAAATCAATATAATATTAATGGATTTAAAAAATATTTTCTTTTTTCTTTTTTTGAATTTAATATTAATTATCTTTCTTATTCCAGATAAAATACTTAGCCTACAAAACCACCCAACACACCACTCTATATACCGTCTCCGAGATCTAGCGTAGCAAAGGAAAATCGAGTTTGAAAATTAAATAGTAGATGATATAGGAATTTCAAGTAAACTTAATGATATTTTTTAGGAATTTAAAGACATTAAAGATGCATTTGATAATGTCTATAACATGAACTAAGATATTATTATTTAGTTTATAATTTTATATAGGAAGATCATGTCAAGTAACTTAAATAGCGAGGCTGCCATGGTTATATTGGCTGATAGTAATATAATAATATTTAATAATAGGTTTTTACTGTTATGAATTCAGAAACCTCCATTGGCATAGCAACTTCCTCATCTTGGAATAAGGAGGAGAAATACTCATACGATTTACTCCCAGATGCAAGATCTGCATGTGATGAGCCCCGGAATTGGCTTAATCTTATTATGCCTAAATATATGATTTGTGCCCTTATAAGCCGTACAACTTTATCGGTCAAACTGTCGACCCCGTACATTTGAAGGTATGTTTAGATTTTTGTTTTTTAACAATTAACTTAAATCATTTAGTATAAATTTTAGGATCTTTGAGTCTTGATTTGTCGGAAAGTCATTCAGAGTTAGTTTTTGGATTTAATACTGATTTTTTTGGGCTGTATTTGCTTTTATTTTCATAGGAAAGTATATAGGAATAATTCTTTTCTTTTAACTTCAGATCTTTGATATGATGATATTTGCTACCAAATAGGTTTCTATTTAGGGATTTATATGTTACTATTTTAATTTATTGAATTAAATAGATTTAGTCTGAATTAGTACTTGAATTTGTAATTAGAATAATTAGTTATTAAAGCTTTTGGTATATTTGGATTATGTCAGATTTAATTTTATTTGGAATTTAATTTTTTATACAAATTTTTTTTAATTTTTATGTATATTTTAAAAAAAACTTTTTAAATATTTGATATTTTTTCAATTTTATTTAAAATTTAATTCTTTTTAAAAAAAAAATTTTTATTTTTCATGAATTTTTTTTAAATTTAAATAAATTTTTTTATTATTTCATAATTTTTATGAATTACTTTGAAAAAATTTTCAATTTTATTTGGAATTTAATTTTTTAGACAAATTTTTTTTAATTTTTATGTATATTTTAAAAAAAGCTTTTTAAATATTTGATATTTTTTCATGAATTTTTATTTAAATTTTTCAATTTTATTTGATTAATTTTTTTTAAAAAATTTTTTTTTAATTTTTATGTATATTTTTAAAAAACTTTTTAAATTTTAATAAGTTTTTTTAAATTATTTATTTTTTTATAATCAAATTAAATATTTAAATATATCGACTGATCGTGTACACAGCCAATCAGTTTACTTAAAATGTCGTGTACACAGCCAATCAGTTTAATTAAAATGTCAAGTTGCCCGGGCGGAGCCGGGCCACATGGGCTAGTTAATAACAATTTTGGTATTTTAAAAAGCCAAATTTAAACATTATGTGTTTTAATACACAGGTCAACAAATATCAATGTCAGAAACGAGATTGTTATGAGAACATAAAAGAATGCCCATAATGGCCTAATCTCGTATATACTTTTCGTTTTTATTAGTTTCTTCCTGGCTCCTTAGATCCGTCTATAACGAAAAATGGCCTTTTTTGACCAAAATGACAGATCTAAATATACACTAAGAAGAAAAAATATAAAAATCTACATTGCATAAAAAAATTTCTTGTAAATTTGTAATCACAATGGAAAATAAATTTTATTAATATATCAAGCTCTTACATCGGCATTTAGATAATACAAAATATTTCGACTGAAATACGACACGAAATATTATCGGTTTTTAATGAGAATATTATTTGAAGTTTAAATTTAACAGTTTACCTTGTGTGAATATGCAAAAATAAAATTTCAATTTATTTTTGTTTTTGAATCTTTTTTGTTTTTTTGACCTTTTTTCTAAAATTTTTAATGTTTATACCTGACTAACTAAGTTTAATTAGGAAAAACGGTAAACGGATTAATATTTCTTAAGATGGCAGGTTTGATCTCTGTAGTTAACTCATAACTCTCAAAAAATTGTTGACCTGTGATATAAGTGTTGATATTACATTTTTATAGGGCATACACTATTAATATATTAAAGCCATTGTTTAAACCCCATCATTTTTTTATTCTATAAAATTAAATGAGTTATAAAGTTAATATAAGACAGGTTCTCCCGAATTCAGTTTTACGGCTAATTAATTGATAGATAGTCTTAAGATAAGTTTTATTAAGTTAGGTAATTTTATTGCAGTTAGTTAAGGTAATTTTGATTGTTATTTTTAGTTTTAACTTAGGTGATGTCTAGTAAATGTTTTAATATAAAAATATGTTGTATTTAACACCTCACATAATGGCAACCCGTCAGTGCCTTGTCTCTTTAACTCCAGCACTATGGTCTCGCAGATAATTATAAGAGGGCCGGCGATCTAGTTTCAGGCTCTCAAAAAATGGGTTGGGATTTGTTAGCGGTCGCCCATAAAATTACTAACCAGGCTCACCGCTGATGATTGTAAAACACAGCATAAGCTTGGAAACACCACGTCGTCAAACCTATTGTGATTTAATTTGGAGTTAGCTGTAATCCTATTAGGTTAAGTTTATATTAGTAGTACGATTTATAAATTGCCTTATATAGCGGAATTTTATATATTTTAATTAAAATTGCCTCCTTGGTAATCCCGGACTTGAAGCTATTGCAGATCCATTAGTCTTCAATAAATATACAGGGAAAGTGCCTATTAATTGCTTTATGCGCACGAAAATATTTATCTGGATGCACGAAACAATTATTCTTTACGCATTAATTGCTACACAGACCACAATTATTAGGTCTCTCTATGCGCTCGAATTTATTGCTCTTTCCGGACATTTCTCTATGTGCACAATTTATTGTAGGTGCACAGTTAATTGCTATAGGCTTGATATATAATCATAGGCGTACCGAGGAGGAAGGAGAGCGGGTCGAGTTTTACTTGCCGGGTGTGAATTATTTTGCTTATAATGACAAGTGGACGCGAAAGGGTTGGTTGAGGCCAAAAAAGGAATTAATTTCGCGAGTGGGGCCGGGCTGCAAATAAATAATAAAGATCTTAGTACCGTGTATTTATGGAAACACAAAAACAAACCCGTGTCGTAAAAACTTCAGCCAGGCTAGGCCAAAAATTAGTATCCACTACAAGCCCAAATATTAAAAATGCAACTCGTAAAAATTCCTCACAATCGCATTCATTTGATAAATTTAGACTTGTTTTTATACATTTCGAAGGTAAGATTAAACTTCTTCAAAAAATCCATAAGATACTAATGTTGTAATATCCCAAAATACCGACGTTTAAATATTTGCGACAAATGAATTATGCACAGAGAAGTTATTTCGTCCGCTTAAAGTAATAAATTCGTACGCATAAGGGCACGTGCAAAGTGAGTTTTTATTTTCGCCAAATTTTAAAATTCTGAAAAATTTTTTATTTTTTTTCAGAATTTTTTCAATTTTTCATTTCAGAAAAATCATTTTATGTGCATATATTAAATTTGGCAACTTCTTAAAAATTTGCGTTTTATTACAAAATTTTAAAAATTTTACGAAAATAAAAACTCACTTTGCACGTGCCCTAATAAAGGTATTAAATGTTGCCTTCCTGATGATTAAATGATGCAGAACAATTATTACGTGTGTTTAGAGCAATTTATTCGTTCGCTTAGACATATTGATAGTAGTACAAAAATGTTTATATCGCATATCAACAACTTTAAAATAAAATTATTAACTGATTATACACAGGTTAACAAATTTTTGAGAGATATGATCTATTCAGAGCCTAAACCTGCCATATTTTTAAATTCATTTACCGTTTTTTTTAAATCAACCCTTGCAAGCAGCTATAAACATTATAAATTTTCAAAAATTGTTTAAAAAAAAATTAAAACGAAAATATAATAAAACTTTTTTTGTATATTCACAACAGCTAAACTGTTACGAACTTCAGATAATATTTTAATTTTAAAACCAATTTAACTCCCATTTATGGGGTGCTAAATCCTGTATAACGTGAACATTGATATAAGAGATTAATTTATTTATTAATTTTATTCCTCATTATTTAAGATAAAAAATTTTAATTAAAATGAATTTTAAAACTTCCGTTATATTACACAGGTCAACAATTTTTTGAGAATTATGAGTTAACTACAAAGATCAAACCTACCATCTTAAGGCAAATTCGTGTACCTCTAATCAAACTTAGTTAGTCAGTTATAAACATTGAATATTTTAGAAAGGTCAGAAAACCAAAAAAGATTTAAAAACAAAAATAAATTAAAATTTTATTTTTTCATATTTACAATAGTTAACCTGTTAAATTCAAATAATATTTTTATTAAAAACCGATAATATATCGTGTCGTATTTAAGTTTGGACGCGAAATATTTTGTACTATATAAATGCCAATGCAAGAGCTTGATACATTAATAAAATTTATTTTTCATTTTGATTAAAAACATAAGTTACAAGGGATTTTTATATGGAAAAAAGATTTTTTTTTTTCAGGCAAGGGTATATTTAAATCTGTCAATTTGGTCAAAAAAGGCCATTTTTCGCTATAGACGGATCTAAGGAGCCAAAGACGGATGAAACTAAGAAAAACGAAAAACATTTATGAAATTAGGCTATCATGGGAATGCATTCTTTTATGTTTTCATAAAATTCACGTTTCTGACATTGATATTTGTTGACCTGTGTTGTGAGTTAAAGTTTTAGATATGGTAAACGCTATTCAAGACTTTAAAACTCGGTGTAATTTAAAATTTTTATTTAATGCAAAAAACACTAAATTTATGTTGCAATTTGCATTTTCAATTTCACCCATCTAGTTTTAATATTAACAAATAAAACCTCTCAGGAAACAAAAAAAATAACATGTTATTTAAATTGAGTTTGGCCAAAAACATAATTTTTGAGATGGATGTTAAAACAACAAAACGGGCATCATTAGAGAAAATTGCCAACCGAAAAAAAAATCATAAATATATCTGTACGTGTTCGAACAGTGCAAACCAATTTTGAAAGCACATGTCTCTATTGTATTGTGTAGGTATTGTCCCGACGGAATTAAATTTATCGATATGCGACAAAGCAAATTTTAACTTAAGAGAAATAATAATGTTTTGTACGATAGAAAAAAAATTTTTTTTTTTTAAAATCGTTTACCTTTCTTTAGCCGCAAAGTATAATGCCCATTATTTTTGGATTAACTCAATATACATTGCTCTTTGTTTAATTTGTATTTTGCATTTTATTTGAAATAATGTACCTAGAAATATTAATTAAAAACTAATTTCTAACAATTTTTAAATAAAGTGTCTTTTGACAAATACACGACTTTTATAATTAAAAAAAAAATAAAAAGAAAAAAAGAAAAATTTTAAACTGCATTTTAAATTATTCGTTGTGTGCAATTTCAAAAAAAAATTGATCTAACATTTTAACAATATTAAAAAAAGTGCTTTTAATATAACGCCTAATTTTAATCCTTTATTTTTCTCTCCATAAAACATATTTAAATTTGGGGAGGGAGAGTAGAAAATTGCCGCCATAAAAGATAAATGCTCTAAACAGTTACTATATTATTAAAAAATTTCAAATTTATATATTAGGCCAAGTGCAGAATTGGTTTTTATCTTCGTAAAATTTTCAAATTTTTAATATATTTGTAAATGAAATTTTGAATTGCCAAATTTAGTTTATCACAAAAACTTTTTCTGAAATAAACAGAATTATTAAAATTTTATGAAAATGAAAACTCACTTTGCAAGTGGCCTTATAAAAACATACACGTATACATTTTTTCTTTAATTTAATTGAAAATTTTTTAAAACCTACAATGGATGAGTCATCGAAGTCGGGATCAGAAATCCAGCCCTGCCCGGTGCCGGCCCGCATGAAAAACGGGCTGGGCCGCGCCGAAATTTTAAATGGACGTGCCTGAATTAAAAAAGAATTTAAGGGCTGGGCCGATGCCGAAATTTTAAATCTCATATTAGTTGCCCTATTATTTTATATTTAATGAACAACTACTATAATTATTTATCCCACGATAAAGGGTATTTCTACATTTTGTATATTTAAATTTATAAAAAAAATTAATTTAACTCAGCCCTCACAAATAAATATCTAAACCTTTTTCTTTTTGTTTTTTTTAAACATATATTATATTTATTCATCTTTCTTATTCACATTTAATAATTTTATGTCTTTATTTTTTTGTGTCTCTAATATTATTTTATTGCATTTTTATGATAAACATTAGTCAAAATTAAGTTATTGTTTAAATTTATATTAAATATAATTAATTTAAGGTCTGTTTTTTAAAAATATTTATGACAAATGGATTGGGGTGTTTCTGCTCTAAAAAGCAAAATGGCGCATGAAATAAATTGTCAAAATACATAAATAATATTTTTAATAAAATTACTTAGTTTATATATAAATATAGGATGATGGCATATGATTATAAAATAGTTTTAAAGGGTATTGTTTTTTAACCTGCGAATGGGAGGGTGAGAAATTTGTAACACGAATGGTATAATGGGGGTCCAAACTGACCCCAATTTCAAACCTTTTTAACCTCAAGTTTTAGCTATGATCTTTATTTTTTTATTATTTTGAATCACTGTAGATTATTTTACTGTTGTAAAATCATTTTGTAAACTTATGGTATTATATAATATTACTAAGTTTGCAGATTTTTAGTGCAAAAAAATTAATTTCTAATAATTTTTTAATTATTTTGATACTTTTTGATAGACAATTAATTAAAGAATTATAATAGTTCATATTACATAGATCGTTTTAAGACAGTGTTTATAAACATAAAAATTGTGTTTTTTATTGATACTTTAGGGCACGTGCAAAGTTAGTTTTTATTTTCGTGAAATTTTCAAAATTTTGAAAAATTTTATTTTGAATTAAAACGCAAATTATTAAAAAGTTGCCAAATTTAGTTTATGAACATAAAATGCTTTTTCTGAAATAAAAAATTTTTGAAAAAATTGTGAGAAAAAAATAAATTTTTAAAATTTTCAGAATTTTGAAAAATTTACGAAAATAAAAACTCACTTTGCACTTGCCCTAATATGTAAAACTATTGGAAGAATACCTAAAAAAACTTTTAACTTATTTTCAGTGTTATATTAAGGCAATACGGTTTTTAGGGCACGTGCAAAGTGAGTTTTTTATTTGCGAAATTTTTAAAAATTTGAAAAAATATTTTGTAATTGTCTAAATAAGACATTTAAATAAAAACACACATATGATTTACTAATTCTACCAACCAACAACTACCTACAATCAAGGACTTCCATCAATCAATAAACAAACAACCATACACGGGTTAGGCTTAATTGGCCCAACGCTCCAATATAAATTTGTATATAATCATATATGTTATAGAAATAATAAATTATCCCAACTGCATGAGTTTATAATAGTAATAAAACGCAAATTTTTAGAAAGTTGCTAAACTTAGTTTATGCACATAAAATGCTATTTCTAAAATAAAATTTTCAGAATTTGTAAAATTTCACGAAAATAAAAACTCACTTTGCACGTGCCCTTAACATGAGAGTGTGGTGTCCATATGGACGCCAGTAGAATTTCTAATTTTAACACAAATTTTGTTGTTAGACTTAGACCAAAATTTAATTACTAATTTTGTTTATTAGGGCGCGTTCAGACTCATTTCATTTTGTTAAAAATTTAAAAATTGTTAATATTTTGAAATTTTTACCTTTTGACATTGAACGCTTTTTTTCATTAAGTCGTCAATTTTTGTTATTAGCATATAAATAGTTTTTCTGAAAGAAAATTTTTTAAAAAATTAAAAAAAAAAAAAAATTTGAATTTTAGAATTTTTAGAATTTTCCAAAAAAATGAAACGAGTCTGAACGCGCCCACATATTTTTAAGAAAAAAGTTAAAAAATATAGCCCATAATATATAATATTTTTAATAATATTGAAAATTTAAGATGTGCTGGGGTCCGTATGGACCCCACAGTGCTAATCGCGGGTTAACCAAGACCAGCAATGGTAATCACAAAATTTGTACAACATGACGTCACTTATAAAACTAATTTTTTTAAGGCGCGTTCAAACTCATTTTATTATTTTTTATAATTTTTTACTTTTTGCCATTGAACGCTTTTTTACAAAAATTTTCATTCTTTTTTATTAGCATTGAAAATAGTTTTATTGAAAAAAAATAGTTTAAAAAATTTTAAAATTTTTTAATAAAATAAAACGAGTTTGCACGCGCCTATAATTAATTTTATTTTTATAATTTTTTTATATTTATACATAAAGGTGCGTTCAGACTCAATTCAATTTTTTGAAAAATTTTAAAATGTTTACCTTTTGACATTGAATGCTTTTTTACATAAAGTTGTCAATTTTTGTTATTAGCATTTAAATAGTTATTCTAAAAGAAAAGTTTTTAAAAAATTAAAAAAAAAATAAAATCCAAAAAATTTAAAATTTGTAAAATTAAAATTTTTAAAAATTTGAAGTGAGTCTGAACGCGCCCTAATATAAATAAACGCCCTAAATAAATTTGTGCAAAAAATGTAGACCACATTCACAACAATAGAGTTTTCCTAGTGAACTGTTTAAAATCATATGAATTAATACATGAATTTAAAATTGCTAGTGTGGGTGGTGGTCTTTTTGATTTCATTATTTGAATGTAAAAAATTAAGAACTAGTTATGAAATAAATGGCCATTATGGATGCTTTAAGCTGTTGAATGGTACTCATTCCATTGGTTGTGGCTGTAAGTTTATTATAATTATGTTTTGTTTTAAGGATGTATAATATAAAATGTAGCAAGTATTGATGGATCTTATGGTGCTTTGGCATTCATTGGTGACGAAGCTTACTTAGAAAATTTAATTAAACATAATCATGGACTTGACTTTATTGTTATGATATACCCACATCTTTTTCAAAAGTAAATTATCATAATTATTTTTATTTTTTAGAAACTTATTACTTAAAATTAAAAATTGTGCTAACATTAAAGGAATAATTATTTTACAATCTATTAATGAAACATTTTTAACCATTTACAAATATTCACCTGATGTTTCTTGTCCAAATGATTTATCAAGTATATAGTAGTTTATGACTATTGAATATATTTTTTATGAATATTCTATTAATGTTCAAATGTATTTTGATTTATGATATCTTCTGTTATAATTAAGACTATATAAAATTTTTGTAAATTATTATGGTTTTAAAAAAATAAATATATTTTAAAATATGTTATGATATAAGTAGTTGCAAAAATTGTATAAAATATTCACACTATATTAAACATTGAATAAATAATTTTATAATTGTATTTTATATTAATTTATTAGGGCATAATCAGACTTTATTTGTTTTTATAAAAAATATTTAAAATTTATAAAATATAAGTTTTTACATCTAAATTAACCATATTTTAACAATTTTTCTAAAATTGGAGTAGTGCTCTAGATAAGAAATCTTGTTAAATTTATATTTAAATATATAAAATAGCTGTTACAGTGCTCGCTTCAATAAAGTGGCACATGTTACAAATAGAATTATCAATAGACACATGAAATGTGGCCATCATACTAATAAAATGATCACAATCACAAATAAATGATCTCTGTCACAATTAAATGGCCAATATGATGTTTCTATGATAAATATCACTAAGTTTTGGCCATAACTTTAGTGATGTTTACCATGAAATCATCATCTTGGCCAATTACATGTGATCGTGATCATTTAATTGTGATCGTGATCATTTTATTAGTGACCGTGATCAAAAAATTAGTGGTAGATGGCCACATTTTATGTGTCATGATCATTCTATTTCTAACATGTGCCACTTTGTTGAAGCTAGCACTGTAATCATTTCAACAATATTCTTTAAAGGTTTTAGCTCTTAAAAAAATTAACATTGAACCAATATTTTTTTTTTTTTAATTTTAACTTTTTCAAAATTTTTAAATTTGAGTGAAGTCTTAACATGCCCTAAACAATTATATAAGGTGTTTATCATGAAGGCTCGTATTCAAATTGTCAATCAATTAAATGGAATTCTTATGGTCAGGGTGTGTTTTTCAATAACTGGCACAATTTCCCTATTTTTCTTGTCAACAATGAGGAATCAATTAAATACCTTATGGAGAATGTAAGATATCATTTTTATTTACTTTACTGATATAAGAGATTTTTTTTACACGATTGTTTGTGGCCTAATGCATGTGAATGCTCCTTAGTTAAGACTCAATAAATTCAATGCTTCAAAATTTAATGCAAACAATTTGTTTATTTAAAATAATTTTGGCATTTTTTTTTCATTAACATATTGTTTTTTATTCACATATTAAACCAAGGTTTTAATAAACTGTAACTTAACCTTTTTGAGATACCCCTTAAAGTTTTGATTAATTTAGAAAAATTATTGTATTTTTAAGCATATTCTATCCAGGGATGGATATTAACCAAAAAATTGACAAAATTAATTTAGAGCTAATCAAAAAAAATTATTGAGTATATAGTTTGATTTTTATTACTTTATCTATAACTTTTGTACTTAATTTGGGTAAGAATGCTTATTCAAATATAATTAATTATGCTATTTAACTTACCTACACCATCCTAATTAATTTATAGGGTTTTCTGATAAACTCAGTCCAGATAAGTTGTTTTGTAACCAAATAATCATTGTCATAAGCTGGTCTCTTTATTATAATTTAACTAAATAAAAAACTAAAATCGTTAGATCCAAAACATTTATCGAACACATAGTTGTAAGTAAAATTAATTATGTCGCTTAACCCACGTGCAAAGTGAGTCTTTATTTTCATGAAATTTTTAAAATTTTGAAAAATTTTATTTTGTAATAAACACAAATTTTTAATAAGTTGTTATATTTATATGCACATAAAATGCTTTTTATAAAATAAAAATTTTTGAAAAAAATAAAAATTTTCAGAATTTTCAAAGTTTTACAAAAATAGAAACTCACTCTGCACGTGGCCTAATTAAAAAATTAACTGTAAGGCTGAGTCAGATTATCAATAATTTTTTCCCATCCCCTATTATATCACCAAATTTTTCTTTTATTTTCATTTAAATAACACATATTAATATTTTTAATGTTTTGCAACCTCAATTATTTTAATGGGGGATGGGCTTATGCACAACTTTTAAAGTTAAGCGGTATTGACTTCCCTCCTCTTCAGATTTGCACAAATCATGACGTTATTTCCAATCTTGGTTGATCTTATTCTCAAAATCCGTAAAAAAATCGCTCACTGGTCTGTCCCACCATCATTCAATACTTTTAAAGTTTTTCTTCACTCAATTAAAATCGAGAAAATAAATTCACTTATTTGTCTCCTACCTTTGCCAAGCTTTTTCAATAGAGCAACCAAAGCTACATTGGATAAAAATGGCTCAATTGTCTCCCGACTAATTTAGGATCGCTTCTAACTATTAACTAATGATACTTACGCTGCCCCAAGGGCAACGTATTTGACGACAAATGTTGGCTGGCTCTAAATTGTCGAGCAAGCTCTTGTATATGGCACAATCGTCACTCAAAAATCAATAATCTATCCTTAAAACTCATATAAAGGTTTAGATCCTCAACGTTCTCAAACCTCCTAACCTCACTGCGTCACCTGTGCTTTGTGTAAGGAAAGCCCCTTATTAGGGATATTGCTCGCATTTTTGTTTATCATATCATGCAACCTATAGTTTTCAAATTACTAGATTACATGACCACATCATTCTAAAATTTCTTAAAATTGTTTTTCAAAAATTAAAAAAAAATTAATAATCCCTTTTTTCAATACAAAAAATTTGGTCGTTACATATAGTTTAATGTGCTTTCTTAAACTTCTTAAGTTTTGATTATTTTATTTAAATAGATTTTTGTGTTTTTGTAAATATTTATTATAATGCACTGGTATACCAAAATTTATATATGTTCGGCGAAGTTTTTTAAACTGCATCGAAATTATCTAAATGATGGTCTTTTATCAAAATTTTTTCCATTTAGCCTCATTGTGACCAGGTTTTGCACACTTATCGAAAGAACGGCCCATGGACAAAATTAGCTAAATTTGCGACTTCAAGGATAAAAAATTAAAACAAAAAATTTGAAATTAACCAAATTTAATTTTCTTAATTTGAATGTTACATTTTTAATTTTATCAAGCACGCTCATCCATATTATATACAAAATATTTTGCATCCCAACCTGTATAGGACACGATTTTCCACCAATTTATAATCTTTTTTTTAACATTTATTCCTAATTTATAGCTGTCTTATGGATTAGAGAAATCGGTAAACCGTGAAAACCTTTGAGATAGTAGGCTGAATCTTATAAATTAGTTTTCCAAAATTGTCAAACTGTGTTTTTTCTCTTTATATAATTATCATATTAAGCCTTATTTTGATATAGAATAAATTTTAGTATTAAAATTTATTCTATGGATAATATTAAACATTTTCCCCTTAAAAAAACTTATTTTTCCCTCTCCTACTGTCTTTAATTTTAGTTCTATATAGGGAACTCCCCCTATATTACACTATAACAGTGTATATAAGGGATCCCAGTGTATAGAAATTTTGATTTGCGATTCAATATGTAATGATCAAAGACCACATCTTGAACGTTTCACTTAGTGAGCTCCGCTCATAATACTTATACTGGTAGATATAAGGGAACTAAGTTCTTTAAGATTTTAGTCAAGTGACACCGAATGTTAATTGATCGCGTTCATTATGTTGAATATATTTCTAATTACAAATAGATATCTTTGAGCGATAATTTTAAGTATATGTTTGGCTGATTTCTCCTTTATGGACTCAATGCGAACTTTCTCTGGGGTCCATTTCGAATATGGTTTATGTGTTTTTGTATTGGGGACATTTTCATTATCAAAATTGTCATTTTCAAGAAGATTGGCAATGTTTTCATTATCAAAATTGTCATTTTCAAGAAAATGTTAAACATTTAAAATAAATTTTTGCTTATAATTTTAAAAAATTTAAATTTATAAATATGTAAAATAATTTATACATTATCATTACCCCTTATATAATCAAGTTTTTCCGGATATTTACAATTGAAGCCCTAACAGAACTTAAAACAAATATCACCTCAAGTATTGCAAAAATCCAACTCCGGAAAATAATACCGGATCATTGATCAATGTAAAAAACAACATTCTCTTTGAAACTCATTCAATTACTCCAAAACTTAATTACATAACAATGTACTCTCCTTCCGTGCACACCGGAACATGTAAATACACTTTACATAACAATATATCTCTTTGTAATTAGAAATATATTCAAAATAATGAACGCGATCAATCGACTTTCAATTTCACTTGACAATATTATTAAAGAGCTTAGTTCCTTTATATCTACCATTATAAGTATTATGAGGGGAGCTCATTAAGTGAAACATTCAATATGTGGTCTTTGATCATTACATATTGAATGTCGCAAATCAAAATTTCTATACACTGGGATCCCTTATATACACTGTTATAGTGTAATATAGGGGGAGTTCCCTATAATTTTTTTTTATTATTTTTCAATTTTGCCTAAATTGACACAATGTTTCGAGGAATATAAAATTTTAGGCCGTCTTTTGGAAACACAAAATTCACCATTTGATTGGATTTGGTAAAATAAAATTGTTACACCAAAAAAGTATCATGAGGTGCATTCAAAATCAATGTACAAACCGAATTTTGAAAATTTGTATACTTTTAAATACCATGGAGCACTCTAAGTCTTTTATATATTTTTAAAGTTTTTTATATGGTCTAATATCAAAGTTCAAAGACTATTATCCCTTTTTATGATGCAAAGATTTTTATTTTATATTGAATATTATAATTGTACTATTTTACGAAACGGAGGTATTTTCAAAAAGGTTAAAATAAAAAGGTCAAAAATCTTTAACATAGTTTTATGCTCTGATCATTTTTTATTGAACATTCACTTGATTATTGTTACATATTTCTAGTGTTACGAGAAATACAACGAAAACATTGTGGATCTTTACAGCTCTCAGTACGCACCCATATGTTCGGTTCGTTTGGTATTCGAAATGTATGCCGTTAAAGACAGTATTACATGCCTTCGTAGATCTGAATTGGAAAGCACAATGGCAGCTAGTTAAATATACTATAATTTACTTATACTAATTTAAATTTTGTAAAGAAATAAGATCATTATTACAATTTTATTTTTAGCAACCTTTGATAGTTTTTCTCTCATATATATCACCCTTCAATTACTATAAATGGTTTTTTTTAGAAAATAAGGGCTGCTGCATACATTTTTTATTTAATAATAATTGCATTTATTATTATTTTATTGATCTTTAGTATAAAGATAGATCCAAATTTTTACAGTTACCTTGTTTATAAAAGCAATACTAACGATTTTAATTTTTTTCGTTGTTTTTAGATTAATTTTTATTGGCGAAATTTGTTAAAACTGCAAAAAATAATCTACATAAGGGTCTATCTTAAATGTTTTTTATTTTTCGAATCATTACTCTGGCCTTACACGTGGCCAAAATTGGCAAAATTGACGTTATAATAAACTATAACTTCAATTTTTCACCCGAAATAATGAAATATTATATCATTTTCTATCTTCTCCATTATTTAGGTTATACAAAATATTTTACACTTTTACTTACGAACAATATATATTAGGGTTAAAACAAAAATATTAATGAAGTTAACAATTTGGCTGTTATATATACAAATTTTTTAGTATTTAATTTTTGAATTTTACATGTTTTTTTTAGTATTTAAACATAAGTTTTAAATGATTATAACTGACCAAGACCAGAGATAGAACGAGATTATATCCCTAAGATAGTTGGTTTGATCTTATAAAAAATTTATTAATTAATTTTTTTCCCATAGTTAAACTATTTTAACCGAATTATTAAAACATATATTTCACTTATTTTATTAGATTGGCCAAAAATTTTTTTTAGAAAAAACTTAATAAAATCATAGTTGGAGCTAATTTTATTTCTTCCTATATGTGTTTTTATGTTGTTTGATGATGATTGTAATTGATGTTGGTTTTTTTTAATTTTTTTTTATAAATTTACAACTTTTTTTGATGTGTGCGGAGTAATAAATTGTTGTTAAATATTTGGTTACGAATGATTCTTTGATTAGTCGAATTTGGATTTTTTTATTTAATTTCTTGAATATTATAATATCTTATTTAAAAAAATTAAAACAATTTGACTCACTGAAAATTTATAGCTTGGACGTACAACTTTTTCTAAAATCCGTCATATTGTTAGAATTCTTAAAAAATGAAGCTTGAATTAATTCAATTTAAAGAAAATATTTAGTTTTGAAATACGCATGTCTTAAAATGTCACTTGTAATTTTACTTTTTAATTTGTCAACCTGTCTCGTTGTTGGTGTTTTTAACCACACGCAGGGGGAAGAGGGGATGATACCATTTGTAATTGAAGTAGATTGTTCGCTTCATGTAGTAGTTATTGTTAGAGCTCTTATGGAAAACGTTTTAATTTATTATTGCGTTTTTATAATAATTAAGGAGATCATTGTTCCCCCCTTGGCGACTACAATGTTTGGTCTTTATATAAGCCAACGGATAAATTTAAACCAATTAAACCAAGATCGCTTATCGTTATATCAGCTAAAGTTTCACAAGCGTATTTTTACTATTTCTTTGACATATTTTTTTTATCACAATTTAATAATTTTTAAAACAACTTTTAAAAAATTTTGAATATTGGATTGATGAATAATTAATTTAATAATTTTTAAATTACTCTATTGGATCGGTCGTATTAAATATGTTATTTTGATAGTTTTAAATAAAATTGTAATAATGTCTTATAACGTTTTGTTTAGGCGCGTTCAGACTCATTTAATTTTTTTGAAAAATTTTAAAATTTTTAAGTTTTGACAATGAGCGCTTTTTTACAAAAAGTCGCCAATTTTTGTTATTAGCATTAAAATAGTTTTTTTGAAAGAAAAGTTTTTAAAAAATTTTGAAAAAAAAAATAAAAATTCACAAAAAAATGAAACGAGTCTGTACGCACCCTTATCTGCGAATCTTTTATTTTTTAGCATATTCCCTGTTAATTGTGAAATATCAATTTTTGTTAAAATATGTTTTTAATATCAATTTCAGATCTTAATTTTTATAATCTAGCTCGATTCATTGACTATGTTCGATGGAATATCCCCTGGAGCCGAAAGCTCTTTACTCAGCATTATAACATTGCTTTCTATTGCTGATACACTCGCGAAATTAAGAGCCGACATTGAAAAATCACCTTTCAACATCCTATTTCTTTTACTTAATGGTGTATGTGAATTCTTTCATTTCTTTTTATTTGACCTTCTGTTTGCTTAAAATTTGTGATTTACTTTTCCTTTATTTCCTCTTTTTTAGATGGAATGACGTTACTGATTTTTAATTAACCCTTATCCCAAGTCCTTTTGGTGATATAAAATTATGTGCTTCTAAAATTACATGTGTTACCTCAATTTATACGTTCTAGTCCATGACTTGATTAATAGTTGGCAATTATCTATTAAAACAGGAATCATTTGAGTACATTGGTTCTTCTAGCCTGATATACGATATGAATACACTCCACGAGTTCCCTCAAAGATTAAGCGATAAAATAAACCCGCAACTCGCTGTCATTAACACTTCCCACATACTTCATTACATTGAACTCGGCCAGGTAGGACTTGCATCGGTTGAAAGAAAGTATTGGATCCATAGTGATCCGGTGTCGCGCCAGTCGCATAAGGACGTTGACCAAAAGGTTATTACTTAGGGTGACACATAAATTTAAAATTTTCGGAATATTTTTTGTCTATGTTCTAATAATTTATTGTACATTTAAGAATAAATCTATTCAGAAAAGAATAAATGCAATAAAATAATTGTAGGATTACATAAAAATGTGAATCAAAAAGATGAATAAAATATAATATGTGTTTGAAAAAACAAAAAGAATGACTTAAAATGTTTTTAAGATAATGTAAAAATATGCATAACTATGTCTGAATACTTATTTTAAAGTTTTTGGTAGGTTAATAAAAAACTCTATCTTTATCAGTTCAAATTGGCATTGAAATCTATTAGCTTGCAGCGGAAAATGAGGGTAAAAGCCTACATAAAAAAAATAATTATATATATTTTAATAAGTTAAGTATTTTTCCCTAATTTAATTTAAACCAATGGTAAAATTTTAACATAAATATTTGTATTGCATTAAAATTATTTACCCTTTAGTTCTCTTAAATCATTACTAGGTTAAACAGTTGATAAATACGTTTATCAATGTTTCACATATTGGTAATAACTCCACTGCTACCAAGAACATTCAAATTGATACCGTTCCAAACGTACAACCCTTGCCCCCATCTTCTTTACAAATGTTTTTGCGAAACGACCCGGAAATATCTGCCGTTCTTATTGCCGACCATCAAAAAGAATTTAGCAATCAGTAAAAATTACCTTTTTTCTCGATCTATTGCTATATGCTTTCACTATGCCGTATTTTCTTCTAGTTGGGGAAAAATTTCACTTTATATATTTAAAAATTTAACTTTTATTTATTTGAATTTTTAAGGAACAGATGGGATATAGTTTTGTAAATCTATCTTTTTATGTGAACTTATTTTTAAACTCAACTTTTTTGCAATTCAATTTACTTTAGCGAAATTTCCATAATTATATTAGAATTTATATCACCAAATGTCAAGAATTTTTATTTTATGCTATGCCTAGATTTTATCACAGTCCACTTGATAATTATAAATACGTTACCACTTATCATGGACCGGCTAAAGTTCCTGATGGTAGAAAGAGGGGAGAAAGGGCACTTATTAGCGATATAACAGATTTGTCCTCTTTGGTCTCAAGAACCCTTTACCATCTCACAACTGCAACTCAAGATGCTTCTACTGAAAAATCTCGGACCATGCCTCTCAAAGATATAGTGGCAAATAAAAATTTGGTGCGATTTTTTAAATTTCTTGCTGAAAATTTTGATGTCGCGTACTGAATATGATCAACGATCAAATGTTTACATATATTGGATATAAATATATTTATTTTCTTTATAGGTACAGACCTTGATGAACTGTTATTTGAATGATCCCTCTTGTGATTATTGGAAAATGTTTGCATCCTACCTAAATTTAGGTAATTTAAATTTCTCATAATTTTTGGTAAAACTATATATGAAAAATATTTCCAATATGTCAATCTCACTTTTCTCGAAAGGTTAAATAGGATAGAAAATTAGCTAATTTCATATTTAATTTTTAAATTAAGTACATATTAATTTTTTTTAAATATGTGACAGATAAAAAAACTCAGCTTTCAAATTATGTCAGCGTGATCAATAACAAAAACCCAATGACTATTATCGCTCAACTTAACTTAGCCTATCTCTTGCATGCTAATATGTCCTTTACCAATATAACCAGCTACAAAGATTGCAAAGACTTGAACAAAGAGCAATCGGTTTTATTTTACTTTGACATCAAGAATTTTTAAGTTATGATAGATATTTTATGAATTTATATAACTTTTTTTTCTTTAGTTTATTCAACTTTAGTTAATATCGAATAGTGATATCCAAAACTATAATTTTGTTATATAACTCTATATAAATAACCATGTAATATATAACTCTTAATATTTAGATTTATTACTATTATTGGTTCCAAAACGTAACCTTGCCCACCCAGGTCAAGACGGGCGCTAGTTTAATACCAGAGTCCAAGTGTGTTGCCAGTTTAACTTGGTTGTCCCTTGCTCAATCTCCCGCTTTTAGAATAAATGCTGATGGGGCTGGCCTATACGATATGGTCACGAATCCTCAAAGGTAAAATTTTCACTCAAATGGCCACGACATTTCATTTTTTAAATTATATAAGAATATACTAAGTCACTTTTTCTGTCAAAAATGAAAATTGTATTTTGACGTTAATTAAACAAACTTATTACATCAAACAAAGTGACATATATGAATAATATTTATGTTACCAAAAATATATTTAAGAATGTTTTGTACTACATTTTCTGATTTTATACTAGCTTCTAAACAATTTTTTTTTTAATTTTATATACAGAATATTTTATCACAATCAAATAATACTGGACAATTTAAAAGAATAACAGAAATGAATTATACAATGTTTGTAAACTTTTTTTTGCAATTACAATCTTTTTCTTTCAATGCAAATTTTTTAATATTGGGCTTAACTTTCAGGAAAAAATATATAATTAGCTATTAAGTTAAAAAAAAAGAATATTTAGATTCCTTCTAAAAACCCGGTCTGAAAATGTATTTCAATATTTTAGTTTGAGTTTTGGGTATAAAAAAAGATTAGACGAAAACCATTTTTAGAAAATTAAAATTGAGTTTGGTCGACAAATATCAATGTCTGAGAAAAGAATGCAATGACATTGAAATAAACCCTATGATAGTCTTATCTTATGTATATTTTCTGTTTTCCAAAATTTCTTTTGCCTTCGGCTATTTTCCTAGGTCGACATCTAAAAATGGCCACTTTTTACTTGACAAATTTTGCAACCTCGAGAAAACTCTAAAGAGAAAGAATCCAAGATTTTTTTTTCATATTTAAATCACTTGTAAATTATATTTTTGATCTCTAATAAAGAGAAATAGAATTATTTGGTATAAAGCTTTGATATAAACATTCATATTATACGATATATTATTTTTGTTTTTGTATCTTTTTTTGTTTTTTTTTAACAATTTTTATGGTTGACTTACAAAGTTTGATTAGAAAAAACGGTGAACGGATTTGAAAACCCCTAAGGTGGCAGTTTTAGTCTCTATAGTTAGCTGACTCTAAAAAATTTGTTGAGCTGTTTAATTAATTAAAGTATTAAATTTTTTTCTCAAGTTATGCAATATAAAACCTTAATACACCAAATGAGGAAAATTTAATTTTAACGGAGAGCATTCAAAGTTGACTAAAATTTTAATTTTATATTCGAGCACCAAAAATTTTATTAAGGAATGCCATAAATGATATGGGCGTCCATTTTTTGTTGTTTAATGTAATAATTAGCCTATTTACATCTAGGTATTCCACATGGGTCGAAAGCACCTGGTCCGGAAGTCCGAAATTAAGCGTATACCTAGCTACCAACACACAAATGGATCTCCAAGCTTTATTTGGGGGAATATTTTTAAGCCTACTTACCTGCTTTTTCTTATTCTATCTTAAAAGGTTACCCATTACCTATAATCATGAGGTTTTAGAGTGATTATCCTAAACTATTTTTGTATCAAGCTTGTTTATTGTTTTCATAACGTCTCCAGTTATTAATTTTCTATTAAATTAAACTAATTTTTAAATAAATATATTTAATTTAAATAATTATATCAGGTACAAAAACATTTTGTTTGAAGACCATCCTACGCTCAACACTGCAAATTACTCAAATGTTGCCAATAATAATGATAATTCCGTGCCTCCCACTTATTACAATAATGAATCTCAATTACCAACGGAAAATTATCAGGATGTTAGTAATGCCAACGGTCCCCAGGCTGAGCCGCGACAACAACTTAGTGCTTATGAAACCATAACTCCGTCACCACCTAATGCTTCAAGTGATAGGGCCAAAGTAGCTAGCGATGATTAGCACATATTATTTTCGAATTCATTTTTTTACGGTTTTTTTTACATGGTATTAACTTAAATACAAATGTTGAATGAGATCAATTTATCATTTAAATAAAACCTTATAATTTTTGACTTAAATTTTTTTGCCTCATAGCCGGCAAAACTTTTGTCAATTAAAAATGATTATTTGTCTGTTTTATATGTGATATATTGTTCAATTCCATATTATAAATATAATGTATATGTACGAACATTTTTAGCTGCTCTTTAACCTTCTAGCTCAAACAATCTTTTAGATTAAAAAGGTAATGTAATAACTTGTTTCATATCTGGGAATGCTAAAGGAAATAACCCGCCATTACATACGTTAAAAAAATTACACCATTACACAGGTTGGTATGTAAATACCTCAATTTCAAACTCACAACAAGTAATGTCTTAAAGTTGTAGTTTTAGTTTTTTTAACATTGTGTTTCTTACCATAAATATTGGTGTAAAATTTTTCAAAGATAATTTTAATAAATTTTTTTAAGTATATTTATTTATAGTGTAAATAAATTTAACAAGTCTTTTATATATAATATTAAAATTTGCCACTATAAAGATTTAAATTAGAAAAATATCCTATGAAAAATAAAGTTCTGAATAAAAGCTCTATTCAAGGGCTTATGGCACACTAAGCTACATTTAACAACCAAAAATTCTTTTTGTTTTAAGAACTAAAACTCAGCTAGGATTTTAGATATTTATTTTAATTTATTAACAACAATTTTGTGTTAATTGTCATATAGCCTAAGGAATTAAAAACCCTACGCTTGATGTGATTAGTGAAGGAGGCGTATTTTGAGGATTTATTGGCTTCGGCCCGAATAATGGAGACTGGAATGAAAAATGCAGGTTAAGTCTCAAGGGGTTTTTCATGAGCCCACGGAAAACTGGTGATACCATCTGGGCGTTTGTCGTTATTCAGGGTAAGGATAAGTGGCTCAAGAATATTTGAGATTTTATCCTTTTAATAATTTAGGTAATTAAGTTATTGATATTTGTGTGGCAGATGTGCCATAGCGTTTGCGCGGCGAATTAGAGCGTGCCAACTTTTAGTCGATTCGTTGTTCTTGACAGACGGGATTATAATGGACAATTAGTTGATTGTTAGTGAGCGACATTGTTCGAGAGACAATTTTTTTGAAGTTAATACGTAAAAGCTTGACAAATGCTTTGTATATTTAGATTAGGGGAAGAAAAATATTTTTATGAGTCGTTGTAAGACAGACCCAGTGAAAGATTTATATTGTGGAATTGCTTGGGTGAATATCGCTTACACTAGTGAAGCTAACGTTAGGTTTGGTGAATGGTGATACAGGAAGAGAGGTAAGAAAGCGAGAGAAGGTGAAGAGGAAAAATGTTAGTGCCACCCAATTTAGAGGAGTGTGCAGACCTATCCTCATTTGAAAAAATTAAGGTTATAGATTTTTTTTTTGGTAAGGAGGTGGAAAAATTTGCTCGTTTGATCTCAAAGCTAGCCTATAAATAAACTGGGATTGGGATCATCAGATATACCAATAATTTTTAACAATAACAGATTGATCAGTGCGTAAATGAGGTAAAGGTATGTTGATATGGTGAATTAAATTGTCCGCACTGATGTCCGTATTTCACTAAAAATTCACCGGTGCATGCAGAGTTAGGAGTACCTGCTAAAAACCACCTCCTCACAGCCTCTTCTTTTTTGAGGCCGCCGTACCCGTTAGGGCTTTGGCACTTTAAGGTTATAGATGGATTTAATAATGTTTTTGGTTGCTGGGAGAGCGTATTGCAAAGTTTGATGTGTAAAAAAATGAGACGATCGCATGATGTGAAGGAATTTGAGACTAGAAATATTTTTTTCAAAGTTAAAAGGCCTAGTGATAGGCTATGTTTAAGTGTAGAGGTTAAATTTACAGAAGTTGTCAATAAATGATGTAATTGATTTTGTTATGGAAGATAGGTTTCCGAAAGGAGAACCCAATAACGTGGGGACTTCATGTTAAAATAAGCAAAGAATCAATTCTTAACCCGCAGACTCCAGATTGCTTTGAAAAAATGACCTATATTGACGTTAATATCCTCGATGTATTTTAACATTTAAATGTCTTTTTCTAGGGCATATATAGCATCATTTACCACTGGTTGAGATCCAATCCAAAAATCTTTTTGAAGTAATATAACACATGTCAACAAATATCAATGTTACAAAAAATAAATTTATGAAAACATAAAAGGCTTTCCCATGATGGCCTTATCTCATATATATTTTCCGTTTTTCTTAGTTTCTTCCGTTTTCAGCTCCTTAGTTCCGTCCATATTGAAAAATGGCCTTTTTAACAAATTTTGCGACCTCGAGAATACTCTAAAAGGAAAAATAGAATCTTTTTTTACGTAAAAATCCCTTGTAACTTATATTTATCATCACAAATAATGAGAATTTAAATTTTTTAATATATGAAGCTTTTACGTCAGCATTTAGGTAATACAGTATGTTTTGCGTCGAAACTTAAATACGACACGATATATTATCGGTTTTTATATTATTTGAAGTTTGAATTTAACAGTTCAACTGTTGTGAATATGCAAAAAAATTCAATTTGTTTTTTTTGAATCTTTTTGTTTTTACATTTTTTTCTTTTTATGTCTATAGCTAACTAACTTAATTTGATCAGAAAAAACGGTAAACGGATTTTAAAATTCCTGAGATGGCAGGTTTGATCTCTGTAGTTAGCTCATATTTTTCAAAAATTTATTGACCTTTGTAATGGATTTCTAGGTAAAAAATAGTTATCCCAGAGGGTCGCCTAGTTGAATGCCTTTGGATATTGTCGAAAACAAGAGGAGTATTTAACAAAGATCAACGAAATAATAGAAGGTAGGAAACAAAATAGCAAATAGGGCCAGCTTAACGGTGGATAGAGTTGAAGGTATTTTATCTAAATATTTTCATTTGAGAGATTAAGGGATTAATTGCATAGATTGCGGGCAGCGATATCGCAACCTCCATTTGTGCTCAATCCGACATTAAATAGAGCGGGAAGAATATGAGAGGTAGTTATTTTAGCAACCCTCTGAGAAATGAGCAGACGGCAATGGGCCTACCTCCTTTTTTTAAAAAAAATTAGGGGGCCCCGAACAGGATGTTACTGAGAGGGATCGGCCGAAATATTGTAAAATAAAACAAACTATGGTTATACAATTTTCTACATTTGTTTCTCTAAAATAATCATCTCAATCCTCCCACTAAACATCAATTTATTCACTTGAAAGAAAAATAAAAAGAATTTTAATTAATATTTTATAGATTATCTTTTCTATGAAGTTTGAAAATGAAATAAAAACTAGGCTAAGCCAGCCCCTCTCGCCCCCCCCCCCCCTCTGAAAAAATTGTGACTAAGTTTCTGCCTACTATCAAAATAAAAAAAATTCACAGAAAAACTTAAAATAATTAATATTTAAATTTTTTATATAGAACAACACAGGTCAACTAATATCAATGTCAGAAAAAAGATTTTTAAATGATAACATAAAAGAATGCATCCTCAGGATGGCCTAATCTCATTTATATTTGTTTTTTTTACTTTCTTCCGCCTTTGGCTCCTTAGATCACTTATCGAATAAGTTTTGAATTGTTAATTAGGGAGTTGGAAAATATAATTAAAGAATTCATAGTTTTTGAAAAAAATTACCGGACAATGCTGAAGGGACCAGAAATTAAGTTTAAACTCAAAATATCACCTGCCCTGGTTACAGCTTGCCCAAAACAAGCCAAGCCAGGCTTGTTCAAAATTTAAAATGGGTCGGGTAGATTTTTATTTTGTCTTATTTTATAACTATTTTTAACAAAAAATTAATATACTCTGTATTTTATCGATGAATTGCAAAATATTTAGAGCCTGCGATATAAAATTTTCGTGTCGATATTTATATTTGGGGCCGGGCCAAAATAAAAAACCAGCTTAAGGTAAAAAACATGTCGGATGGTCGGCCGTTATATCACTGGCCGGTCTAAATTCTAGAATGGGCCTGATAAAAGGCAGCCATTATTAGAGACCCAGGCTAAAGGTCGAGTTTTGCCAATATAATCCTCTATAAGGGCTCTGGTCAGACCTGTAAACTAATTTAAAAGCCCGACACCATGCATATTAAAGAAATATGTAAGATTTTAAAGTTATAGATTTTTTTTAAACATTATTAAAATACTATGCATGCGAATATAGAATTTATGCTTTGTTGCGTTGAGTTCTAAAGTTTTAGAATTTTAATATTTAAGATTATAAAAAATTTTTATAAAAATGCTCGGTGCGTTGTTTTTTAGCCACTTTTTTTGAATTTTTTTTTTAACCTTTTTTTGTAGGAGCTTTTTTTAAATTCTTGTTATGGCCCATTATTTGAAACTCTATTTCTTTCCCAAGTTTTGCGGAAAATGACCCAAAGTTTTACGGCTCACTGTTTTCCCAGCACTGGTTCTCTTAGACCTAAAAACACGATTTAATCAATAACATTGACACATTTATTTTATTGACATAATTTAATTAATGTTATATAGAAAAATAAAAAATTCATATTTTTTAGACTTCTATTATGTGTTAAATGTGGCTTTAATATACATTAATGATGCTAATATTAGTTTTTAAAAAACATATTTTTTTCTTTAAAATAGTAAAACAATTAAATTTATAGCTATAAAAAGTAATAGAGGTTTTTTGGTCCGTATATATACTCAACTGTAGTTTTTGTGTTACAAATTTTTCACTTACATTCGCAGGTTAAACATCAAAAATAATTGTGATAATTTTTTATAAAATTATTTTGCTATTTAACAGGTCATAAATAGTCATAAATATGTATATTATTTTGCACAAATTAAAATTTTTTTATAATTTATAGCTATTATTTTATAAAATTATTTATAAATCTTATTTTTTATTGTATATTTATAAATGTGAACTAAAAAATTATTTTAATAGTTAATAAATGCAATATTTTTGTTGTTAAATGCCTTATATTTATTTTTTGTTGTGTTTTTAACTTACTTATTTTAGATCTTAAAGATTAAAACAAGCCGTGGCCAGTGGGACGACAGCATGATTGTCGCGTATGCATGCTTTTTTGCCTACTGGTATTTTTCCTCATCCGCCTCAATAATTCGAAATGATTAATAACGAAAATCTTATAAGTTTATTGCAAGCCACACTTAATCCAGCTTTAAGAGATGAGGCTGAAAGTGAGCTAAAAAAGGTGATTTATTTAATTTGTATTTTTTAAAAATATTTTGGGCATATTGATATTAGCTCATATTTTTTAGTTAAGTATTAAATTGGGATTTTCTAGTATGCTTTTGCAGATTGTTGTCTCTGAGACTTATAAAATGCCTGTGAGGCAAGCTGGTAATAATTACATTTTTAATTTATTTAGCTGCTATATATTTTAAAAATTTTATATCAAAAAATTGGAATCACTTGGAATTGCCACTTTATTCTGATGCAAAATTAAACACTACAATATTTATTCCTGATCATGATAAAACAATCATAAAGGATAATATAATTGAAGCCGTTATACATTCACCTGAAATTATTAGGTATTTAGCTATCAGCACAATTTTGTAGGTCACAATTAGCTTTATCAATCAACTCAATGATCAAATATGATTATCCTGAAAAATGGCCTAAATTGCTTGTTAAATTAGAAAATTTTATTAAGGATAATAGTCTTGACATTTCTCTTGGTGGCTTAATTTGTTTTCATTGCTTAATTAAGATATATGAGTAAGTGTATTGATGTTTTATTTTAGATATAAAAAACCAAAAGATAGAATTCCTTTATACAATGCTCTTTCCCAACTATTACCCTTCCTTTGTCAAAAATTTCAAATGTTGCTTAATGATAATTCAGAAAAATCTGTTGTGGTTCAAAAAACAATTTTTAAGTCATTTTATGCTGCAATTCAAGTAATTTTAAATTTAATAAGCTTTTTAGCAACAACTTCCAACTATACTGATGAACCATGAATTTTTTGCCTCATGGATGCAAATATTTTTAACTTCTTTTAAAATGCCTATCCCACAAGTATTTAATTTTACTAGAGAATAATATTTTAATTAAATTTTTTTATAATATAATTAATAAATCTCAGTTTGTAAATGAATTAGAAGAAGATGAAAGAATGAGTTCTATATGGTGGAAGTGTAAAAAATGGATTGTTCATATATTATGCAGAATTTTTGAAAGGTTTAATTTGAATTTTACTAATTATGCAATAAGAGTTAATATAAATGTTTTTTTTTATTTTTAGATATGGATTACCTGTGCTTGTTAGCAAGGATTACAAAGAATTTGCAATTTATTATATGAATACTTATACAAGTATATTTTTATATTTCAAAGCTGCTCTGTACTTAATAATTTTTGTTTTTGACAAAACATACTTGTGGGGTTAAAAATATTGAGCATATATAAAAGGCTGTGGCTAATACTAGTTTCAAAATTGTAAAAAAAATTTTTTTTTACACAAGCCATCCTAATATTAATCAAATTTGTTCAAATTTTTTAATATTTTTTTTTCAGTCACAGCCTAAGCAAAAAATAATAAAAACAAAAACAAGTTTAAAAAACTTGAAATAAAACAGTTTTACAGTTTTAAAATAGGAAAGAAAACTAAACCAATATTATGTAATAATTAGGAGAATCAATTTTAGCAAGAAACCAACAAAAATACTAGTCATTGTGTTTTTTAACACCTATTCTTATATACAGCACTATTTTAACTCTATATCACAATTTTATATATAGTAAGGTTTTTTATTTGTTATTCAAGATAAATTAAAGCCAGCAATTAAATAAGATCTATATAACAAGCTTCATTTATGAGGCTTTATTTTTTATTATTTAGGTTTTTATTATGTTTAACGAGTGCTATATTTTTATTTACAGCACCAGTATTAGAGGCACTTTTAATAACTTTGGACAGTTATCGACAGGGTCAATATGTTTCTCCCCGTGTAATACATTACTGTTTCACCTATTTGACGGAATGGTAATTGTTGCCTATATATTTTGGAAATATTGTATATATAGGGCATTGAGCAATTGCAGAAATATAATAAACTTATGGTCTATGGTTGCTGCATTAACATTGGGGTGATGTAAATTTTTAAATGATGTTTTATAATGATCAGCAAGCACCTATATTCATAGAAATTTTAATTTGGTTGACAAAAATGAAAGACGGATTAACGATTATGCTTCTGGAAAAATCTATGATGGCCTTATCTTAAAAATTTTTTCCATTTTTAAAATTTGATCAGAACTTAGCTGATATGGAAAGAATGCAATTATGGCAAAAATAATTGATTTGGCCACATTAAGAATACCTAAAGAGAATAATTATAAAAACTAAAATTTTTAAATACATCAGGCTCTTACATCAACCTTTAGGTTAAAGGCACCTTTAACTAAATACTTTATAATAATAAAAATATTATTTGAAGTTTTTGAATTTATTAACAATATTTTTTTTATTAATGTTTTTTTTGTTTTTTTTAAACATATTTTTAAATTTTTTTATTAAAATCAGGATTTTTTAGAAGACAGGTCGGGTCTTTAAAGTTAGCTTATACATCTCAAAAATTTGTTGAGCTGTGTTATAAGTTACTTTTAAACAGTTTTGGAATTAATTAAAAATATAAAAAATTTATATTTTTTTAATAATTGGGTAGCTATCTAATTTTTCATATTATATAAGATTTTACTTTTAATCTTTAATTGTTGGGGTTTTTTAATTGCCGTTACGCTAATGGGCTTTAAATGTCTTTCAATATTACAAATGGTGCATATATACGTTTGACCTCTTATATATTTGTATGTGATGGCAAATTTTATTAAATCACCTTTTAAATATTGATTTCTACATTGTTTTTGTTTTGTTTATTAATATAGCGTGGAGCAATCGTTTACTTGGAAACAATTGAAGCCACATTTGCAGGTATAAACATTTTTTTTGGTTTGGAGCTGAAAGTGGCTTTTGAAAGGAGCCACTTTTATATCAATTTTTATTCTTTTTATAAGATTTTGTTCAGAGTTTTAAATTTTCCTCAATTATTGCCAAATGCAAATTATTTAAAAATAAAAAAATGTTTTTTTTTTCAGATATTACTTATTTGCACTAACCTTTTTTATAAGTTTAATTACGATAAAATAATTGACTTTTGCGTTTAATAGTATAAATAAATATTTCTTAAGGCTTAAAGATTTTAAATTTATTTTTTGGCTAGATTAGAGAAGCTGTATATATCAATTAACTTAGCAGTTTTTTGATAAGCTCTAAAATCCTAGAAATTTGCAGTCCAAGCTATTAATTTTAAGTTTTGATTTCTCTAAATCATGCCGAGGCTGTCAAAAAATTAAGATGGCTTTATGGAAAACAACTTCAAATTTGCTTTTAAAGGTTGTACAAAAATATAACATTGACTTTATTCCTAATTTTTATTATTTCTGAAAACTGAAAAATTTGATTTAAATAGGAAAACGCAAAATGTTTGGATGCATGATTTTAATTATTTCTCAATTAGCTAGCCTTATTTTTTTGAGAAATAATATATAAACACTTATAAAACGTCTAATAATTTATTACACAAATTTATTTGTATTTTAAAAATCAATATACATTTAAATTATTTTTAATTGTTTTTTATCAGGTTATAGTTCACGAAATAATTTTGAAATTGCTCATGTTTACCGAAGAAGATCAAAATGTATGGGATAATGATCCCATCGAATATATACGAACAAAATTTGGTTTAATTCTTTGTTATATATAACAATTTTATCTAATGCGTCTTTTTGTTAATTTTTTAATCAATTATATTAAAGATTGCATAGATTTAGCTTGTTTTTACAAAAAAAATATTAAACTTTGAAAATTTTTATTTTCTTATTTGACAAATTTTTATATGTAAACTATTTAATCACAATGAAGCTACATTCGGATTTTTAGTGCTGTATACCGGTTTGTGTAATTTTGTTAGCTTGCCATAAACATTAAAAATTTATGAAATAATGTTAACAAATGTTTTAAAATCAGAAAATATTTAAAACTTAATTTATTTATAAAATGGCTAATGTTAATTTTTAAACACATTTAAGTATTAATTTATCTTTTTAAAATACATTTTATTTAGAAATTTGGACATATTATTAATCTAAATTAGGAGCTTGGTATATTAAATATGTTTCATTATATATGTAAAATTCAAGATATATATTTTTAAAAGAAAAATTAATTATTTTATTAGGCAAAAAACATGACATTTTTCATATTTTATCCATTTTTTTACTTTAAATTTGTAGCATTTTATAAATTAATTCGCTGCAGTTACATAAACTTTGCAAAGTCCTTTAAATTTTAAGACCTGTGTAAAAAATTTAGGGCCTAGTCTAATGGCCTATATTTAAATAATATGAGGGTTCAATAAGGATAAAATATAATTTAATTTTATGCAACTTAAAAGGTATTTTTACACAAATTGATTTAATTGCAAGATATTACTAAAATTAGACAAACTTTCGTTTATTAGTGTTCTGCCTAAAGGATAATTTTATTCATTATTTTGCCAAAAAACCTTTTTTATATATCCCTGACCAGACTTGTATATTTGAAATATAGCCAACATGCTAATTTAGCAAAATTTTGTTTTTACAGTGTTATCGTTTTTATTTAGTGTCAAAATGAAAATTTCTTTTAGATTTTTCATGTTATACATATATTATTTTTTTTACATGTTAGGCCATGTTAAACCAAGTTTTGTTTTTTCACTAAAAAAGACGAAACTTGGTTTTCCTATATTATTTAAATTAGAGAAAATCGAACAAAGTCGATTTATATTTCTGAAAAAAAGCCGTTTTTACATTGAGGGATATGTAAGAAAAATAAGTGTTTAAATTAAAGGGTAAACAAATAATAATTTATTCATTTTAAGTCTATAGAAGTAAAATATTATATTAAATAAAATTTACCTCTATATTTTTTTTTTATTTTTACAAATTAGAAAAAAATATGAAAAAAAAAATTTGTTTTTTTTCAAAGTATGATTTTGAACGTGACTTTATATAATAAAATTTAGTTTTTATCCATTTAACGTTAGAATGTTATCTTTTTTAGATATATACGAAGATTTTGGGTCCCCTGTTACGGCAGCTAAAGATTTTTTGTTTGCCATTTGCACTAAACGGCAAGGCATCTTGCAGGAAGTAGCTAACTTTGTCGTAAACTCAACGCAAAACACTCAAGCCGAACTTCAAAAAATTACATCAGCTGGAGGTACCCCTAAAGAAGAATATGCTCTTAAATGCCGGCAACTAGATGCCTTACTCGTTATGTTAGGAACTCTTTCCGATGCTCTTATTTTCAATCTCAAGGGACATCATCCTGCCCCAGGTGGTTTTTATACTTCAAAAATCAAGTTATTTTGATCATGTCATGTGTCATAACACAGGCCAACACTTTTTTGAGAGTTATGAGTTAACTACAGAGATCAAACCTGCCATCTTAGGAATAGCAAATCCGTTTACCGTTTTTCCTAATCAAACTTAGTTATTCAGTTTTAAACATTAAAAATTTTAGAAAAAAAAGGTCAAAAAACCAAATAAGATTCAAAAACAAAAATAAATTGATTTATTTTCAAATAATATTTTCATTAACCGATAATATATCGTGTCGTATTTAAGTTTGGACGCGAAATATTGTGTATTATCTAAATGCCGATGTAAGAGCTTGATATATTAAAAATATTTATTTTTCATTATTTGTGATTAAAAATATAAGTTACAAGGAATTTTTATATGCAAAAGATTTTTAAATTTTTTTTCTTTGCGTATATATAAATATGTCAATTTGGTAAAAAAAAGCTATTTTTCGTTATAAACGGATCTAAGGAGCCAATGACGATGAGATTAGGCCATCATTGGGATCCATTCTTTTATGTTTTCATAAAATTCACGTTTCTGACATTAATATATGTTGACCTGTGTAATTTTTCATATTTAAATTTTATCATTTTATTGATTTTATGAATCTTACATCCAAAAGTGCAAAGGTATGAAATAAAAAAAATAATTTTTGTGATTTTTACAGTTCATTATATTCATTTTTTTATAATTTAAAAGCAGAGCTAAAAATCAAGCAGATTTTAGCTATTAAAAAAATTAAGAGGTTGACTTTTAGGACAAACAAAATTTATAAAAACTTTTATTTTAGAATTATCTGTAAAAATAACAAAAAAGCAACTCCTGACTATATTTTCTCAGCTCTGTACAAGAATATATTTTTAATAAATCTATTGTCTATTAATACGACAAACGTTTCAAGAATATTGAAATATTCTTCATTCGACTTACTAGTTTTTTGCTTTTGCTAACAGATGGCGATAGCAATATGTTGCAAACTTTGGAGGATAATGTTGATTACAAACCGCTCATTTATATTCTAATGAATCTTGTCTTGCCTCTCACTTCCAATCACTTTGGATTTATACGCGCCCGGGTATATTTTTAATTAATCGATTTACTGATATTTTACATAACAATTGTTATAAACTTGCAATTGTGCTATGAAGCTACATTGTAGCTTTGTAAATTAGTTTCTAGATAAAAGGCGTTATTAGTGTTCCAGTTCGCTAAATTAAATACAAATATACCATTTAGATTGTCTTGTTTAATCGTATTACATATGATATATATGTTTTTACATTTTATATTATTTGAACCTATTTTGTTATAATTTTTTTTAGGCTTGTTGGGTGCTAAACCAATTCAAAAAGATTAAGCTTGACCAGTCCAGTATGTTAACCATAGTCAATGTTCTAAAAGAACTCTTGCTCAAAGACCCTGAATTACCTGTTAAGGCTGAGGCAGCTGTTGCTCTCAAATCTTACGTTAAACAGGATAGTAAAGGTTAATGATTATTTTGGTTTATATGTATATTGTTTTGTAACAATAACATATTTCTTCTAGAGCTTAATATTTCAATAAATTAATGTACGTTTAAGAAATTTTATTATATTTTTCTAAAATATTGTATATTGTATTATGTTAATTTTTACATTTTCTATTTTATTTTAGCTAAGGATGCTTTAAGTCCCAATCTTAAAGAAGTCATTTCAGGTAAATCTTGTTTTTTATTTTAAGTTATTTTTTTATAAATTTTTTCGCTTTATATTAATTTAATTTAAATTTTGAAATTTTGAACAATTTACTTATATTTGATTTACTTAGTTTGAAAATGTTTTATATTAATTCTTAATTATAATTTGTTGTCCTGTAGAGTTGCTTAACATCTTAAAACAAACTTTAAATGAGGAAATGACTGTGATCCTCAAACGAATGCTATGCATATACGGGGATCAAGTTAAACCACTTATCTTGGAGATGCTTAATCATATCGTTAGTTCGTTTTGTTATACTATATGCGCCTTAATGATATATAATTTTTTCCATATTAGTACATTTTTAATTAATATCTTATTATTTTAATAATTAAATTATTTCATTTATTAAAATTTCTTTATTCAACAAAATTCGTAGAAAATTTATTTTATTTTCAACATTTACATTGACATTTTTTATTACCTCTTGTTTAAAACAACATTTTTTACTCTTAATTATGTTTTATTGAAATCCATACTTCTCTTAGTATTCTATCCTTGCTGCCACTGAAGCTAAAAAAGAAGACGAAGAAGTACGTATGTTCCTAGGAGGCCTTTTAGATATTGTTGAAACCCTGGTGGAACTACTTGATGAAAATAAAGATGTATTTTTTTTTTTTCAAATATTAACCTATATAAATAGCTAAACTAGCTCAAAGGCATATATCCTATGACTTGAAAATATTTATTTTATTCATTTAACTGACGGCCCATCTTTCATATTTTTATGTTCCTAGTTTATAAATTAAGAATGTATTTGATTAAATGTTTGCCAGAAGTTCTGGTCTATAATACCTTATGTATTGAAATTTTAAATATTTATATAGAGCTTGATTGCAATAACTGACCCGGTGCTGCAAATTATCAATCTGATTCTCAATAAATTTCAAGCTGACGACTGCCCTGAAGGTAAAATTGCAAAAATTGTGTGAATATGCATAATTTTTTTTAATACTTATTTAATATCCATCAGATTTTTACGACGAAATATTATCACTTTCGAACGCTATAACGGCTCACGTGATTACTCCTAACGCATGGTCTTTGCTACAAATCTTATACGGCATATTTCTGAAGGATAAAGAATCTTTTTTTACGGGTTCCATTTTTTTATAACTCAAAGCGTACATTTTGCCCAACTCTTTTTTGATTTTTAAAAAGTGAATTTACCTTTTAGAAAACATGTTTTTAGTTGTAAAATTTTAAAAATATAATAAATAACCTTATTAATATAGTGAGAATAAATTTTTATAATTTTTGTAGCTTTTCACACGCAAAATTTTTCAATTTAGAAATTGCCCCGGTGTATTACAATTTTATGACAGTGGATAAAGCGGCTTTCCAATCTGATCCGGCACGTTTGCAACTCATTTTTGGATCTTGCAAAGAGGTCAGTCCTCAATATATCCCTAATTTTTGTTTTATCATAATTGAAAACACAAATAAAGTTTCATTTATTGTTTTAATGCCAATAATTCATTTTTTTGCATTAGATTTTAGATGGATATTACACTGATGAGAGCATGGAAATGCATGCTTTGAAATTGATTGAGGTCTTACTCATAGATTATCCCAACTTTCACCAACAGGTTACTCTAGCTTTAAATTACATTTTTACTTGAATTTAACACATTGTTGTGATTATAAAAATTATACAATAACAGATTTTTGCATACTTTTTTGAAAATTTCTTTAAAAATACTTTTGTTCGGTGTTTGCTAATCCTTAAACCATGATCTTAATGTAGGTGTATTAGGCTGTTGGACATGATTTTACAAATCTTTATTATTATTTATTTTATTACAGTTAATACCTGTTAGCCTAGAGCTCGTGTTTAAGCGCCTTTTTCGAAGTATGCACATCAAAGAAGCCAAAGCCTATGAAGATGCTAATAAACCCCTACAGCAGCAGCCCGTATCTGCCCCTTCTCCCTTAAACTCCAGCACACCGTCAAATTCTTTGCACGAAAATGTGTCTTCCGAAGATGGCGACGATGAAGATAAGGTAATAAATCTATATTTTCTATTATTGAATTTACCTTATAGATTGTATCATTGTGTTGGCTTTACCACTTTTTGCAAACCATATCTTTTTTAAATGTCTTTTATATATGAAAAATTTTAGTTGACATTATATGCTTTTTTTCCTTTGCTGCTATTGTATCCATATTAAAGAAGTTATGTTCCTTATGAAAATAGATTATAGTTAGGCCTATAGCGAAAATTATTATATAATTATTTGCTCATACATCAAAAGAAAATTAGCATTTATACAATTAAAACTTTTTTGTTTTTAAATTCTAATCATACTAATGTTAATTTTACCAAAATTTGATTAAACATCATTTCAAATATCCCGTGGCCTAGTGAATAGTCATTTTACACATTTTTACCAATGTAATTTACAATTTTTTTCGTTACATTTTATAAAAAGTATGTAATGACGCCAACGTGTGAAAGCATGAACATTCAAATTGTTTTCGTCTGTCTTTTCTTTAACCCTCAAACAACCTTGCAACAACTCGCCAACCTTTATCAAACCTATTGTATCAAATACCAAATCCCTCCCGATAATGTGCCACCCCCTGCTGGATTTTTAAGTGAACTTCTCAACAAAGCTATGGCAAATTCCGAATTTTTACCTGGGTATATAAATAACGTTGTAAAATATAAATTTCACTAGGAAAAGCGAATGCCTGATGTTTTGCGCCTATAACTTCCCCAAACTTAGACGGCCAAAAAAATGTTAAATCTACTTAAATTCTTTTCATTTATTAGGATCATTTTCAAAAACTACAGACGTGCCCAGTTTTCGTACTTTGTCCATAAATTTTACAATAAATGTTTTATAAAGGAACATCTATTCAGAAAAAGATTTTTTTACTTAACATTTTTTTAATAAAATTATGACCCTAATTATAATATTTATTACACCAATATACGACATTCGGGATTTATTAAGTCTGACTTTAGGCGAACTTTTATAAATTTCAAAAGTTGTTATTTGTTTTAAGCACCTAAAATACTGTTTTTTAACAAAAAAAACTATTTTAACAAATTTAAAAAAAATAAAATTTTTAGGAATATAAAAATTTTACGTAAATAAAAACTCACTTTGAATGTGGCCCTAAGAATATATGTTATGTATTTCGATATAACTTATTTTATGGAGTTTAATTATATTATATTTACTAGTTGATTTAAAATTTATATGTTATAATTTAGTATCCACGATAATAAAATATTCGTTCTCGGTGTGTGTACTTTGCTCAATTTGCCAATTGAAATTAGACGCCAAATCCGGTATTTTGTTGAAAATCCAAAACTTTTGCCAAATTTACTTGTGGTTTTAGACGTGATACGAAGGCATAGGAAAGGTCATTTGACGTTGATTTATTAATTTCGTTTATGTTTTTTATTACATACCTTTACTAAATTACATTCAGTCGGGTGAACTTAGCAAGCTATTTATCAAATGCTTATTTAATATTTTATTCCACCAAACAAATTTATCGGAAATCATCATGGAAATTTTAAAAATGAATTTTTAGACCTAAAAAATCAACATGTTAATTAATTTTGTATATTAATAAAAATCCAGGCTTATTTTTTGTTTACTTCACTTTAAAATTTCTAATTCCTAAATTTTACACATTCCTTAAGGTGGTACTGTCATTTCTACTAATTTTTAATGGCTGGGTAAAAGGGATCAAAAAAACGAAAAAATTATTGAAAAACAGTACACACCGTTATATTAATTAATTAATTCACTTTTGAAATAGATTTTTTATAAACCTATGTTGTGTTACTTAGATTTGATGGAAAAAACTAGCTTTAATTTATAAGGTACCAATTTACCGCAGATCAAGCTAAAAAGTTTACTTACAGCCACTGTAAAACAAGCTATATTTTTCTATTTCCGTCTCGCCCTAATTTTAATTGCAGCCTCTGTTTTTTTTGCCCTACATATTGAATATTTTAAATGCCCAATCTTTATCAACAATGAAATTATATCTAATTTTCTGTATACATGCTATATATTCCTAAGAATTTTGCTGAATTAATATGTTTATTTTAGCTCGTACGCATGATGAAGGTAATTCATGGGAAGACGATGAAGCATCTTTCAATAGCTCTGACGAAGATTTCGAATACCCAGGTAAATGTTTCTTTCTTATTTGACACGTATTTAAACATTTACTATAATATGTTGTAATAATATAAAGATGTTAGAAATTATTTTGACACACCTTTCTGATAATCACGATATTATGTTTTTTTTTGTAAAGTTCCCATAGTCGATGAAGAAGATTTCCAAGACGAAAGCAAACGAAATTATCTGCAGGCAGTTTCACCTTCCGTAAATACACCTTATCTAAATTATACCACTTTGTTAAGTTATATAAAAAAACGATGAGAAAATATTTTGTTTTAACTCTATAGTTTAGATATTAAAGTTTGTTTAATAATATCAAACTTGGCTGCTCAAGTGTTAAAGCAAATAAATTTTGCTAAATAGAACTACAATTATCGTATCTCCTTTTCAAAATAAAGATAAGGGCAAACTAAAAAAAACCTTTTTAATTATAATAGTTTTACATATAAAGGTTTCTTCAGCCTCTCGTGATAAATTTAAGGGGAAAAAAATTAAATTATTTATAAGCTTGCCCTATTATTTCGTCAAATATCTTTTTAATTCAACAGGGTGACGATAAGAAAGGCACTTCTTCGACTGATGCGACGGAAACGGTTTTTAATCGATTGGGCGATATGCCGGCTTCGGCTGCCGAGGGGGCTATTGAAGACGAGTGTGATGAGGAGGAGGAATATGAGGACCTTGACGGCGAGGAGGAGGATGAAGATGAGTACGGGTTGGAGGCTTACACCTGTTCGATAGATGAGAAGGCCTCACCCGTCGATGAATTTACGCTGTTTCGGGACTCGGTTCAAAGTACGTGTTTGCTCATTTCGTCTATTTTCTTATTACCATACCCATACTTATGAATAATTCGGAACTTCGGCCCATGCGATTTTTGCAACGGGTCGGCCCTGAATTAGAAAAAAAATTCCGAGCCGGGTTGATTCTTTAAATTTTATTTTGCCTTATTTTTTTTGAATGATTATTAACAAGAATTAATAAAAATGATAGCTTTATTATCACACGTTATAGGGTTTTATCTTGTATTTTATTTATAACTTGTAATTTAAAATTTTTGGGTCGTTTTTAATATTTGGGGCGGGTCTAAGTTAAAAAATATGTCGGGCGCGCCGGACCAAAATATCACGGCCCGGTATGAACTCTACTACCCACAATGTAATACTATATGCATTAAACATAATTATATATTGATTGCCTATCGTTTACATCAAATTTTTGGCACCTTTGTGTTTAAAATGATAATGCCCCGTTTTTTAAGGTTTAGGGCTCGGTCATAAATGAGGTATCAAAATAAAGTTCGTCAGGTTAAGTGGTTTTTAATACTGAGCTTAATTTATAAACTGGCCACTAATTGGCTACCGAAATTTTAATTTTAAGTTATTTTTTGTAGAGCCAATCTAAATCTTTCTAAAATTATAATTAGATCTTCAACATTCTGATCCTGAATATTATACCTTCCTAACAACAAAGTTAAAGAAATCTGAGGTCACTCGATTGAAAGAAGTGTTTATGTATACCGAAAATCAGCAAAAGTTAAAAGGTATATAAATATTTTTGCATACAAACGGGAAATTTTAAAGGTTGTGTTGTTGTTTTATCTCCATTTTTTTAAATTCTTAGAAACCTCAATTCCTAATATAGCCTATTTATGAATAAAAATTTAAATAGTATTACTTGTAATTTCACCTTTAAAAGCCAAATATTTTAAATTGTTTTTTAATTATTTATACCACAATGACTTAATATCTGTTATAAACTGCTTATTTTAATATATATATTTTTTAGCCATTCATCCACAAAAAAACTCATGATGAAAGGTGCCTAAAGACTGAATAAACCTTTTTGCATGCAATCCTATTAATTATTTTTCATATGCATCCCATTTACCAAATATCTATGCTTTAAAATATATTTCATTTTATGAGTGTTACCCTACCTTTTGTATATATTTAAAAATAAACACTAATTTTTGCAATAAAAATATTAATGATATATTTGTGTTGGTTGTAAAAAATATTTGCTGTACAAAAAATGTTTTGGCTTTTTTTAAGGTAATTAAACATTTTTTTAAACGGTATCTTTTAAAAACAAAATTCTAATACAATTTATGAAAGTTTAAAGAAGCCTTTGAAATTGCAATAAAAAACAGCGTGGTTTTGTTTTTTTTCTCAAAATATCCTGAAAAAACATTAAATTTAAGTTGTAATTTTTTTTATTTAAAATTTATATTGAGGCTTTATCATTCTTTTCTACATTAAAATTGGCATTGTGGCGTTCATACAAACCCAAATAGAATTTATAATTTCTAAAGAATTTTGTTCGACATAGCGAATTTCATGTTTAAAAAAAAAAAAAATTTTTGAGAGTGTTGCATATTATTAAAGATATTCAGATTTTAAGATGAATTTGGACCCCACTGTAGCCCTTGCTTGCAGGTAAAAAAGTCAAAGTTTTTTTTATAAAAATAAACTAACTTAAATTTTATTTGTAGCGAAACATTGAATTAAACAAGTTAAAATTTTGCACTCCAACTTTTAAGGGCTATTTGATGGAATTGAAAAAATTTAGGTTACAAATCAACCTTGTATTAGAAAAAAATATTTATTTATTTAAATTATGTATAAAAAAGTATTGATACAAAGGAAAAAAAAATTTAAAAACATAAATTAATTAATAGGGCCTGTCAAAACTCCGAAATCGGAAAGGCGTCCCTCAACTTTGAAGTTCCGGAGTTTTTTTTTGGAATATGCTAGTTAACATTAGCTTATTGAAATTTGTAATTTTGCTGTCCAAACTCATTTTTTTTTGAAAGTTCTAAAAAAATGAAAGAGGAGCTAATTACACAGGTCAGCAATTTTTTGAGAGTTATGAGTTAACTACAGATATCAAACCTGCCATCTTATGGAATATCAAATCCGTTTACCGTTTTTCCTAATCAAACTTAGTTAGTCAGTTATAAACATTGAAAATTTTAGAAAAAAAGGTCAAAAATCAAATAAGATTCAAAAATAAATAGAAATTTTATTTTTGAATATTCACAATAGTTAAACTGTTAAGTTCAAACTTCAAATAATATTTTCATTAAAAACCGATAATATATCGTGTCGTATATAAGTTTTGACGCGAAATATATTGTATTTTCTAAATGCCGATCATTATTTGTGATTAAAAATATAATTTACAAGGGATTTTTTTATGCAAAAATGATTTTTAAATTTTTTCTTATTAGGGTATATTTAGATTTGTCAATATGGACAAAGAAGGCCATTTTTTGTTATAAACGGATATAAGGAGCCAAAGACGGAAAAAATAAAAAAGAAAAATATATATGAGAGTAGGCCATCATGGGGATGCACTCTTTTATGTTTTCATAAAATTCACGTTTCTGACATTGATATTTGTTGACTTGTGTTATGTAATAGCATGTATTTGACTAGCAAATTCCAAAAAAAACTCTAGAGTTTATAGACTCCTTCCCTATTCCAGTGTTTTGACATGCCATTACAATTAAAATATGAAAAAAAATTCTAATATCTAACAATCCAATAAATATTTGCTTCAGATTGTTTTGTAGTTGTATTTTTAAAACAAAAGTTTTTTTATTTAAAAAAAATTTTAAATAAATAATTGTAACAGAACGGAATTTTTATTACTAATGTCAAAAAATTTTATTAATTATGCAATGATATAATAATGATAGGTGTATTAAAAAGAAATTGAGGATTTATCTTTTATGAGCAAAGTGTCTATATCTTGTATGCATCCATTCAAACTATCCTTCATTTCTTCACTTAATTGCACTTGCATATTAACCAAATTGATATAATTGGAATAACTGATACCTGCAAATATATGGGTATTAACTTATTTGCAGTAGTGATACAAATTTTTGGGCTTGGCTCATTTATATAAATTTTTTGGCCAAGCCCAACAGGTTAGCCCTAGTTAACTCCTTCATAAATGGCCAGAAAAGGTTATTAATAAATAAAGATGAAATAAAAATAAAAAGCATATATTGAATATTGAATGAGAAAAGTTTACAAACAATAAGGGTGTAAAATTTGGAGCTTATGCCATATGCTTAATAAATTGAAAAAAATATTTATATTAAATTAGTCTAATTTAACACTGCACCCAACATGCCAATCTTATTAGAACTTATGAGATTGTGCAAAACACTAATATTATTTAATAAATTATTAATGATGAGAGTTACCAAAAAATAATGTTATTAATTCTATTAATTACATATTATAAAATGAAAGCTAATAACTATTTTAATTAAATTTTTATTATAACAATGTTATGAAACTTCTTACTTTCATTTGATTGATTAATTTCTGGTCTTAATAAGGTAACATTTGTTGGACAATATTTTGTGCTATCTTTAGTCACCATTTGATATGTTCGCAAAGTTTTCTAAGTTAATTAAAAAAAGTTATTATACAAAATCTGTTTCGAGGTTATTTAGAGATGCAACTAGGTTTTGGGTAACAACAATAAGATCAGTAGGAGTTTGCAATCTAATATAAATTAAAATAGAAATACCTTTTTTCGTCAATTTTATCAAATAAAAGCATTCGAAGATTATTTAGGTAGTTCTATACTAAGCAATATAGAATATTTACATAAAATTTTTCTTGAACATCAGAAAATTTTAATTGCAAATTTTCATTGACATCCATGCACAAATAATTTTATTGGCCTTCATTCATAAATCACCTGCAAGCCGCCTTATTGTGCTTAAATTTTTCAAGCACAATATGATTACCTAAACATTTGCGATGCTTACACCATTGAAAAGTTAAATGTTTTAAAATAGTTTTTTTAGGTTTATAAAAGAATTAAATAACGACCATATCTTCAACGCGTTTTGGTTTGTATTTTTTTAAGCACATAAGTTTCCCCAAAAAAATTTTTTTTTTAAATTAATATGTTTTAAAAAACAATAGGCTTTGAACAAGCTCTTAATTAACCCGCGGTTGAGTAAGAAAATTTAGTTTAACAAAGTGCTTTGTCGGAGAGGATACACCAATTTTAAACCTCCTACCAAAGTCTAAAATATATTATAATATATTTTAAATAAAATTACGTGTTTAACCTAAAAAAAATACATTTTTTTCCGATTCGCCTTCTTGTTTATTCAGCAAAATAGAGAAAACAATTGACTGTCGTAGCCTATGATGAATGGGTCAGGTTTAGCTGAGTCATTTTATAATTAGAATTTGTTAATAAAGTAATAGAAATTATTTTTAGAGTTAGTTAATTGAGTAATAAAATTATATTTAGAATTTAGCATCTAACGATGACTTTGCATTATAAATATATATATATATATGTTGTCAGATTTATTAAGATAGATCATAATACTACTTTTATAGATATATTTTTTAAATTTACTTGTTTAATAAAAAATTTGTAAATTCAAATATCTAGTCAAATTATTAACATATTCCTATATTCTTGGCCTAGCAACTAGGATATAAATGCCCTAAGAATATCTTACTATAAACCAATCCAACAATTTATTCTTTTTCTCCCTTAACCCTTGATTACTCACATGAAAAATGAGTTACACCAACACACGCATTGGGTCTTTTTTGACCCAGACAAAAATTCAATTTACTGCAAATCCGTTATAGTTGAGAACTTAATTTTTTTTATTCCAAAAGTCAATTGATATCTTTATAAAACTGACTTAAAAATTTAAGCTTTGCACGCTTATTTTCAATATAAAATTAAAAAATCTGAAAACACTCAATTTATTGCATATTTAAAAAAAACTTAAAAATTTTTTAAAATATCAATAAAATATTTACAAAAACGATATTTATTCAATATTTATAATGCAATGAACAAAATATAAAAAGATAAAGTAAATACAATAATAATAAGATAAAACCATCCATACTTAAAGTTAAGACTTTTTTCCAAAAAATAAAAAAAAAATTTAAATGCAAAAATTGCAAATTATCTCAGAATGTTTTTTACAAACAGCCCTGCTACAACTTATACATAAATTTTTGGTTTTATTATTGTCAGAAACACAAACATGGCAGGTAGCATTTGATTTATAGTCAAATAACTGCCAGGATTATAGGATTTATAGAGATTCTCATTAAAGTTTTCTAGTAATTCTCTTATGGGAGTAGCTTTTTCGGTTTATTTTCTTATTGATCTTGTTTCAGGATCATCAAATGTCAAAGCTTTTAATATCAAAGCAAATCTAGAATTTAAAAATAAGTTATACCTCCTTTGTGACATAGCTTTATTAAAAAAATTTATCCCAAATAATGGACTCCAAATATCTCTTATATTAAGTTTATTATTTATTTGAAGGCCTGAATATAAAAGTATGCCAATTAGGCAATAAAATCTTCCATTTCAATATATTCATCAATTCTTAAATTGGAATGATGCAATATATTCTTTACCATATTATCAGTAATGAACAATTTAAAAAAATCTAATGATGTTATAGCCTTCAAGGAATATTCTTTCAAACCAGACTTTTCAAATATAATATTAATAGCTCTTGTTTTTGTTTGTATTTGTGGTTTTTTGGACCATTTAGTTTTATTGAGACCTTAAATAAAATAAAAAAATATAACCAAAATAAGATTTATAAGTTTGTCTAGATAATAGATTGTTTTCATCGTCCTCCTGATCAGTATTAGAATCATCACTTTCATTTATTTCAAGGTTATCTTCGGTATCTTCATCGTCTGATATTAAAGGTATATCGTCTTCGTCCATATGTGATAAAAGTTATATGGGGTCAATTTGGACCCAACGCATTAATGTAATTTCATATTTAAAATTTTGAAAAAATACACATTGGGTCATAAACGACCCAATATATTTTAAAATTTTATTTTTTTATAGTTCCATTTATTTTTATATATTAAAACAGATATCTTTAGGATTTTTAGCAATTTTTTAAAGCATATATTGAGAAATATAATATATAAATAATTTTAACAAAAGATATCATAAAAATAAAATGTAGCTGGGTCGAAAAAGACCCACTGTGTGTAATCGCGGGTTAAACATAACAAAAAAATTTAAATTTTATTTTAAACTTTTTAACCTTTACCAAAAAGAGTTATAACAAGCACATATATGACTCTTGATGTGGTTGAACAATTTAACAAAGTTTTATAAAATTAATTATAGAAATACATAATATCCTTGCCATAATATCACTTAGTAAAATGTAATTTTAAATAAGACCTAAATTAATGATAAAAAATATAAATAATTATTCAATTATTATATCCTCCCAAATTAATAAAAATTTGAAAAAAAATTGCCAAAAAATTTGAAATTGTACGTTTATTTTGAAAAATTAATGTATTCATTGAGGCGGCTAGTGTGAAAAAAAATAAAAAATTTTTTGATTAAAAAATATTTTGTTAGGCATATCCTAAAACGACCAAAAACCTAAATTCTCATTTTTTGATATTAGCCGCTAGAATTTTTTTTATTTTAGAAATATTTTTTTTTACAATTTTGCAAGAAGTATTAGCCGCAGCCTAAGGCAACTTGATATAATACTATTTATTTTCCAAAATTTCATAGTGGGTTCCTCGAGACCCATATTTACTAAAATTAGTATGCGTAAAATATACAGATTTAGTAAATTTTGTTTTTTTAGATAAATAAATTTAAATATTCATAAAGGTTTAAATATTTTATTTCGCTTGTTCAATAAATATTTTATATTAAAAAATTGTTGGAGTCCCCAAATCCCCCACTTACTTGATCGTGGGCTAAGCTGACAGTGTAAAATTCTACTTAGTACCTTGGGATCAACCCTTGCAATGTTAGTTATCATTAATAAAAACTGTAAATTTTATTTAGCACAAAAAAAAGGGATTTTTTATTTTTTTTTATATTAAGTAATTCTTTTCAAAATATTATATATATCGCTATTTTTAAAATAATTGTGTTTTTATAGAACATTTTTAGAAAGATTTATAAAACAATAATTTTTTTTTTGGCTATTACATACCATAAAAACAATTTTTTATTGAAAAAATTAAATTCATAACATTATAAACAAATATATACTTAATAAAACAATAAATCTAGATTGCATCTTTTCCGATTTAAATTAAGGCTATACCATGGTTTATAACATTAAAACTGACCACGTGGGGCACACGACCAAATAAAGCTTTTATGAAAACATTAAAGAATGCATCCCCATGATGGCCTTTTTTGTTTTTCTTAGTTTCTTCCGTCTTTGGCTCCTTAGATCCGTCTATAACAAAAAATGGCCTTTTTTGACCATATTGACAGATCTAAATATACCCTATAAAGAAAAAATTTAAAAATCTTTTTTGCATAATAAAATCCCTTGTAACTTTTTTTATTCACAAATAATGGAAAATAAATTTTATTAATATATCAAGCTATTACATCGGCATTGAGATAATACAAAATATTTCGCGTCCAAACTTAAATACGACTCGATATATTATCGGGTTTAAATTTAAGTTTAGCTATTGTAAATATGCAAAAATAAAATTTCAATTTATTTTTGTTTTTGATTCTTTTTGGTTTTTTTACCTTTTTTTCTAAAATATTCAATGTTTATAACTGACTAACTAAGTTTGATTAGGAAATACGGTAAACGGATTTGATATTCCCTAAGAGGCAGGTTTGATCTACGTAGTTAGCTCATAACTCTCAAAAATTTGTTGCGCTGTATATTAATCTTAAATCAATAGTTTTGTAATAATTTAAAAGCAAAGTCTAAAAATTTATATAAACTCAATTTAGTTGCCAGAATTAAAGCCCAAGTAAAGTATAACATAAATAAATTTATTATTTTAAGTACTATTTATATGACAAATTATAAACAATATGTTAGACCGATTATTGAGAGAGGAGGTAAATACAGTTTTTTGCCTTCTACCGTTATATTAGGCATAAAAATTTGTAAGATAAAACTTAAAAAGGCGTAAATTAAGATTTATGATATGTTGGTATGGACCATAGATTAAAAGACATAGATAGCTACGTTTATAAAAATAAGGCAACCAATATGGAGGCTTTTGGTTGCCAATTAACATTGGTTTAAATAGAGAAAATTAGTTTTTCATGAGAGATAATTATATGCAATTTTAGTTTATAAATAATTTGAACCAAAGTACTTCTATATTTTTCAATAAAAACAATTATTAAATGATAAACTTACTAATTTGTATTATAATATTGTTTAAGCTAAATATATAAATATATTTCGAATATAGCAAAAACTCTATCTAATATTTTTAAATTATTCTCTAATTTTGTCCACTAATAATTTTTTTCTAACTTTACGTTATTTAATATGGCGGTAGACATTATATTAAAATGTATGATATAGAAGATTAAAAATTAAATTACAAGAAAGCAGTCGTTAAGTATGCCTCTCTATAAATACGGGTCTTTTTTTAAAAATCAAATAGTTTGTATATATATTTAAAGAAATGGAGCCCACCCTATATACATTTGACATATCACGTTTTCATCTGTACTTTGTCGGATAAGAAAATCGACCTGCAAAAAAATTAAATTAAAAAAATGTTATCTATATCGAATGGTAGTAAAGAAAAAACAAATCAAATTTGTTTAAATCATGAAGCGTGATTAAAACAAGCTGGATAAATCGTAAAGCCACTATTAATTAAGATACACACATTAATTAAACTGATTATACTTCTTGCAAAAAAATTAAAATATTTTTGCTCTTCACGTGCGAGGAGAAAAAACGACAAATGGTTTTCTAAGGATTGCAAACAAAAATTGATATTAGTTTTATCGTTAAGATATTCCGGCTAACCAGATTATTTTTTTTTTATATAATTCGACAAAATTAAAAAAACACTTTTAATTTTTGCAAAAAAAATAATGTAATCGTGCCCTTAAATATTAGGCTTAACAAAAACACACCTGCCCGTTGACTGATAGGGGTAACCCGACGGAATCATTGGCAGTGAGTTGAAGTTGTCGATCATTACTAGGTGCATTGACGTTCTCTTGCTTCCTTAGATGGGAAGACGGTGGGACGCGTCTAATTCCTCCAATAGATTCAAGGTTAGCCTTGTACCGAGTGTAACCCTTTAGCCGAAGTTCAATATTGTCCACGTGAATTTGGGCTTTACGGTTATAAACAATTTCCATGCCTCCCGTATGGTTTGTAGTGGATTTAGTACCGCCCGGTGGCCCGTATCCCCCCCTAACGTTTTGACTCATAAGTATGGTGTGGCGTATATCTTGAATCGTGCTGCTGTTGCTACTATTATCGCTCCATTCCAACAACGGGTCATGGATAAAGGGTTTAAGAATGCTCATGAGTAAGGAGTATTGTTCACGCATAACCTTTTCGATCAAATATATAATTTATATATGTATTTAGACTACTGTAATTTTTTTTTATTTCAGAAAGTCTATATTAGGAGAAATTTATTTAGGAAAGGTAACAAGAATAAAAAAAAATATAGAAATTGATAAAAATATTAGTAAGAGTATTTTATTAATTTTATAGGAAAATATCATTATAAGGAAATATACAGTAACTAAAAAATTTAATAAACACATTCAAAACATAAGTTTTATTACACATAGGCTGTAGCTAGCTTAAATAATTTAAAATATTTCTTAAGGATTTTTATGCCTAAATTTATATTAAACAAGGTGTCAATTTAGAAATATTTTGTGGGAATATTATATTTTGTAAAGGCCGCGAAAACCTGAAGAGTAATCTCGCAAGATTTTCTGAATTTGCCTTCGTATCCTAGTGGACCCATCGCATCGACCATGTTATGTGTCAACCTAAATTCTACCAATTCCGGGTATTCAAATGATAAACCTAACAAAAATGTTTAAATGGGAATATATTGTTCGTTTGGGCTAATTAAAATAAATTAATTATTATTTATATTTTTGCAAATTATAAAAACTTAATTACCAAGTTTTTAAAAAAAATAAGAAAACCTCTATTCATACATACAATAATGTAAAAATTATGGTAAATCATTTAAAAATCTAAGGCAATCTCTAACATAAAAGAGATTTTGATCTTTTTACAATACACTACTACTCACCTTTATTGAAAAGACAATTGAAATCAACGTGTAAAACTTCCCCGGAGGTCCTGTCCAACAAAATATTTTCGCCGTGCCTGTCACCGAGACCTAAAATATAGCCAACCATGCTCATTACTCCAAGCGTCCGTGAATAAGACATTTTAGCTAAATACCTATCGTGATTATTACATAATGGGCAAATAAAAATCGAAAACCATAGAAAACATATAATAATAATAATATGTATAGATCTATCATTTTTTAAATAACAATCAACGTGAGAGCTAATTCAAAATTTAACATAATACAACGCCTTGTTAAATCTAATAAATTTATAAATGCAAATGATTTACTTTTTGACATATGTAAATTGCGTTTTTGGCTTTAAATAAGTCTCTAACTTTAATCAGAAAAGAATGTTTCATATATGCTGAAATGGAAAAAACTAAAACAAAATGTTGTGCCGTTCAATGATCTAGTATTTATAAGCTCTTATTAAATATGATAAAAAATCTATAAAAAAAAATTTTAAAAGTGTTTTTTTTTGGCCTTTTAAAGGTATATATATTAAAAAGTTTAAAATCTTAAAAATAGTATTTCTTATCATACTAAAGGAATATACATAAAAATTACCCAATTAAACGGGAAATTAAGAGAGCAAAAAATGCCGATACGAAAATATACCACATTTGAAAAACTGGATTAATCAAATTAATAAAGGCAATAGAGGAAAGTAGTACATAAGCGCAAATCTGAAAAAAAAACCAGACACATGCCTGACCATAAGACATAAAATTTTTGCTTAGAAAGGGGAAACTTAACCGGCAGATAGTATAAAATCATCAGCTATAATTTTAAAATCTTACCTTAAAAAATTTTAAAAAATTGGGATACAAGTTATAGGGATCTCTGTAATTTCATATCAGATTACCAAATTTATATATTTCATTAGATGCATCGGTTATATTTTATCAATGTTAAATTTTTATTTTGGTTGGGGTGCAAGTTATTTTGAGCATAAAAAAGCGTTTAAATAAGCGAGACTCATTATAATAAATTGCTTAAAATTGGGTTCCTCAGAAACCCTATAAAGAAAGTTTTAACGTACGAATTGACAAATAATTACAAAGTGAGAATAACCCCTACATTTTGCGAATTAAATGATTTTTATTACCAAGATGTAGGATCTTGAAACGTTCGAATGAACCATTCATGAAAAACAGGAGGCGAAAAAAAGGGCAATAGCTTTTTCTTATAGATTGCAAGTTTTTTGTCGATCGAGGTGTTTGCTGGGAGTTTGTATTCAAGTAACTCACGAGCACCCATAACTTTCCCATATTCCTTAATATGCATATATGTTAAAAACTATAAAAACACATGATGGCAATAATGCCTAAACGCAAAATTTCATTAATATTCAAATTGACATCAGATTACGACTATACTATCTTCCTAAATTTCAATATGTATTGCCGTGTTCAAATTTTAGCAATCCTGCTATAAACATTAGGGAGTCGTAAAAATGAGAATTGAGACTCGAAAACTAAAAAAAAAATAGGAAAAGAGTGTATGTAAAATTATATTAAATAAAACATCAGTGTTTAATAAAAAAGAATTCAGCCGCAGTAATTCCCTCAATTCTAGTGAATGGTGAGGAAAGAAAAAAGTGAACATGAGGGAATTCGCTTTTTCACGGGGGTGAAAAATATTCAAATGAAAAATTTTCATTTACAAAAAAATGAATATTCCTCATTTTAATAAAAAAGAACTCATTTTTTTTATTTTTTGGTAAAACGGAGTTTAGATAGTATTGATGAACCTCTTTTCTTTTTTTTTCAATATGGAATTTTTTCAAATGAGTCGGAGTGAGGTGCTCCGGGCAATTTTTGGAAAACTTAGTTTTTTTATATGGCCAAACTCATGTTTGTTATTTTTACATTATATTATAATAATTAAAATTTTTATAAGTTTTTTAAAGAACCAAGCTTAAATTTATTAACTTTTTAATAATATTTTCTTAATTTGGTATTCTTGGGTACTAAATCCCGTTTTTAATTAATTCACACTCAAAAGCAATTATACCCAAATTTGGCAGCAGTTCCCCTTGATAATCTTAAAGTTCAAACTGATAAAACATATATGCAAAATTTTGCCTCAGGTAAAATTGGCTGCCAAAATTAGAAAACTTCAATGTATAAGCATTTGCATATTATCCAATGAATATTTGTGGGCGGTCAAATTGAATGATTGACTGGGGCTTTATACACAAGACTATTGGAAAAAATGAGTTTTTAGGCTCCTTGCAGCAATGTGAAATGTGACCAGGCCCGATTCATAGCTTTCTCCATTTATTTTATGCATTAAATTCAGGATTTAAAGAAATTTTTATATTAATTTACTTACTACCTGAATTTATACAGATATTGTAGAATTGAAACTTCTGCTTATTGGATTTATAATAAGCTTCGTTCCACACTTGTCTGCACTATAGGCATTGCAAAGAGATAAAATAAATTTTGTGTGGTCACGCAAGATAAATGATCTATTCATATAATTAATTAACATTTTCCAATATAATTTTTTTATTACTAAATTGAATATTACAATATATTGCGAAAGTAAGTTTTTTTAAGGTCCTGTCGGGATGACTCTTTCAATGTTTGAGAATATTAAAGTCGTTTTCAGGGAACGCAAACTCCAATCGCAGCTTTTTTTTTAACCGGTTGAGGTATAGTTCAGAGATCCGCAGCCGGCCCGGAAACCCGGACCCGGCGCCGGCCCGGCGCTGACTGGAAAAAATTAACATCCGGGCGGGCCGGGCCTGACATAATAAAAAATTTTTCTGGCCCGGGCCGGCGCAAAAATTAAGCCGGGCCGGGTCGGGCCTAGGCCCGGCCCGGGTTGGTTAAATAAATTAATATATAAAATTATTTATTAAATTATTTTTTATTAAACTTCATTACAGCATAACTTCTCTGTAAATAAGTTTTTCTTTTAATATAGATTAAATGGCCTATTTTTTTCTCACTATAATTTTCATTCATTGATAAAATTAATTTTCCCACAATATGGACCTAAAACAAAAAATTGAAGATTAGATTGTTGATGAAAGATCCATTACGCACGGCAAATCTATTGTCTAACAATAAAAATTTTGATGTATATTCATAATTATAGAGTTTGCATCATATATAAGTACAAAATTTAATTTATATAAATTGAACAAAATTTAAGATAAATATTGAAAATTATAAAAATAATTAAACCTGGGTTTTAGTCGGGCTTAAAATTTTTCTTCCGGGCCGGGCTCAAAAATTTTAAAAAAAACCGGGTTGGGCCGGGCCGGCGTAAAGGCAAAAAAATTGAACCCGGGCCGGGCCGGCGTAAAGGTAAAAAAATTAAACCCGGGCCAGGCCGGGCTCCCAAATTTTGGTTTTTGCGGATCTCTGGTATAGTTACTAGAAACTCGTTTAAATTTTCTAAGCAAAAATTCTGCTTCTTCATTTGCCGGTGGCAAAGAAGTCACAGCCTTACTTTCTGATGGACACACCCTGGGATAAATGGTCAGTATATGATTCTAATTTTAAATAAACAAATGAGAATTTATTATACTAAAAAAAATTACAAAAGAATAAATTGTAAAGGGAGTTAAATGCATATAGACCTTGAATTATCGCATATTTTTGCAAATATAGTAACAAGAGTATATATTAAGACTTATTTTAACTTTAAAAAGCCCAACATTAGCATCATGGCTTTTTTGTATCTATTAACATTAACAACGCAGAAATTCCAGATTTTTGCTTTTCAATTGAGTTCAGTTGGCTATTCAGCTTGTTCGGAGAAGCCATTTGAGCTCATTTGAGGAGAAAAGAAACAAAATGCATTTTTTTGAGGATTATTCATTTTTAAAATTAGGAATTTTTTGAGGTGAGTTGCAAGAGAAAGGAATTTTTTTTTTTCATTTAAATTTTTTCAAATAAAGGGGGGTAAAAAATGGTAAAGAGTTGAGTTCAAAATATGGCTAATTTTGCCAAAAATTTTGAACTGTAACTCTTACAAATTATTAAACACTGTAAAACATTCATCATTTTAATTTTATCTTTAATAAACTGTAAAATA